>JANIJI010000009.1:3870000-4500000 GCA_024500535.1 Leptonema lineaticorne
TAGTAAGCAGTTAAATAAATCCGCTTTTAATTCGTATTTTTTTTTTCATTTCGTTTCATTTAGATATTCTATATTCGATGAAAATTGTACGCTTTTTATAATTAATTTATATGTGAAATTTTCATATATATATTATATATATATATTTTTAGAGCAACATTTAGTAATTTTATTCTCTATCTTAATTTATGATTTATTTGAATGTGTTCTAAATTATAAACACGTCTGAAGGTTTTTAAAAGTATTTTATTTTATATATTTAAATATGTTTGCAAAAAAATCGAAATTTTATTAACATTAATAATAATAATAATATAATATAATATTTACTGATGCATATATATATATATATATATATATATATATATATAATATATATATTTTTTAATCGCAAAACAATAGACATAACATTTGCAAACATTGATAACTACACGCTGAACCTTGAATTCATGCGATATCAAAAGATAAGTTACGTTTGTTAAATAATTGCATATTTCATGATTTAAAATATATTTCATGTAACTGATAAGATACGTATAATATTCAGTTATAAATCAAGAATTTAATATTGTCACGAAATATCGTATGAATTTTTTTTTTGTTTTCGTTTCGAAAATTTTTGAAATAAATAAAACGTATAAAAATATTTTTTTTCACACTTGAAAAAAAAAGGTGGTCGATCCCCGATGTCAGAAATAGGACGTTGATATCTTGGTCAAGGGCTGCGAGACAAGGGAGGCATTGAAAAATGAAAACTCTTGATCTCCAAAACGTGGCTATTTCTAGAACATCATACCATATATATAATATAATATATAATATATTTTTTCGCATAATAATAACAAATAAAAATGATAAATAAATCCAATAATAATTTACAACAAGATAGTATTATCGTTATTAAATATATAATACGTGCGATATTTGAGCGTTAATAGCACAATAAATACTAGAACAATGTTTTGAAGATCGGAATTAAAATATGAAAAAGAACAAAGTTCGAAATGTATTCGAAAAAAAAAATTAAAAAATATCGATTAACA
Source organism: Leptonema lineaticorne (assembly GCA_024500535.1). Classification (NCBI taxonomy): domain Eukaryota; kingdom Metazoa; phylum Arthropoda; class Insecta; order Trichoptera; family Hydropsychidae; genus Leptonema; species Leptonema lineaticorne. The sequence continues at coordinate 3,871,044 of JANIJI010000009.1, forward strand.
ATAACAATTATAATGTTCTATTATTTGACGAAAAGAAAGCCTTTATATCGTATTTTTTTTTATTTTTGCAATATAAATAACTTAATATATCATTTACGAATATAATTTTGTCAATATTATTTTTTATTTATGCTTAAATAAACATAATATAACATAGAAATGCGTTGCATTATTAAATATTGCAAATTTATGAAATATGAATAAAAAAAAAAAGATAATTTTATTTCTTTACATTTTTTCTAAACATTTTAAATATATAATAGGGTGACCAAATTTTTTTAGGACGCAGTAAAAAATCTTTTTTTTTTCAAAAGGAGAACAGATTTTCAAGTATTAAATTATTGAAAAAAATATATAAAATATATTTTTTTTTTTAATTAAAATTCATATGACAAATATAACAATGATTCTGACATCATTAAAAAATATGAAACGTGACATTCATATTATTTTTATAATCGCTAAATATCATATGAATAAGTAAAGAATTATTTTATCAAAAAAAAAAAAAAAACTTCAAACAAGAGTATATTTTTTTTTGCCGTGACACACCTAGATTATTCCCTAAACACCATTGCGCTTCGCAAATCAAAATATTATTTAAAATATCAATTTAACACGACCATCTTACGAGACATGGTCGTCAATAAAATTGTTTATATTCATAGCGTTAATGAATCGTGGGTGGTCACAGGAAGAAAAAAAATACACACACAAACACACACAATTCGTAAGCAGTAATAATATGTATATATGATAATAATAGTATATGTAACAATAGATCGAACAATTTATTTATAACGTATTTGTTTAAACAGTAAATAATTTATTATACACGTCGATGTTATTGTCTGACGCAATTGCCATTGCTAATTTATTTATTTATGTTTTTTTTTTTAAACGACACGTCAAAATGAAAACGTTTTTCGGTTTCGTTTACTTAAATCGTTTGTGAATTTTAGCGTCGATGGTATTTTTTTTTTATTATTATTAAATATAAACATTTTTCACGTCCGCATAAATTTTGCGGTTTCGCGATTTCACAACACATTTTAATATTATATAATTAAACGACACTCAATTTCATATTATTTTACTAAAATTAATTGTTCTTTACTATATAAATTACCAGTTTAATATAAAAAATATGGATTCAATTAACGTATCGTTACGTGTCTATAATTATATTTAAATTGTCAATACTGTGAAGATTCCGTTTAATGATTGTCATCATTAAAAATAATATCGAGAGAATGAAAAAAAAAACACAACAACACAATGAAAAACTACTATAAACAGAAATGGAAAAAAATAAAATAAAATAAAATCGTTCAATTAACAACGTGTTACGTCGAGAAAAACGACTTTTCCAAGGCGGTTTACGTTATGCGAAAATCGTCGAGTTGACGCGTCACTGAATGAGCACAAAACCAAATATAGTTAAAAGACGCTAAATTACAATACAATGTAACGGAGATACGACGGTGTCACGATTACGTCTAATTTATTAATACTAATAACGTTTCTAGACGATGATAATCGATTTACATAAACAGTTCCCGTGTCGTCGAGAACTGAATGTATTTCAAGGATCGCGTCGTAAAACGAATATTTTTTTTCGAAATACGACTAAGGAATAATCAATATCAAAATTTTAAATTAAGTTGATAACTGAAATATATATATATATATATACATTATTTATTAAAATGTAAAAAAATAGGTCAAAAGAATACGTTCAACTCTGTTAAATAAGGGCGGATAATTAAACGATATTTTTTTCACAATATAATATCGTTAATTATATTAAATTTCTAACACTTTTATTAAAAGATTTTTATTCAAATTAATTAATTTATATTTTATTTACACTGTGATCAAAAAGTATGGTGAATATGTTTATAAAATGTAAATTCTTTATTTATTCTTCCAAATCAATTTCATCTCCTTTTGTCAACGCTTTTTACAGTTCTCGAAACAGTCGGAATAGTTTTTTTTTCGGTATAGTCTTCAAGACCTTCTTCGATTCGAATTTTATCTCCTCAATCGTGTCAAAATGGCGTCCTCGTATTGGCCTTTTGAGTTTACTGAATAGCCAGAAATCGCACGGAGCCAAATCAGGTGAATACGGTGGTTGCGGAACGACATGAGTCATTATCGTGATGAAGGAACCAAGAGTTGTAAAAACACGTGTAACTCCCTTTATTTTTTAATCACAGTAGTATTTCATTTTTTTATAAAAAAATAATTGTTTTTTTTATTTATATATATATTTATATTTCCCGTATAACTCAACAGTGTCAAATGAAGGTTTCAATTTTATTTTCCTCCCTCGTATTTTCTCAGATATAACTTATTTACCCGGTTCTGACCCTGACCTCTTTTATAAGGCATTATTAACACTTTTTATATATATATATATTTTTTTCTTCTGGGTCAAACCATCGTTTTCTCGTTAAATCTTCAAATTAATAATACGCCCATCGTTTTCACATCCCTACCCCACCCCCACCCCCGAATAAAAATCTAATTATTAAATAGAATAATGATCTAATAAATTTTACCATCATAATTTTGTTCATTTTATTAATTTAAATATATGTATCTTTGAATGTATATTATTTTAATGCGTTTTATATTAATATGATTTTTCTTTCAATTTACTTTTATGCGTATTTTTAATCAATTTTTCATATATATTGTAAAACGCCAATATTTCATATCTTTATGATCCATTTTCGTTTACCAATTTTTTTACAATTGAATAAGTTTTCACTTCATTATTTTTATTTATACTTAAAATATATTTTTAAAAAATCAATAATAGTTTAACAAAATAACGATCATTCCATCGAATCGACTGAGATAAGAACAACCTTATCATACAAAATAGAAAAAGCTTAAACGCATCCATCCCACGTAGAAGCTTTTTAAAAGTCCGTGACCTTTGATAGAAACCCACCCTTATAGCATATTTGACCTCAAGTTCGATACAAGTTGAAACAATCGATTTCGAAAACATGGTTCATAGTAAAAAAAAAATATTATTATTATTATAATCACATTTTTAACCCAAAAATCGACTCAGTTAATCACTTTTAGAATTTATTAATTTCATCGATAATCAAAAATTGACTTAGAACAAGAAGTGCGTATGAATATTACAATATTACACATTAAAACTTGATCATTTAAACATGAAAATTTGTCATGTTTAACTATCGAATCATGTTTAAAAGTTTTATCAATTTGCGTGTAAAAATTTATACTGAATTCTAATAATTTATTGATATTTTAATGCAACATTTCTCGATTGGATTTTATCATTCATAATTAGATAATGGTGCAGGAAATTAATATAATACCTATATATATATTATAGAAATACTCATCAAAATAATTTAATAAATCATTAAGAATAAAATGATATAATTTTAATATTTATTTGTATGATTTTAATTCATTGCGATCGAATGATTTATATATTGAAAAAAAAAATCAAAATAAATTCAATGTAAAACTTGATATTTTTACGATGTCACGTTTTTAGACGATTCAAATATTTCAAAATTCCTATTTGTCACGAGAAATCATTCGACTGTAACCGCATAGATTATTATAAATTGATCCGCATTTTATAATATATAACATTTATTATTAATATGTATTTTAGTTTGAAAAAATAGAAAAAAAAATAGAGTAAATAGCAATTTCACAAGTCAAAATAAATTACGATATTTAGACGGCGCAAAAATTGACAGAGTTTGACAAACCGAAATTTGACGTGCGAAAAAAATATTAGATGTTTATTATTGTTACGAAAATTAAAAAAAAATGTAATAATTCTGTCTGTGCGAAATTTTGAATAATTTATATATTATATAGTATTTATTTATTTTTTCTTTTTTGTAAAATGATCGCGTGCTACAAAACGGCAATGTAATGACAGTTTGGGGTCTGATTGATTTTTTTTCGAAAATATTTCTACAACACACAATTGTAACGTCTTTTCATTAAAACACTTGTATTATGTATACATATTTTAAATATATATATGTATAAATATTTTTTTTTCATTGATTTTTAGGTTGAATAAAATTTCGAATTTCATAAAATCACGTCTTTTCCCCATTTTAATAATAATGTGATTTTATATACTTTATTATCAACATTTGCAATCAACAATATGTTTTATAAAATTATCATCCGATTTACTGTAATTATAAATATTTAATATAAAATAATAAAATATGTATTGATAATTTATAAAACTCCACTTCAATTCATTATATCGAAAATATTTATTACCTTAACAACATTTAAAAATAACGCGAAATTTAAAAGATTTACGATGTAAAAATATTTCAATTATAATACAAATTAGATTAGATATAAACAATAGTCGATTACATATTGTTCAAGTACTCGCGATATTCGTGTATTTATAATCAATTAACGAACAATTAAAAAAATATATTCGTCGATACCGTATTTCGTCGACAATTAATCACACGTAATAATAATAGATTTAACGGTATATATCAATAACAAAAATATTCATTGTGAATTCATAATTAAGATTACAAATTATATATATATCAATTTTTACACAGAATTATATTCTGGTTTATCTGTTTGAAATTTCTAGGTAATTTCCGAATTAAAATTCTAGGTAAACCAAACGAAATTTTCTCGGAAACTACGATAATAATTCATCCGTTCGAAAAGGGGGAAGAAAAAAAAATATAGGATGAGTCATCTTTGTCCCGTGACAAAATCGCATTTTAAATCCGAATCCGGCTCTGTTTTCAGATTGAAATAAACACAGATCCGTCAGATTGTTGCTGGCAATGCTGTCTGCGAATTAGTCATCCGAAAATTTTCATTTATAATTCAAGATAACAAGAGTCGCATAATAAATAATTATCAACGCGTAAATAATACAATGAAATATTTCTATGAATCTCAATAAATAGTATATATATATATATATATATATATATATATATATATATATATATATATATATATATATATATATATATATATAATATAATTATTATACGATAAATACGCTGCGAATTCAATTTTTGAAGAAAACAAAAAAAAACTCTTTTAAAGACATAGCAAAAAGATCTGATAGACCGCAAGATACTAACTTAATGTTGCATGACTAATCTAATTAAAATTTCAAAATTAATAAATATCAAAGCGATATTCATATATTGTGAAATTAGATTCTCGTAGCAAATTGAAGTTATAACTGAACGATATTATTTATATATAATAATGTATACATATATATATATATATATATATATATATATATATATATATATATATATATATATATATATATATATGTATGTATGTATAAAGGGTGGCTCAGACGGATGCGAGACAGGATATTTTGGGTACCGGCAGTGGGGAATAAGGATATTTTAGGATACTCGACCGCGATATTTCAGTACCCAAATTCCATAGGGAAGAGTGACTGACTATTCACCACGACAAATATTCCATTTTTAAAAATATCCCATAATTACATACAATCATTGAATATATTGAATTTCATACTAAAAATATAATCATTGAAGATCTTCGTTATCATTAATGAAAATTCAAAAATAATTCAATATATAGCATCATATATTTATGCGTGTCACTATTTTCTTTTAACAAAAACACAAATATTTTTAAACATCGTACGATTTAAAAAAAAAATGCCATATCATTGAATAAATATATGTTTTTCTCGTTTTATTTTTATCATTATCAGCGATTTAATACGTTGTGTAATGTGACTGGAATAAACCATATATATATATATATAATTATATACAAAAATAGATCATATTAAAATGTCTCAGAATAAACTTCAGGCAAAAAACAAGAACAAATATATATATATATATATATATATATATATATATATATATATAATATAGAAAAAAAAACGTTTATATTTGAATAACAAGAGAGAAAACAGCGCGAAGTACAAAATCGTCTGAATAAACAAAATTATATTTATAAATATAAATAAATCAAAACACGTCACAATCACGAGAGTGAAAATGAATGCATAAAATGCATCGTATAAATAAAATTTTAATATGAATATTAATATTTTGTAATATAGAAATTCAAATTAATTTCAATCAAAGAAGATGAGTATTTCAGGAACGTCTTTGTTTTTCGAATCTTTCATAACATATTTGCTAAAATTTTGATCTTGTTTTGGATAAATACTGTTCTATTTACATCTGTTTTGAGTGTAAATACACTTTAATCTTTAAATGTTTCAATTTTTTGATATTTAAAGTATGCTTAAATACAAAATAATTAATCGCTATAAAATAAATAAAATATATATTGTGCATTTCCTTGAAATTCGACCTTTCATCTTGTATTCGTTAAAAAATCAGCATTATTTTCTATCAAATTCATCATCTCATTCTTCATAAATATGATTAAAAAAAAGTATATTATAATTTTGAGCTTTATACTACTATTAAATATATATTATTTACATTTTATATTTTAGATTTTTGTACGCATTTACAACTACATATTACATCATACAATACATTTATAAATTGAAATGCGACTTTCAAATTCAGCATTTTTCATCGACGGTTCACACGTCGATAATTCTGAACATTATTTTCTATATTTTATTTTATTTTTCATTACAATTACTCTTATATAAATATATATATATATATATATATATATATATATATATATATATATATATATATGTTTTGTATATTATTTTATTTTTCGAAATCGTCGTACGCATTGTGCGTCAATCCTGTCATTTTCCAATATAATAATTACAAAACACATCGAAAATGAAACGTTTGAAAATTATACGATTGCGGTTTAACTATACACGGAGACGCGTTTAACTTTCTACGACTTCCATGTTTCAATTATATATATATATATATATATATATATATATCCATTGTACTAAACGCAATTCGTAATTTACGTACAATTAATGTGATTTCTCTATTTTAGAAATGAACGTTGTATAGTTGAGAAATTACGAGTTTTTAAAATATATATATATATATATATATATATATATATATATATATATATATATATATATATATATATATATATATATATATATATATATTATTATTATATATGATATATAATAATGAATCGTTGTCCCGTGAATTATGACGCTCTGAACTGACAATTGGATCACCTTCGGTTCGATTCCGAGACAATATAAAGATACTTTCACTTTCATATCTGTTATGTAAACTTGCACATGTAATATTAAATTCTTATTATATATTATATATACAGTATATCTAATAAAATTATTCTAGTACGCATACCTATATACTATACTATTGTGATCAAAAAGTTAGGTGAAATTGTCATTTAAAACTCCCGGTCATTAGGAAGGTAGGTAAATTGTATTTTTTTTTTCTAGGTTAGCAGGACTGTCTATAACGTTTGTCAAAAGGTTTAATTATCATCTAGTTATACGTGTTTTTACAACTCTTATCATTATCATTATCCTTTATTACGATAATGATTCATATCGTTCCGCAACCACCGTATTCGCCTGATTTGGCACCGTGTGACTCTTGGCTATTCAGCAAGCTCAAAAGGTCAATGCGGGGACGCCTTCTAGACACGATTGAGGAGATCAAAACCGAATCGAAGAAGTCTTGAAGACTATACCGGAAAAATAGTATTACGACTGTTTCGAGGACTGAAAAAAACGTTGGGAAAAGTGCGTTTAATCGGACGGGGATTACTTTGAAGGAGATAAAATTGATTTGGAAGAATAAATAAAGAGTTTATATTTTATAAACAAATTCATCTTACTTTTTGATCACAGTGTTATGATATTAAGATTGATTTTTTATTAATATCAATGAATATCGATCGCTATGATAGTTAAAATTTGATGATGGATTGAATATTTTTATTTTAATAAATAAAGTATTTAAAATATTAATTTTTTAACATTTCGACATTTAAAAATTGATAATATTTTATATATGATACATGTATTTTTAATTTATATCTAAGCTTGTAAATTATTTACTGAATATTATAATTTTTCTATTATAAGTATCTATTGTTCAATAGTTTATATCCTGTCATAACCTTTTTGATCGTTCAAAATTCTAAATATAAATTTTTATATCATTTTAAAATGTCAAAATGGCCTTTAGGCATTTTATAATATTTTGACAAAAATATTCAGATTCATATAAATTATTTTATAATACCAGTATTTATTACCGTTCATTATATAAATAAACATTTTTTATTCATATTATATGATTCATACATATTATATATAACAATATTTGAATATCATTTAGAAACAATATCCAAAATATATTCATATAAAAGACTCGTCATTAAAATAAAACACCTTTCGCGTTGTTCTTTTTTAGAAAAGAAAAGAAGAAGAAAATGCTTCATTTCTTTTCACAGCATCTCATAGAAAAAAAAATAATCTTATCTATTTTCAACATCAGAGAACTCGATTCGACGGCTAATATTCAATTCATATCGCGATTAAAATTAATATTAAAAAAAGAAAACACGTTCATTCTTATAGAAGAGAGAACGGAAGACGTTAAAAAATGTGAAATATTAGAAAAAAATATATTAATATAACATATATATATATATATATATATATATATATATATATATATATATATATATATATATATATATAAATGAAATCTGAACGTTCTTTTTTAGACGACGATAGATCTTTCGAACAAAGGAAGAATTGACGTCACGCCGATGATGTAATTCTTCACTCTTTCTCTTATTCGTCTTCGGAAGAAGAAGAAGAAGTAAAAAAAAATAGAAATTATTATGTAAAAGTATCGGGAGTTCGCTCTAAAACCAATTGTGCAACACTGCTGACTGCACGTGATCACCGGTTAAATTGTGAATACTGTCCGTTAAACCGTGAACGGTTTAAAAATTCGAACGCGGAAAAACTGTTCGAATTTTCCCCACTTTTGCCTAATAGTGTCGCAACAAGTCCTTGGTTCAACGCTCAAAAACTATATATTTTAATATTCGAATCGTGGTCATAGTGAAGAATTTTTTTTTCTTTCAATTGTGTCTATTTTTATTTTTGTTGACTACTCTGAAAATTTCAGAAATGGTTTATATTGAAAAAAAATTGTTGAAATTTTATATTGAATTGTAAATATAATAAAACATTCAATGGAAAAATATTCATCTGAATAATTTTTAGAAATACGATCATTTTTTTTCTAACTAATATATACAACTTTGAAAGTATTAAGATAATATATACGGAAAGAACAAATTTGAATCTATTCCATATATCATTGATCAATCTTATTTCTATTTATTTTTAATGATAAATTCGTTTTTTTCTTTATATACTACAAAAACAACTGAAATAATATCAGCTTTTCAATTTCAGAAAAAAAACTGAAAATAAATAATATTGGAAAGGTTCAAAAATAAAAATTTATATAATGATGTCATCCATTAAAACTTTGTAGTGCAGTCAAATCTGTTTTTGTGCGGCAGATAGAGACCGCAGAAAAAAAAATGCGCAAAAAATTATTCAGTAACTTCATAAATAAGAAATAATTTTAATACAACATATGAAAAAAAAAGTATGCGATAAAAGGGGACCGTATAAAAAAAAAGTTATTAATGATACAATTTGTACTTACATACATAAAGACCGCACAAAAACGGGTTTGACTGTATTATGATATGGATGACAACAAAAATAATAATGATAATAACGTAATATTTATATAAATGAAAAACCAATTATCGAATATATAGAAAGAATCGTTCATAATTAAAATCGTAATTTATAACTGACACATGATGTAATAGCACGCGAGCCAATGTGACCTGCGCCTAATTGATCGTATATGTTATTTAAACGCGTGCGCGATAGCCGAAACAAATTGCGAACAAGTCCGGTTACAACTTTTTGTTAACAGTCAAACGTCAATATATTTATTACGTTCGACTAAAACAAACATTGATATATTAGGAGAGAACGAACTAAAATCGATCGTTAAATTAAAATAATAATATAAAAAAAAAAAAAATATATATATATATATATATATATATATATATATATATATATATATATACCAATATAAAAAATAGGAAACCGTATTGAATTGAAATAATATATATATATATATATATATATATATATATAAAATGGACGAACTCGTTTTGTAACGATTATTATTATAATAATAATGACGATCGTAATAATTTTACGCAATCGTCCAATTCGAACGATCTTATTATTTACAATAATATTTTATATATGCGTTTCGAATTAATATTGTAATCTATTATGACGTTCTAGGTTCGATTCCCATCGTAGAATTAAAAAAATAGAGTAATTTTTCTAATTAAATTTTATGTATGAGTCGTATTTTTTATTTTTTATTTTTTTTTTGAAAAATCGATATGATTTTACGTTGGAAAATGTCGATTTATTTTCGTGATTATGTTTTTATTTTTTTTTTTATCTTAAAGCTAGATAACGGTAAGCGACAATGCGAAAGATTGAATCCGTTAAAAAGCTTTAGACTTACATTAGTAATTTATTTATTTTTATAATTATTATGTTTTTTCATATTGAATATCATTATTTTATCATTTTAAAAAAAATACTTGATTTTACTAAAAAAAATTCTAATCTTAAATTCAACGATAAAAACCAAATTAATAAAATTAGTAAAAATTAAATATTATTTTTATACACAATATATAAATAACGGTTAATATTTTTATTATATAATTTGATGATATTTTTATTATCCTTTTTTTAATATATATATATATATATATATATATATATATATATATAAAACATACATTTTTTGACCTTCAATATAAAGCTCGATTACACTTTATAAATGCGGACATCTGATTTTTTTTTTAAATTTCGATTTCAAAAGTGAACGTGTCCGTAAAAGTGTTTATACAATTATTTATTACAATTTATATTATATTATAAATATAAGTATAAATTATTCATTCGAATCCGCTATCGAATATATTTCGCTTTACTTTGTTCATAATAAACGACGTTAATTTTTTAATCGATTATAAGCTAAATTACTATATTTTACGGCGAACGTTAAAACATAATTCAGAAGCTGCTTTTAAAACGTGTCCTTGTATAATTATCTATAATATAATGGGTTAAAAAAATAATAATAATACTTTTTCGTTTTTTATTAATTATATAAATTCTTATGGAAAATCCGTGTTGTTGTTGACACGTTTATGCTATTCGATAAATATATATAATTACATTATATTTCATTAATTGAAATCGAAAATGTCAATTATGAATTTTGAATCTATGTAATTTTATTTTAATTATTAAATAGATTATTTTTTTTAATTTATCATTTTTTTTATAATAATATCAATAAAATCGTCATTTTAGACTAAATATATAACTCTTTATTCATATTAAACTTAAATTAATTTAGTTTTTTACTATATAAATAATATACTTATAAAAATCTAACTTTTCAACGTCCAAACTATATTAATAAAAAGTATTTTTTTTTAAATACTTTAAAAAACAATTTAACTAATTATTAGATGTAAAAATCAAAATTTATAATGAATAAAGATGGAAATTATTATATATGTCAATTTTAACATTTATTATGAAAGCTCAATAAGACATTAATATTCTAAAATTCAATCGATATTTTAAAATAAAAATATTAATACAAAAGATTTTCTACAAAATATAAAAATTATATATATATGTATATATTTTTATTAATATATTAAAAAAAACAATATGAAAAATATTCAATAATGAAAATCAATTTACATTCAAACAATTCAATATAGATTTTGAAACTTAACTATTAAAAAAAATGAATCAAAAATATTTACTATATTATTTTAACACAAAACTAATATTAAATATACATATTTACTAGAAATTGAACTATTTTATTCGTAGCGCAAATATGCAGCGTTCATTTTGAAAATCGCCCATAGGCCAAATATTATAGATTTTTTTTGTATATATATATATATATATATATATATATATATATATATATATACATATTAAAAATAGTGTGAAAAATGAAACAAGCGAATGTTTACGTGTAATTATTGCGTTTCGTTGGCCCATTTTCTGCGAATCAAGCGCAAAGGAAAAAAAAAACACTTTTACGTTCGGTTTTTCGCGCAAATTTCAATGAACTCGTTTCTGCGGTTCGTTTCTTGTGCAACCGTTTTGTCGGATGAGCACAAAAATAAATATTCAACAAATAAACCGAAATAAATCTAATTTAATTCAATATATATATATATATATGTATTCTAAATATCTAAACGAATAAAAACTATGATTTGTATATATAATACATAAAGTTGTCCCAGCGTTTCAACCGCATTTTTATATCATATACTATAATAATAATACATCGCTAATGATCGTATAAATCCATGTAAAATATCAATATATCTATGAATAATATATTTCATTAATTTTTTGCATTAAAAAAAATATTCGTTCTAAATATAATTTTCGTGTTGCTCAACACACTTTTCAAAACGGTATTTCCATCAATTTAACCCCTCTCTAATAAACCTGGTTTCCCTCGTTTGCAACCAGTATTAAAAGCGGCTGCTTTAGCTTCATTAATATTGCTAAATCGATCTCTTTTCATTTGCTATGTAAATTTTAGAACAAATACAGTCGATTAAAATAAATTAAAACTGTTAATTTTGTCATTACATATAAAATTTATATCGTTTTAATCAAAAGAAAAATCTATTATATTAATGAAAAATAAAATTTCCATCGATATTATAGATTCGATTCAGGATTAAAAACAAACATTATTATCCGCATTATTTATAAAATAGATGCAATTGTGAGAACAGAACAATGATTGTTTTACACCAGCATCTTCTTTGTTATGCACGTTTAAGAAACATTTTTTTTTTATTATAACGATCATTATTATTAAACGTTATAAGTCAAGGATGACCTATAGATCGACCTCGTGCATTGTAATAATATAATTTAATGGTCGGTAACAAGTTAAATCGTAAACATGCCAATCTATACGTTAACATTTTGTCCAAACAATAACAAAGCCTCCGACGACTTATCACATTTAATATCGTTTTAATCTTCACAAAAAAAAAATATTGCAATTTATAAAAAGATATAACGTCATTGTAAAACGATACTTTCATTATTAATTATTCATATTTATAACACTGCGATCAAAAAGTAATGTGAATTTGTTTATAAAATGTAAATTCTCTATATATTCTTCCAAAATAATTTCATCTCTCTTTCAGTCCTCGAAATAGTCGGAATAGTCTTTTTCTTCAAGACTTTCTTCGACTCGGTTTTTATCTCTTCAATCGTGTCAAAACGACATCTCCGCATTAGCCTTTTGAGTTTGCTGAATAGCCAGAAGTCGCACGGAGCCAAATCAAGCGAATACGCTGGTTGCGGAACGATATGAGTCATTATCATGATGAAGTGTAACTCGGAGATAATTAAACCTTTTGACAAACAAACGCTTGACAAATGTTATAGACAGTCCTACCAATCTAGGAAAAAAATTTACAATTTACCTGACTTCCTAATGCTCGGGAGTTTTAAATTACAATTTCAATTTATTTTTTAATCACAGTAGTATATAGTAAATTGTACGATAGATAGCTTCCTGAAAAATATGATTTAATCTATATATTAATACACTGAAATTATTTTTTATTTTTTTAAATAATACATACAACTTTGAATTCGTGTAAAAAAAGATTTTACAGTGTTTACATATATCGTAAATAATAAATAATATATAATATATTTTGCAGCGTACGCGGAAAAACGTGACGTTGACGACCTTTCATACTTTCTACCAGTTTTGCATAATAGACATTACATAAAACCATTGTCGGGATGATTTCGGCTTAGAACAAACCGAAAACAATCGACAACAAACAAACAAACAACATCGCATAATACATTTTCACTAATATTTACTATTATTTTTTTTATAATAAATTTAAAAAAAAATTAAACCAGTCATTGGCCGCCGACATCGTCCGTTACGTTTTCTAGAGCGTCGCACTTTCCGCATTAGAAAATTGATTATTTTTTTCATATTTATATATAAATATATATCACAGGTTAATTTTCTATATATTCAATACGAGAATATATTTCAATTGACGACCTCGTTTTAGGAACTCTTTATTATTATTTATAAGCGCGTATTTTCAAATTATCACGGATCGTGTGTCGACATAACGATAGCTAAATAACAGTAAGTGTAAATATTTGAATGTTTAAAATATTCGTGAAAAATATTTTTTAGAACAGCCGATTTAACATATTCATTATATTAATTGCCGTTGAACGGTTTATAGAATTAACTAATTAATGCTGTTTGGTTTTTTTTTTTTTTTTTTTTCAGTATATAACTAACTGTTCCTTCGCTATGCGTTATTACGTTTGTTTTCCGTAAAAGTAAAGGCAAATTTTAATTTTTCATGCACTGATTACATTTTGTAAATTGTCTCATTTTTATATGTAATACGAATATTTAATTTATTTATCATAATAATGTCATAATTAATAAATCGATTTACTTCAATAATCTAGAAATTTTTCTTTCAATTCATTCATTCATCTTTTTTTAACGATTAATATATAAAATATCGCTTTTATTCTATAGATTTCACGTGTTCAACATTGTTTATACTATGTAACAGGGGTGTCCAAGCTTTTTGATAGTACATGCCATTTTTCAAAATTTTAAATTTTTAAATTTGTATTGTATTTAAATATTAAAAATTAAACACATTTATTTCACTACTATTGACAATTCTTTTAAATTAAAAATGAAAAAGGCAATCGTGTATATTTATCGAGAGCCACAAATAGTCTTTCAAAGAAACGCACGTGGCTCGCGAGCGACAGTTTGGCCACCCCTGCTATATAAAATGCTATTTAAAGAAATGGTAATATTTCTCCTCTTTCAAATCTAATAGCCATAATAGTTTCGGTCCAATCTGTCTGTCTGTTTGTCGGTTCGGTTACTAAATCATGAGTTTCTTAAGCCGCATAACTTCTGCGGCTCATGCCTTTCTATTAGGTAAGATGCCAACTGCGCAGCATTAATTCGCATTAAAACGCTTCATATGTGCAACGACGATGAAAGCGATTCTAGAGCGAATAGTCGATCGTCAATGACTGACTTCTCACATGTCACTATTAGGGTGACCATACGATATATAAAAATAGACGGGAATTTAAATTTAATATCGCATAATTTCGTTTTAATTTTTATTTTATTTTATTCATTGAGCATACTTTCACATTCTGTTTCACAATAGAACAATTTATTTATACTATTTAAAGAAAATGATCAATTATAATAATATTTATATCTAAATTATTTATGAAAAGAAAAGTATGAATTAAAATGATGTAACAGACCTTGAAATATATTAAAGATAAAAATATCGCCATTCGACATGGTACTGTTTGTCGTCAGTTGTGTTTCATTCATTGAATTTTTAAAATTAGTTTTGTTTCTTAATATCTGGAGATATTCTGAAGAAGACTTTTAATTGAACAAAAATTTTGTAAGCAATTATTTGACCTTTATTGTAAAAAAAATTAATCGTCTTATCTATTCATCTAGCATAGCCCTCATATTATTTATTTAGATGTGCAGTATTCTGTCTAAAAACTAAAAAAAAATATTTCAAAGGTAGAAATATGCTTGCGAAATGATAGAAGAATATATATTGAGTACGAATTTAGAATATATAATGGAGATTTTTTTGGTATCCCTAATTATATATACGTTTCATTCACATTAGATTGTAACGTGAAATATCGTCCCGGATTTAACATATACATTATGGTCACACTAAACGTTCATTAGTTAAATATACATACGTGCATAAATAATAAAATGCGAATGGTGAAAGTCCACACCTAGTCCGTTTTTCACTGTATCAATTAAGACATAATACAAAACGGACAATCGAACGCACTCATATACATACACCATCGTTAGTTCTTGGCCTTCTTTTTACGACTATTGAAAAGCAAAAAAACAAATAAATAAATAGATATTTTATACTTATATAAAACGTCGCAATCGGTCCACAATGATGACCTTTTCGACGATTTGATTCATGTGCCGATCGTCGACGACTGATGCAAATTTATTTACTGAAACACCGGACTGACGCATATTATTCTGCAACATTGAAAAATAAACAAACGTCAGGTCGAACTGTGTATTTATATATTAATCTATACATGGGAATCTCAATTGAATTTATAATATGTCGAAAAAAAAAACGACGTTCATTAAATTTAACTGTGACTATATTCATTTTTCGTATCGGTCACTATAGCATTCATATTTGAAATATTGAATCGAAGGAAATATCTTCTAGCGTCAAGGGTATAATATAATAATTAATGACGTAACTGCCTTGAACTAAAAAAAAATCTTTATATTATATATGTGGATGATATCGCGAAATTCTTACGAGTAAATCATGTGAATAAATAAATCGTATGTGACCCAGTTAGAATTTCGAATTTCAGACTTCTATGAAGTTGTCGATTCAATTGCAACCCTCAATCGTAAAGTTGGTAAATGTAAATGTTATCTAAATACTTTGACTGAGTGTTCAACATATATATATGTTACTGTAAAACCTTAACATTTAGCATAGTGACACAGAAACGTACAAAATACTAAATGACTGCTATACAACATTCTAAAAAAATATATATACTTGTACGTTGTACACATATTTGTTTGATTATGCCATATAATAAATTGATATAAACTGAAATCATTTGATTAAAGATTATCAATGATATATTTTGAACTATTGGTGATATTAAAATCAAAACATTATGTTTTTCCAATTTATATAATAGTGTGACCAATATTTTGCTTCCCATGTACCAATTTCTTTGATTTTAAGTTTCTGGAGTCCATAACGTTTACGATTTAGATAACAATGTTTTATCATAAAAATAAATCTATGATCAAATCGAGGAATACTTGAATGAGTATTTTGCATATTGCACATTGATATCAACAGATGACCTAAGATCTTTGCATCACAATTTTATCAGATCTCAACACTTCTATCACAAAGAATTAATCGTTCTAATTTTCAATATACCATTGCATACATTCAAGCAAAACAATTATCACAAAATATTTTTATAACCAAACCACTCGATAATTGTAGATATATATATATATAGTGACTTTCGCAAATCGATATCGTCGTAGAAAAACGTCTTTATTGAACCATCCGAAATTCGATCTTGGAAGTTCGAATAATCGTTAGGATATCCGTGGTGCAATGACCATCCAAAATAAAAATAAATAATATATTATATGTAAAAAAAAACGTGACAAACTCACAATGTGGAAGTACGCATCGAGATTTCTAAGTGCGGAATCAATGACTCACGGTCAACGAACATACGGAAACAAGACGACAACATCGACGACTAATAATGACAATACAAACGATATATATATATATATATATATATATATATATGAAAAAAATAAAAGGAAGTAACAACAGTGAAGGGGTCAAAATTCTTCGAAAAATAATAATACGAATACGAAGAGGTAACAGCGCGATTAAATCTAGCGATGACATACGAAAAATCTATTTTCGAATGCGTAGTCGTGTTGTCACCGCAATTATGTAGTATATTATTATATTTTATATAAAATCGTTTGTAATTTTAATAGCGTAAAGTAAATGCACGGTTTTTATTACGTTTCATTATGTTTAATTAATCTTTTTACAATCGGATGAAAATATTTTACATCACTGCATGAATGATATCATTTTTTTTTTATTATATAATAATAAAAATTATATATCGTTTAATTTATTCTGCGAGTTATCATTGTCACCCTAAATCAATCGATTATCTAAAACAGGGGTAGCAAACGGTAATGCATCGCACGATTATGAGTAGCGAATTAATTATATTCCAAAGATGATAGTGATATAGTCTTGAAAT
This sequence comes from Leptonema lineaticorne, assembly GCA_024500535.1. NCBI lineage: Eukaryota > Metazoa > Arthropoda > Insecta > Trichoptera > Hydropsychidae > Leptonema > Leptonema lineaticorne. The sequence continues at coordinate 3,889,171 of JANIJI010000009.1, forward strand.
CCTTTTTTTTTGAAGACTCAAAATATCCATTCAAACTAAAAATTTAGATGAATTTGAAGTCAAAAACATTGATGTATGACAAACAATAGGTTGACTACTTTAGATCTAAAATATATTTTAATTAAAAACTGACAGTTAAATCATATAAAATAAAAATAAAAAATATCTAACTAAAAATTCCATTAATAAAATATTATCACTAATAATGAAGTTAATCTTTTGAATTTTGAGAATTGTTGTTAATATAAAATCATAAATATAATGACGTAACAATAATATTAACACACTTGTCACAACACTGTGATCAAAAAGTAAGGTGATTTTATTTAAAAAATGTAAATTCTTTATTTATTCTTCCAAATCAATTTCATCCCTTTCAAAGTAATGTCCGTCGGATTAAACGCACTTTTGCCAACGTTTTTTCCGGAATAATCGGAATAGTCAATCGTGTCAAAACGGCGTCCCCACATTGACCTTTTTTAATAGAGTTTGCTGAATAGCCATAAGTCGCGCGGAGCCAAATCAGGCGAATACGATGGTTGCGGAACGATACGAGTCATTATCGTGATAAAGGATAATGATAATGATAAGGGTTGTAAAAACACGTATAACTCGAAGATAATTAAACCTTTTAACAAACAAACATTTGGCAAACGTTATAGACAGTCCTACCAACCTAGGAAAAAAATACAATTTATCTGCATTCCTAAAATCCTAAAAATAAACGATACATAATATGGACATCGAAAATAAAATATTTTTAAAATCCGCAATATAAATAAATTTTTATAATAGATATATTGATAAAATTTGGGCACTGTTAGTGGGCAGTATGCGAGTACCATTATACATTTCTAAAATCCGGCATAGCACGGAGAACTCGTAAATCTGTACGATACTTACCGTTTTGTACGTGTACAAAACGCGAATGTGTACATACACACACATTTTTATTTTTTTTTGTCGAAAAAAATGGTAATAATATGGCTCTATTTAACATAAAGATCACGGATCCGGTTGCCGAGATCGTTAATTGATTTTTTCGGTGTTATTTAGAGCCGCTGCGTGCCAATAGAAAAAGAACGGCACACGAACACAAGTTTATATATATATATATATATATATATATATATATATATATATATATATATATATATAATACGCACACGAATATATTTCATCAAGGATGACAATCTAATGTAAAAATATTAGTCAATTTATTTATATTTTATTTATTCGACTCCAATTCTAGATATTTTAATTTTTTTTATTAAGTCAAAATTATAAATTTCCAATTTTATTATAATAGTAAATTTTCAATTTACTATATCATATCATTATTATATAGTAATTTTTAAATCAATTTTATATCCGATATCAAATAGTAAATCGATCAGAATCAACATTTTACAAAAGGCTGATATCATCGTTAATATTATATTTATAATGTGACCAATCGTTCTTTTTTTATTTTAAAACATGTACTTTTCCATAAATTTTTATGTTTAACAATTTTTGAAACTGACAAAAGGTTTTTTTTTTTTGGAGTCGATCTCAATAACAAAGATTTGACTTCAAGTTTTTGGAGTCGTCAAAATTTTATTAGCTGTAAAAATTACTGAAAATGTGTTAAATCAATCTTAAAATGTCCTCCTATTAATTGTAAAATATTGGTCACCTTAATATTTATCTTACTATCAAACTTACTAAATTAACAAAAACTTTATACAATTATAATAATTCTAACGTCTTTTTTACACACTTTATATAAGTTTCACTTGTCTGTTTATCTGGGTGGAATTTTGTAAACGATTTTTCAATCATTTTCCGATGTACGATTAAACTGAAACTTTGCATAATTACTCACTATCGATGACAATACAAGAATCAATAATACAATGGTGCGATTGTTATTAAAAAAAATATATATATTTTCATACAGTTTTTATCATTTCAAAAACACATATAAAATATAGGAGAAAAAAAATACATATACCATACACATATTGAATTTTTATAAATTTAATTTCGACTCCGGCTCCGGTTCAGCATCCCTGAATATTTAAAAATAAAACACATATGAAATTTTCACAAGAGGCGAAGAATCAACTGTTGTGCAAATATCATGTCAATGTCACGGTTGGCCAATAAAAGCCTTCCGCATTTAAAGCAGAAATGATTATATTCCGATTCGACGCCGACACTGTCCATATATTACTATTATAACGTACATATATATTTATTATATATATATATATATATATATATATATATATATATATATACATATATAAACATATATGTGTATATTACGGATGAATATCCGTGTATATATAAATATATATATATATATATATATATATATATATATATATATATATATATATATATCGTTTAGCGTAATTTTCCACAATTAAAATTCAAAAGTCGGATCCGTATACACTTCATTAAAACTTAAAAATGCGTTGTTGCGCTCGAATTATTCAAATGAGCGTTTTTGTACTAATTGGATTATGCCAAATGTACGAGAAAAAATCTAATTTTATCATCGCACTTTAATATTTAATAAATATACATGAATGAGATCCGACATTTCCACATGGCGTGTAAATTATTAAAAATTATTATATATATGAAAAAAAAATTTTCACCCTTATAATCCATATATATTTAATATATACTCAATAATTTTAAAGATATATTAGATATTTCTAAGATAAGATGTCATATACAATACATTGGTCATGTATTGAAATGTCATATATATTATAAAAATATAATAAATTATATAAATATCAATTTTTTATATTTTTTTAAATGAAAATCTATATTAATTATGAGAATTGTCAGTACAATGTTTAACATCTTTCTAAATTTACATTAAAAATAATATATTTTATTTTATAAAAATCGCACTCAATCTTTTTTAACTATGACCAATATAATGTATACATTGTATATAAATAAGATAAGATGTAAATATATATATATACAAAAAAAAGAAAATAATACGTAATACATTTAATGAGTGTAGAATTAATTATATCAATAATATCCGGCAATTACGTATAATTCACAATTTATCACAATTAGAGTTAACATAAACATCCCGTCATATCTAATTATGATAAAATATATATAAATATAAAAGTGTATATATTACTAAAAAAAAATATCACTTCAAATTTAATTAGATGCATTATATATTTATATATGAAACGAAATAATCGATTATTTCAGGACACGATTTATTATTTGTATTGAAAATGTGCAAAAATTTTATTTGTGTCAATATTTTTATTTACAAATTTGATTTCACATATTCGATAGGAAATCGCATCGTAGTTTTTTGATGACGATATAACTGTTTTTATAGTATTTTTTTCATTATTATTATTTTTTTTTTTGTGGATTTTCAATGACGTTTGGAAATTATTCGGTCATCTCGCTTCGCAGTTTTGACGACGCAAATGAACAATATTTATATATATACAAAAATTAAATATATTTCTATATTTCATATATAAATTCGATGACGCTATAATTCTGATGAATTTTGATATTTTAATTTTTTACATTTTCAGAATGTCAAATATATATATATTTTTTTTAAATATAAAATCATATCAAATTGAGATTTTATTTTTAGTATAATATATACATATTAATATTTGACGTATTATTCAAACAATAGTTTGTAACAACAAAATAACGCCTTACGGAAATGAAAAGTGAAAATATGTAAATTATATCACGGAAATTTGAACCCATGACCTGCAGCGCATTGAATAAATATATTGCCACTTACATTATTTATCTATATCATAATATATCATAAACATACATTAAAATTAATTATATTTATATATATATTAAATATAAAAAAATAAATATATATAATACTTCCACATTTATTGTTTATAAAATATATGTATATAATAGAAAAATGCGTACGTTTTCAATTTCCATATATAGTAATATATATTAAAAACTGGTATTTTACGTTGAAATTGTACCGTTTAACTTCCTTGATTTACAATATATAAACATAAATTATATATTGATAACATTTTTAAAATGTTTTTAAAATATCAAACTAATACCCATTTATTAAAAATGTCAAATGAATCAATTAATTACTTTATATATATATATTTGATTCTTAATCGAATATTATGATGCGACCCGCTAATAAAAAAAAGTTGAATACAACTGATATAATATGAATATATATATATATTTTTTCATTTTTATTATTATTAATTGTGCGTTATAAAATGACCGTTTTCAGACGTTCCAATTGTTTTAGCGTTTTGTTGCGTAAAAATTTTTCAGCGGTTCAATCGCCGCAATAATTGCGCAATAATATTCCGAAAACGAAGCTACATTTCGCAATGCAAAATAATGTAATGCGAATAATAATAATTTAAATAATAATAATAATAACAATATACGAAAATTCTAATAGCGTTCACAATGCCGACTAGCAAAACGTCAAAATTAAAATCACTCCAAGGTATTTCATATGTGGGTCATTAATAAAAAAGCGGTCATTTTAATTATTGGAATACGATAATTGTAAAAGAAATCCATATAATGACGTTTTTGCATAGAAATGTGTGCATATCAATATTTTTTTTATATTATCATTTCAAATCGTTTATATTAATATATATATATATTTTTTTTTTTTTGATCGAATAATTCTACTATTTATAATTTAAATAATTAAAGAGTAAAATTGAATATATATGAAGGGTGAATTTGAAGTAAAAAATGTATTTATTCATTCTTTATATATTTATTTGATATAAGCTCATTTATTTAAACAAAATTCGATGATGAAAATTTTTTTCATGATTTAAAAAAATATTTTTATTAATCTCTTACTATTATAAAATATAATATAATACAAATTTTTAATTTTATTAAAATAAAAATATACTTATAATAATAATATATACATATTTTATATTAAATAAATATTTCAATGAATAAAACAAATATTTATATGGAAATTGTTTTACGATATCGTTCGTTCATAAAATTTCACATTGAAGACTGACTCAACGTAAATATGAAATATCATATATTATATTATATCACGCGTCGCAATTATTTAATTATTCTTTTTACATATTTACATTAACATCTCGGATATTTTATAAATTAAAATCAATGCAAAAAACATAAAAAAAATAAATAATATGAATCAACATAATTTAAAATGTTTGAATATGAGCTTTATGTCGCCTTGGAGCCAAGTGGCGAGAAAACGGAATATACATAGAAGGTCGCGAGATGAAGTGTTGCAATGTCTTCTAAATGCCACCTTCTTATACCGAAAATAATATAATGAAAAAAAATATATATACATATATATATATACAATAATATACGAGGTACATTACGTTAAATTTATAAACGTGTATGCGTATATTTATAATAAGAACGCGGTTAAGTTCTAAAACAACGCAACGTATCGAAATGGATCTAGTGCACTATGAGTGAAAGGAAATTGAGATAATAAATCGTCAGTAGAATTTATATATATATATATATATATATATATATATATATATATATATATATATATATATATACATATATATTATATACACGTAACATTTTGCCTCTTTCAAAAGTGTTTTTCGACCAACTGAGTGCTTTACCTGCATTATTATTATAATGTATCTTTTGTGTATTTATTTATTTTTTTTTTTTGTTTTCTATAGGCCAAAAATTGTATTCGATCAGAGATTTTTTGGTTTTAGCCTTGCAAACTCGTTGTATATCGTTTCATAATACGTTTCTGCACTTTGTTATTGTTGTTGTCGTTGTTGTTGTTGTTGTTTAGCACGCTTTTAAAATCATTATCTAATTCAATATTTTGAATTGGTTTTCTTTTCGATTGATAGCAGTTAATAATAATAGTTACAATTGCTAATTTATATAAATTAAAATTATATTATTGTGATTAAATATATTATACTATTGTGATAAAAACGTAAGGTGAAATTGTCATGTAAAACTCCCGAACATACGGAAGGCAAGTACATATAAATTGTATTTTTTTTCTTAGGTTTATAGGACTGTCTATAACATTTTCCAAGAGTCATACTGCATTGGTTACTTCGCGACTTTTTTGCCAAAAATATCGTTCCGCAACCACCGTATTTGTTTGATTTGGCTCCGTGCGACAAGACTTCTGGCTATTTAGCAAACTCAAAAGATCAATGCGGGGACGGCGTTTTGACTCGATTGACGAGATAAGAAACGAATCGAAGAAGGTCTTGAAGGCTATACCGGAAAAAGACTATTACGACTGTTTCGAGGACTGAAAAAAAATGTTGGAAAAAGTGCGTTTTATCGGACGGAGATTACTTTAAAGGGGATAAAATTGATTTGGAAGAATAAATAAAGAATTTACATTTTACAATATAAACAAATTCGCCTCACTTTTTGATCACAGTCTTATAACATATAATAATGTGAAATTTCCTCATATTTGATCGTATATAAAATTTTAAGTATAACTATAAATTATTCATGACGATTTTATAACTGAAATTTGCGACGTAGTAAAATTATATATAGTCTTCTAAAATAGATAATTAAAAATAATTGAATAACTATCTTAAAAAAAAAACGTTACAATGTGTGCGATCAATAATGCATCAAGGAAGTAATTAAAAACTACTATTACTTCCTTGGTGCATCATTGATCAAAATAAAAATTATAAATTATATAATTTATTACGAGTGATTGTATGTTAATTAATTAATAAATTTTTAATAGTGAAAATATTTTACGACGTTTTTTGTTTGTTTCAGAGAAGCAAACTATTTATCAAAAAAAGAAAACCCGCATAAATCGTCAAATATAATCTCACAATTTCAACCGAATATATTAAATATATTAATATATATATCGGAAAATATAGAAACGCATAAAATTAAATAAATCTTAGAATAATAAATATCAAATGCAAGCGACGACTAAATTAAAGCACAAATGACGTAAATGCGCTTTAACGCATTTTCACACTTTATTCGTTTTTTTTTTTCATTTAATTTTACGACGAGAATAAAATCGATTCGCAACGAAATTTTCATACAACGCACATATATATATATATATATATATATATATATATATATATATATATATATATATATATATATATATATATAAATTTCGTGTGAATTAATTTATTAATTTTCATTTTAGTGTTGCACTATTATATATATATATATATATATATATATATATATATATATATATATATATATATATATATATATATGAATGACGATATCGTAAACTCGAGATACGACGTGTAAAATTCGTCTTTACAACGGCGACTAGAGAAAACCATAGCCGGAAAATTTGTTCGTCGGTCGCACGGTAACTCTTTAAAACACGAGTTTATACCATTTATCTTTATATACATATATTATTTTATACTTTATACTCTCTCTCTCTTTCTCACCTTCTCTCACTTTTTCTCTCCCTATCTCTCTCTGATACTCTCTCATATATATTGAGCAAAATTCTTATGCAAGAAAATGTTCTCATGCACGATCAATAACTTCATTTACGTCCGTTTTATATATATATATATATATATATATATATATATATATATATATATATATATATATATACAAATATGGGCCGATTTAATTTTATTCACACGACCAATTATCGTACAAATTGTTGCGATTAATAAAAAAAATATATATAATAATAATTAATTAAACACTTTCGATTATATCGATAGTAATTGAATTAGCATGTAATAACGATACGATTACATATATAATATAAAAAAAAATATTGATTCCATAATATAAATATAATAATGATTTGATATTTCAACACGAATTACGTACATATTTTATATATTGTATAAATATTTTTAAATTAAATAAAATAATAAAAAATTGTCATACATTCAATTTGTTTAACGCGCATCGCTTTCAAAAGTATGAATCTAGAATGCAAATATATCAACTCGTTTGACATTAATTAATATTTAACGATTTAATTTAAAATAAAAAATCTGTTTATAAGGGACGTAACGTCACTCGAATTATTTTATTAATTATATACGTTATCAGTTTATATATTATTATAATAATAAATTTTATTACACTGTATTTTATCAACGTTTTCGTATTAAAATAAATATGCTGTTCTTAAAATTACTGTTGATTTTCTTCTATCGTATCAAATATTTTTCTTTGTATTTATATTTTATATAAGTTTTTATACAAAAAAAAAAGATCATTTTATATCAAAAAATTGATTTGATGATAAAACTGAAAATATTTTTGTATATGTGTAACATATTAATTATCAATAAAAAATATTAACTCATTTAAAAATACATTAATTTTCAGGCAATAATATAAAAATTAATTTAGAATAAATATGTAACAACATATAATAAATTAGTATATTTAAAATTTTTTCCGAACCAAATAAAGAGGGCTAATATTTTTAAAAGGGTAAACCAATACTAAAAATATACACAAAGTAAAACATCAGTTCTAAGAATAATAAAAAATCCTATCTTTAACCACGAATATTATTTTCATATTAAATCAATATTAACAACACAATTCAGTGAAAAATTTACATGAATAATATTTATATTACCATATGAAACGGTAAGCCGATTATGTATCGGCATCTTAATTTTATATAATTATAACTATTTTTATAATTTTGGATTACGTCCATCGTCTAAAACAAACATTCGTGATATTTAAACGTATGATTTATTTAGCAACGAGCGACGTAATGATGCGCGATAATTTACGGCCATTTTGCAAACGTTACGCGACAATTTGTCGCGTCACACTTTAAACGTACGCACATATATATAATAAATAATAATTACACTTCAATTTGACCGTCGCTCGTGTGAGTTTTGATTATTTAGTATTATTTTTCAATGTTCATTGTGCGTATTTTATTATATTTTTAGTACATTTTTACTCCGCGCACTCCCCCCCCCTCCCTCCCATTTTCCCTTTGTCGGATCGATTTTGAAAATAGAAAAACTTACAAAATAGCTACGGGTTTTTCGTGGCAATTTTCGATATCTGTTTAGTGTTCTAAGTTTTTATTCGACTGCGTCTTCGTTTTTGGAAAACAGAAGGTTACGTTATGAAAATAAACACCGAGTCGCATTAACCATCAATCGATTTTCTTCGTGCCGTGACTGCCAATATTTGAGAAAACACATTTCAGTTTATTAATACACATATAAATGTATGTGTGTGTGTGTGTGTGTAATAAAATATTTTATTTGAATAACATTTACCCGATAAAAATACCAATATCGATCTTTCATTCTTTTTTTTTCTATTTATTTTTTTTCTTCATATTCAAGAATGTCCGCTATTTTATCGACACAATATAAATAATGGATTATTATTATATTGAATATTTTAGTCTAATTTTAATATTAATGAAAATCGTTCAAGTGTACATACATATACACATATAATACGTAAATATTTATTTTTGATATTATATATGTATTATAATTTTTTTATTAATTCACATGATGATGCTCGATTATACAATAATACGGTGACCATCCGTTTTCATTTTGGTCCTTTTTTTTGAAATTTTTGTATTCGGAAAATTTTGAGTCCTTATTTTAATTCGAAATCAACCCAATCGAAAAACTATAAACTTTTTTTTTTAATTTGAGAACATTTTCTGCGTCCGAATTTTGATAATTTCTCTTTTACAATTTGAAAATTTTTTCAACTAATCACAACACGTCCCCCTTTTATATTATACTACTATTATAGCATATATAATGTAAAATATATCGTTAATAATATTACACATAAAACTTAATCAAAATAATGTATCAAGATTGCAAATATTTATATCAACAATATTAAAAGGTGTTTCGAATGATAGTAAAAATTAAATGTATTAAAATTAATTTAAGTTATAGAACTGACTTACTACATTTTTTTTAATATTTTAACAATATTAATACTGTTTTTTCAATAATGTACCACAACATAAAACTTGTAAACGATATAAAATCGGACATTCAAATCGTATATTCCGTTAAATATAATATAATGAATAAGTTATAATTGTATGTATATATATATATATATATATATATATATATATACACATATATATATATATATATATATATACACATATATATATATATATATATATACATATGTATATATATATATATATATATATACATATATATATATATATACATATGTATATATATATATATATATATATATATATATGCATTGTTCTTCAGTTAATTAAAACGAGACCTTCATTAAATTTCAGCCGAGATGCTTCATTTTCTACTAAAAGTACTGTGCGTTTACATTATTTTTACCGTGTTTATTTATTTGTTTATTTATTTTATTTGGTTATGTGTTAATTGCCTGGTTCAATAGTTTTCGTCTCAATGCGCTCGATAAATTGCAAAACCGGCCGTTTATTATTTTTATCGAAAAACAATCGAGTGGCACAAAAGTCCACATCTTGCCTAATTGCATCCGAACAAGTGTGACTTAATCATAACTAGTAACTATGATAGTAACTCGATAGAATAACGCACAATATTATGGAATTATCGTTTTATTTTTAATCTATCTTTCCGTTCTGTTTAATTTCATTGCTATTTCCGCGTTTAGATTCGATGTCGCTAAAAATAGATTTATTTATTCTATTACATAAATACGTTTTGAGCGATATTGATAACAGATGGCGCTACGGTGTCACCGTCAAATTTTTAAGTATCGTATGAAATTGTTAACACAGCATATATATTCAAATTATAATCACCAGATAGTTATATAGTTCTTTCTTTTTTATTAAATACTTTTTTTTAAAGTATCAAAAAATATTTGATACAATAATATAATTTTAATATATTATTAAATCATATTAATAACTCAATATTTTCATTTAAATATTAAAAATATTCAGAATAAATAACCAAATAATCTTGGCAAATAATCAAGTATTGGCAGAAAATTTCAAAGCAATAATAATAATAATAAGCAATAATAATTTCAAAGCAATTGACAATCATAAAATTCGAATATATATATATATATATATATATATATATATATATATATATATATATATATATATATTATATTTAATATATTTTTTTTTATAAACACATTGTATTAAATCGAAATTAATTTTCAAAAATATGCGTACCGCAGCTTGAAAACCAATGTTATTATAAATTCATATGAAGTTGTTCTTGTTTATTATATTTCGAATAAAGCTAATTAATTATGAATGCATTGCAACCATGAAATATTAAAATTGTTCTACTCAAGGATATTCGAAATTTGTTGATCCAAATTTATTATTACAAGAAATTCTTAAAGGATTATTATAGAATTTTCTGTCGAAATTTATTAAAACACATCGCAAAATTTATGAATTTTCCGCGTAAATTTTTAAATAACGTTATTTACCGTACGGGAAATAGAATTCAATTTAAACTCCGTTTCGTTTTCTTGATTCGCTTCATTAATTATTCGTTATATACATCTCATTGATGATTTTAAAATATTCAAAAATAATATTCATCTTATAACGATACATTTAACGATATGCTGGTAACGAACATAATCTCCTTGCAAAATATTTTTTTTGTAATTTTTATTTTTATTTGTTTTTTTTTATAGAAAAAAATAATATTCACATATTTCTAATACAATTATTTTATCAATCATTGTTTTCTAATTTAAAAATTTATTTGATAAAATTAATATTTTTAAGTCTATATCTAAAAATTATGATGTAAAATTTTTAACACAAAATTATAATTATTTTATTGTTACAATTAATTGAGAAATCTGGTCATTGATTCGTATATTGTCATTGAAAATGAGCAAGTGTGAAATATTTTAACTCAATTGGATATTGAAAAGTGGCCATAAAATTGATTACCAAATTTGTAGCGGACAAAAAAACAAACAGTGCAAGTTAAATTTCACTATATCGCTATCTTTATAATATTATTTATTAAATTGACTCTTAATATATATATATATATATATATATATATATATATATATATATATATATATATATATATATATATATATATTGTGATCAAAAAGTAAGGTGAATTTGTTTATAAAATGTAAATTCTTTATTTAAACGCACTTTTGCCAAAGATTTTTCTAGTCACGGAGCCAAATCGGGCGAATACGGTGATTGTGGAAGGATATGAGTCGAGTTTTTGGCAAAAAAGTCGCGAACAACCAATGCATGGTATGACACGGTGCATTATCGTGATGACGGAACCGAGAGTTGTAAAAACACGTGTAACTCTGAGATAATTAAACTTTTTGACAAACAGACTCTTGGCAAATGTTATGGACAATCCAACCAACCTAGAAAAAAAAATTACAATTTACCTGCCTTAAATAGTGCAAGTAAATTATCGATTAAAAGACATCGTGCAATCTTTATATGAATCAACAACGCTAACAAGTCGATGCCGTTCACGTCAAAAGTTCACTTTTCTGTCGATAAAATCGATACACTTGCTCGTCCGACGATGATTTGACGGTTTTCTTTCACGGTTTAACACTTGAATAAAAATAAAAATAAATAAATAAATATATAAAAAAAAAGAGCGGAATGTCAAAAGCCGTGTTAACCGGCTTGTTGCACTTGGCATATTATGTTAAATATAGGATCATATTTTGAACGGAGTGTAGCGATAAACATGTCGGGGCACAGGACCGCGTGACAGCTCGAGATCATCAGATATTTGAGCGATTTTCACGAGACGATTTTAAAACCGTCCTTATAATAAGACAGACCCGGAGAAACAGGGATAATCAATCGTTGTATCTTAAAATTATACTATCGAAATATTTCGAATTTTATGGTTCAATCTTCTTCTTCTTCCTCACGCCGTCTCCTTAAGAAGATTGGCGATCCACACGGCCAAAGAAATCTTTGACACAGCCATACGTAAAATTTCTATTGACGAACAGTTGAACCAACGACGAAGATCTTTAAGCCATGAATTTTGACGTTCTCCTATTGATCTTTTCCCTTGAATTTTTCCTTCCAAAATTATCTGGAGAAGCCTATATTTATCATTTCGCAAAATGTGGCCGAGGTATTGTATTTTCCATAATTTGATTGTTTTTAATATTTCTGGAGTTTTATTATTTTTTTCAAAACCTCCTTATTGGCTACTTTTTCGGTCCAAGATATACTTAGTATTCTTCGGTAGCACCACATCTCGAAAGCTTCCAGACGTTTTTCGGTACCAGGGTCTAGTGTCCATGATTCGACACAATATAGAAAGACAGGAAAGACATAACATCTAAGCATACGTAATTTTAGTATCATATCAGTGCTTCTAGATGTTAAAAATTTCTTCATGGCTATAAATTGCGTTCTAGCTTGTTCTATTCTAGAACGGATCTCCTTCTTGGGGTCGTGGATTGCTGTAATGTACGTCCCCAAGTATTTATAAGACGTTACTTGTTCAATCTGTTTGTCTTTTATGTATATTTTTGTTGGTGTTGTTGGTTTTATGGTTCAATAGATCTTCACTATTCTAAATATTATATATATATATATATATATATATATATATATATATATATAATATTAGTTTGAATTAATAATAGTATCTTAATAATATATTTTAATATACTTGTGTTTGTCATTTTGTTGAACATTTGACTCACAGATTTCACTCTAAAGTTTGGAATACTTTCATTAAAATTACAAACTCAGCATAATTTGAATTTAATAAATTTTGTACAATATAAAAAAAATGATTGTTATAATTCATTTTTCAAATTAAAACTTCACTTTCAAGTAACAAAGCACTGATTTAACATTTTATAGAATTCAGTAGGCAACTTTTCAAATATTTCTCACCAAAAATTGTGACGTATGATTTCATTTAAATATATTTTAATATATTATATTTATTTTTTTAATATTTAACAGTTTATTATAATTATCAATTTGATACTCGAGTATAGAAAGTTGTAATTTATCTATGATAATCTACTGAAAATAATTGATTAAGAGCTGGGGGTGTTGATGATATTTATTAATATGAAATTTTTATTGGAAATAATTGAACAACCCTGTGTTTAAAAATGTTGAAAAATAAAATTGTTTCTACGACCGACCGAAAAGCAGGTGTTAATTTGCCTCGCGAGAAAAATGATAAGTACTATAGCCGTGTATCCGCGGCCTGTAATCAATTATAGGGTAATGATGCGATCGCTTCGCTTTTATGGCTTGTAATGAAAGCGAGAATCGATCCCATCATAAAGTTCAAAAAAGCACAATAAAATAATGAAAAGCTCGTATGCAAATTGTCCGACCGGCTAGTATAGTGTGCGCCGTGCAAAACGAGATACATCCACGGGTCTCACATTCTATCCTTAGTGCACAACGGAGCCATAATTTGTCGGTGAACGCAACCCGCATGCACCTAAGCAACCGTACGCGGGGGTGACCATAATTCAACGGTCTTCTACTTGGCCACGGTTTAACTGCGATTAACTTTAATAATTAAGTGTGTAATATACCAAAGTGAACGCGGCGTATTATCGTACAAAGTGTTTTCCTTAAATCCGCACACATATTTCCATTAAAATATATGCGCTGACTCGAAATTCATTTGGTATGTGAACTTAAACGATATACCGTAATATATGTGTGTGTGATATATTGGTTTATGATTAAAAAAAAAAAAAAATTTTAACATGTTAAAGGACGACGACGCGTATACGCAACAGTTCAAAACATGATCGCAATGCCAATATATACCATATGTGTAAACATTTTTTTTTCTTAAAAAATCAATATATATGATATAGAAAATAATTATAAAAGAATATTACTATACATTATATGACTATAGTCGTTCAATTTTACATCTAAAAACATGTAAATAACGTCAATCTGTTAATTGTCATCATTTACACTACAACCCAACATGAACTTTAGCAATTTCTAACATAATATTACTTCTTTTAGATGCTTATTTTCAATTATTTCCACCGAACATAAAATAATCCATCATCACACATTTGATCAAAGTACTCTCCTTTAAGTTTGTGAATACCTTTTATGATAAAATCATCCTCTTCCTGGTTGATAATGTATCACTGATTTAAAACACATGACATTACACAACATAAAATCATACTAAGACAAATATAGTTAAGTAAAAATCTTCAAAAAAATTGAACGAAGGCTACAACAACAACTTTTTTTTTCATCGACGACTTTAAACGATTCAAATTGAAATCGACCGTGTTCCAATCTTTAGAAGAAAAAAAAACACAATAATTTGAGCACACATTCAAATTCATATCATTACAAACAACAGTCGCTCTTTTTTATTTTTTTTTTGTTTTTGTACTCGTTCTCTAATTTTGCCGCATTTTTAACGTCGAATCGTTTGTTTTACATTGGCAATTTTAATGTTTTTATTGTGTCATTATATTTGCCGATGTGCGAGCGAATCGAGCATTGAAATTAATCAAAAAAAGGTGTGCTTCGCAAACGGACAGACCGACACCTGCCAACACATTCGCCGCCGACTCATATTAGAATCGAGTCTTCTATATAATCATTTGCCGGCGTGCTGAATCGATAATTTGCTCGTCAATCATTTTTAATAGTGGATATCGACGACTGCGAAAAGGTTAACCGATCTACGAATTCAAAATACGCGTGCGAATTACACATTTCAATCGACGATCGTAAATCGATGTTGTTAAATATATCTAATGGCAACTCGAAATACAAAACGAATTTCATCTAAACGATCTCGTCAGCGTGTTATTAATTTAATTGAAAATATTTACAGTGGATCATCTAAAAATTATCTAATTCAAAACTATCATTTCCTATGCTATAATAGATTGAAAAAATATTTTGCAGCTTTAAATATTATTTCATTTAGTATGTTTGCTTTTATGTGAAGTTAAATCATAAGTTCCATAAATATCTGTTAAATTTTATTAGACGCCAATAAAACGGAATTAAGAGATAACGCTATTAGGCTAAAAACAGGTTAGATTATTTAATGACTTTTAAAGCTACAAAGTCACTATTACTACGATGTATAATATTAGCAAGTTATATATATATATAATAATAATAATAAAAAGTATTCAAATGATTAAATATAATTTAAAATAAAAATAATTAAAATTGATATGATACAATATGATTTCAAAACAGATGTAACGTACTTTCAGTATGATGAAAATAAAAAAAAAAACAATAAATAAACTGCATCAACGAGGAAGTTCACGTCTTGGTTTGCGGCATCATGAAATGAACCAGAAATTCCACGTGCATTAATCCGCAGAGTTCACGGGTTTTGATACTCAGGGGTGGTAAACCGGCGGCTCTCGCACGCCGCTAAATAATCGACTTAAATGAATGCACGCGAACAACAAACCGAGTTTAGTGCATTCGACGCTATTAAAATATATTTCTTCAGAAAGAGACGAGTTTCGATCCGAATGGGAATTGTTCAGAGTCAGAAGTTTTCAAAGCATCTATCACGGATTATATATATATATATATATATATATATATATATATATATATATATATATATATATATATATATATTGCAATATGTACCTAAGTGCTTTTGTCTGTGTATACTCATATGATAAATGTTGTGCAATTTATGCTAGCTTGTGCATCTGATTCACTTTATTATTAATGCTTGGTAAGTATTAAAATTCTTGCGAATAAAAGGCCATTTTCAACAAGGAATACAATTATTTTATGCTGTATGATCGTTTAAATATACCTGAAAATATTGTTTTCAAAGTATATATTATTGTATATATATATTTATATTTAAAAAATATCGAGATGTATTGAGCGATGCATTATTTTAATGCGTTTAGTTCAATACATGACGTGACTGTTTCTATTACATTACATTGAAATTGTAAAAGCATATAATGGCAGTGCAATTTTATATTTAATTACAAAAACTTGGTTTAATTTTTAAATCAATAATTTTATATATTATTCATTATTGAAAGTGTTAATATATCATTTTATATATCATACAGTTCATTTTTTTATCTTTATATAGTATTTACTATTAAATTTATGAACTCAAACATTTGCAGTCTGATTAGTTCAATTATAAACTAATTTAACTGCAAATTTAATACATGATCTATAATTATTTTTAATATACTTTAGAAATTTTTCGTGTATATATTTGATAAAAAATGAGCTACCTTAAAAAAATCCGCCCGTGTTATTAAATGCAATAATTTCAATTTGTATAAAAGCGAATTTTCGCCCTAAGCGAATATCGCGATTATGTAAATATTTAATTAATTTGACACGGAATTAAATTGTGAATTTCTAGCATACGACAAACATCCCCTGACAGATTATTAGATTATTCGCATTAGTAAATTCTCAGAGGCAACGTTCTAACGTCACAACGTGCAACATTTATAATTGATGTGTATGCCGGACGACATGCAGACATTATTAACAACGGTTTAATTTGAATTCGCAACGACATTTTGCTTCACCTTATTGAAATTCATTAACATCATTTAAAAAAAATCTAATCAATTTAAATATATATATATGCAACGCCACTGATTTATTTTATTTTGATATATTATATATATTCACAATACTAGTTGAGATTTAGTCGTACGATTTCGATATCTTTCGCACGTATTGCGCGTGCGGTCCCAGGTGTGCGAAAAGTTGAATATCCCATCCCTCAAGTGGAATGTATCGGAGGGGAACGTTTTCAGACAGAGGTTAAACGCCCAGGGACGCCTCGCGGAATGAAAACGATCGATTTCGACCGTCTCGTTCTGGCGCACTTGTTCCCTTTGGATTCTCGTTTACGGCGCCGATACCGTTTATAACGAAAACGCGCTTTCTCTGACTATATACTCGTTACTCGTTTTAGAGATGAAGCCGAGAGAGCTTCCGAGCTTTTACAGATCGTTCAACTTCTTGTGTGTCAAATTTTGCAATCGCACACATGTACCAATGTTATCCGTATATATATATATATATATATATATATATATATATATATATTTCATTCGTCGATATATTTTGTTAAAATTAACTCGCATGTTTCACGAATAGTAAGTAATAATGTAGTTTAAAAATACTTGTATACAACATATTTATTATCTATTTAACATCGTTATATTGTCGACAAATACTGTATGAAGCTAAACATGTATAATATAAATACAAAATATTTCTAGAATTCATGTTTACATATTATTTTCTTTGATAGGTGTCATATCCGTTGCTCGGACAATCGGCATGGTTATTTTAAATTATATAAAACAATATATATATAATGATTTTCCTGGTAAAATAAATACTTCAAACGGTTTCGCGTTGTCGTCCATGAAGATTGGTTTGTATACTTTTTTTTTCGACAATCGTTCATAGTACAAACAATGCATTATTACGCTTATAATATCAATTAAATAATATATTTATATAAGACATGAACGAATCGCCGTCAATTGAACTACAATCATATATAATTTTGTATTTCACAGAATTTCGAGTTCAAAGAATACGATTTACGACCATCTGAACGAAGTAATAATAGAGAAAAAAAAACGAATAAAGGGAATCCCACAGTTCACAGCTTTCGATGTCTCATTGAGCACATGATGAAAACTTTTATTCATAGTTAATAGAATAATTTCCTAGGAATTCTCCACGTTCATCTAGAATCGTACGTGTTAATGATAATAATAATATATAAAAAAAGTAAATTTCGGAGAAATTCTGCGAAAGCCCACCCACAGATCTTTTGATTCTGTCCGTTTTCGGTGGTTTTTTTTTTTTTTTTTTTTTTTTTTGTATACCGAATCATTACGACGATCGACGGTTAATAAGGATAAATTCTCGAGAGTTGAACATTTTTACGACTTCGGATAAACGTCGCCTTTTTGTTTATTTTGAATTCTCCATACGATGATGCTTGCTACGACGATTCGTCCTTTCTTCTTCATATATTTGTCGTCGTGATCCTGTTTGAATCACGTGAAAAGGACTCGTCGTCGCTTTGATTACATCGAGTAAAATAAACCGTTGCATTTCGTTGATTGCGTGTTTGTAAAATTGCAATATTCTCATCAAAAAACAAATATATATATATATATATATATATATATATATATATATATATATATATATATATATATATATATATATATAAATCTTCGTATAAACCTAAATTTATCGATTTTAAAATTTTAAATTTTCCGCTTTGATATAAATATTTTATCATATTTGTATTATATAATCTTTAATATAATATTATACCATAATGTTAACTCGAATATCGGTTACCTTACATGTAAAATTAATCTATGTACAACCGTTTATTCCCATGATTGCATGTAAAAAGCAATTGCAACCCATAGCATGAAGGTTTATTAATGACTTTTGCGGTTTAAAGTTCAATATCATATGTTACCAATATATAAAATTTAATATATATTTAAATTAGACTACTCATACACATGATTAACATTTTTAAATAAACGTAAAATATATTAAAATTGTTCAAAAAATTTGACACTGTCAAAATTTTCCTCTTGTTAATTTTTATAATTTATATAGCTTCCGTTTAATACATAAATGAAACAATTATAAATATCATCCTTTATTACACATAAAAATATTATAATATAAAAAGTATATTTTAAGCAATAATTCCATAAAATTTATAAAAAAATCAACATACTTTTGTCACACATAAATATTTCAAAATTATGTCGTAGTACTTTTTTTTTAAATAAGACTTTTTTTTCATACTATTTCAATACTGACAAAAATCTAAAAAAAAAATAAATAAATATTCAAAAAATGTCCTTAACCTTTGTATTCTTTAACGATTCGTTCAAATTTGCATACAATTTTAGATCATGCCATAATATTATCGTACGATTAACTATTAATGTTTAATATTTGATTTTATATTACATGAATAAATAAATTTAACATTCGATATTATTATTATTATATATGAGTGAATCGGTATCTGGAACAAACGACTTTTCCTGCTGATTCAAAATGAAAAATCGTGTATCAAAAATAAACTAAGCGTTCGAAATATTTCTTCCGTATTATAAATGTGTCAAAAATACCGTATTTTTAAATATTCTTCAATATAATATATATATATTTTATTTACAATTGTAACATTGTCCTAGTAAAATTTCCATATTTATTATTATCGACGATATTATAAAACTAGACCATGTCTAGACTGTGGATTAATACTATATTTTTTACATGCTTAAAAAAAACAAATATAATATGTAAATTTGAGTAAAAGATTATTTTAGATTGAAACGATATTTTTTAGATCGTCAATACTCAAAATAGACCGATATTTAGATCGATGATTCTTACAATATGATATTCGAAAATATCTATTTTGGAATGGCAATAATAAAATATTTATATCTAACCTAATTTTCATCAAAAAAAAAAATCAAAGTATTTACAATTTTCTTAACGATTTATATTACTCGATAATCATTTATAATGATTTATTATACAATTTCAATATATTATATATTATCAAAAAAATATTATTAGTCATGAGCTATTTATTAACTTGAAGAAAATGAAATATATTTTGATTTTATATATAATTTATATACATATCATAAATAATTATTGAAAAATAATATCTAAAAATCTATTAAAATTTTAAATAGATATTTAAGATCTGAAAAATTCCAGATTTTTTTTTATTTAAAAATTAGTATCATATTATTATTATTTATAGATATATAATTAATTACATTAAATTAACACGTTATAAATTATGAGAAAAAAAAAATATATATATATATATAATTAAATTTAGAAATTACGCGCGCTTTTTTGCTTAATGATAAACACGTAAGAATTCGATGACACAGTGTTTTGAATCAGTCAATTTGCGTGTCACAAGGTTCAAAAAATCGAAACGACCGACTCGGCAAATTCCTGTACGGTACGTGTTCCGTTTTTTAAAACTATTCACTTTTAACCCTCAAACGACCGAAACGATGCGAACAAAAATAGGCGGGAAAAAAAAATTGCACGAAATAAATAAACGCGCGGTCGCTATCGATCGATAAGGGTTAGTTAAATCGCGAATATTCGTATATAAATTTTATAATCTTCATAAATTTATATAATCGTCATAATCGTTAAAATGTCCGCGGTAATCGTTGTGGAAAATTAAACGTTTTATTTTATTGTCGTGTAAAATTTCGCGGCATTTAAAGGGTTTGTATGCGCAAAATAATATCGACAACGTTTAAAGTGCGCTTTAAATGCAGAAATGCATTCCAAATATATTTATATTAAAATGTGTAATAAATAAATTTTTATAAATATTGTTTTGTAATGAATAAATAAAATTCATTTTCATGTATATAATGTTTTAAATATAAATGAAACTTTTTTTATATTATTTATCATATATTACGCCAAAAATATATTTCAGTAAAATTAAAGTAATTTTATTTTATAAATTTAAATTATTAAATAAAATCATCCTTTTGAGCTTAAATTTATATTTTATGTTTCAGGATTTATTTTTGATAAAAACAAAGAATTTATTCAAAAATATTGTTTCTAGAAATTATCTATAATATAGAGTAAAATACTAGAAAAAATATAAAATAGTAATATATATATATATATATATATATATATATATATATCACATTAATTTTTAAAGAATTATCGACAATAAAATCAATATGCAACGATCGATAAGAAAAATTAAAATTTTATATGACATCAAATTTATATAAAATAGCAGCTTTAACTATAATTTCTTGATAGCGCTTTTAAAATATTTATGGCAATTTATTATTCATATAAAAACGCAACATATTGAATTAAAAAAAATACACATATCGCTTTCAGTCGACATTCGTTTTATGAATAAACATTTTTAACGCCTTTTTTCTGTTTTCTTACATATGAAATCTCATTTTGCATAATACTTCTTTCTTATATATATATATACACACACACACACACATATATATATATATATATATATATATATATATATATTTACAAATCAAATCGTGAATATATTTAGCTTAACCTGTGGGTGATAAAGTGTTAAAAGTCGCGTTTATACGTCACCGAACTACGTCAACAGTATAAATAGATTTTTAACTGAATCGACTACATGCGGTCAGTTAAAGTGAAAAAAAAATAAATAAAAACACTGACTGTAATTTACATTTTGAACTAAATTACTGAAAAAAATATATAATCTGCTAATTCATTTTAATTCGATCGATTAAATGCATGTTTTCAATTAAAAATTAATTATTCATCGACCGAATGCATTAATTAGATTGCGAAAATTTTTTTTTTTTTACTTTTTGCGACGTTAATAATTTTTTTTAACCCGTTCACGGATATTATTATATTTATTTTAATTTTTAATAATGTCACCGTATAAAAAAATTCATATGTTGCTGATTTTTTTTTTATTATTATTATATATATTTTAATAATTTTATTGTCGATTAAACATCTTGCGATTATATAAAACAAGGTGCGTAACTATATTTAAATTAAAAATAGACAGGTGTACGATATCTTGATCTCGTTGATAAATTTTATTATTTTTTTTTAATATATTTTTCATTTTTATTTTATTTCGATTTTTTTTAATGAAATTATAGTTTTCTGGTGAAGGAAAACCGGTGCGAATATTTATATTACATATAAATATATATATATATATATATATATATATATATATATATATATATATATATATATGTGTGTGTGTGTGTGTGTGTGTGTGTGTGAACGGAGTTGTGTTTAATTCGAACTTTGGAATAATTTTTCATTTAAAATTATATTACTCAATTACATGGTATAATTGAACACACTGTGATACAAAAACGACTAATTTTTTCCAAATATATTTACATAAAAAAAAAATATTGATCAACAATAATCAATAATTATATTATACAACATAATCCTGAATAAATTCATATATTATATATTTGAAACTTCGTTTAAATAATTTCATAGTCTTCGAAACGGAAAAACTTTATACTTAAAATAACACGTTGTTTTGCGGTTAAGTTTATTCGTATGAATATAATATTTAATATTATAATTTACTTTTAAACTATAAAATTATTACTATCAAATTGAAGTATATTAATATGTACATATTTTGTATAAAAATATTTTATACGCAAATAATGCGTATTTTGAATGATGACACCGGCGGCGGCGTCAATGAAAAATATTTTAATTTATATATATAAATATTTTTTTATTAGCTTAATTTCTTTTATTTTTAATACAAACAATTATAATATATATATAACCGTTACATTTCATTTTGAGTATTTAAAATCTAATTTAATATATACAGGTTAAACTTTTAATTTTTTATTTTTCATTTTTAAATAAAATTTTCTATTGATAATTTCGCAATATTTAAAACAATATAACTAACAATACACAAATAAAAGGGCTACAAAAACACGCAAATAATAGAAAGTGCACGCACACATTTTAACTCATATACATTATATATATAATGAGCACAATTGTTTGACCTCCCCTGAGGCGAAATCGTATACGTCTGTTTTGTGTGTGTGTGTGTGTGTGTGTGTGTGTGTGTGTGTGTGTGTGTGTGTTTGTGTATACAACTTCCATATGAATCGACATTATCCGTCATTGCTTGAATGAAAGGTAGAAAAAAAAAAGTGGTTTTTGGAACGCGCGAAAAGTACGAAACCTGTATTGTTGTGTTTCATACGCGATGTATGTAATAATGTTTTGACTGCGAGTGGCACGCGACTACTATGCAATCATATTTACAACATAAATCCTTTAAAAATCCTCGATTAATTAATATTTATTGTATTTTTTCAATTGATAAAAATAATTGAAAACATATTCGATTTTTTTTTATATATTTATAAATAATTTATTTCACAACTTTACATAGGAACAACATCACAATGAATTAAACTTTTTCTATAAAATATTTAAATTTGACATTGACAGACGTTAAATCACGCTTATCACTATATGTCGGTTGTCGGCCGACATCGTTTTACCGTACGATACAACTCAGACGGCCAGCAGCCGACAAAATATGTACGCGTAATATGTTTTTCGCTCAAAGCTTTACTTGTAATATTACATTAACAAACTATTTAAATAAAAATTTGATCATTTTTTATATAGTGACTAAAATGATAAAAATTTTATTAGAATTGACTGATACACAATATTGAAAAAAAAATGGAATGAATATTGTTAATAATAATTGTATTTATTATATAGTTTCAATATTTATAAATATTGATTTTATTTAATCATTTTTAATACTAATAATAAATCAGTCTATTTATAATTATTATAACACCTGAAAGTATTAACTATAAATTCTTATAGTTATACAGGATGTGAGTGTTTAAATACGCGTTATTATTAATTTAATAATCAATATGAACTTTAATCATAGAATCATAGATACTATAAAATATAAAACATTTTTTTTAATTATTACATTTTAAATTAATTTTATTATTTTTTTTATCTATATAAAATATATTAAAAAAAATAATTCACTCGGCGGTTTAATTTCGCGATTTGTTTTTTTTTTTTTTTTTTTTTTTGAGTACATACAATTAAATAAAAACAAATTAAACGCGTATAATTGACAACGATAATTGAATAGAAGTGACCCCGTCGCATTAAAATGACTCAATCGAAACGTTTAATTACCATATATTTACCGGCTTTGTGTTGCGAAAGCGTCAATTAAACGGTCGATGGTCAGATAAAACATCCCCCCTGGCCTTTATTATGTTTTGTGCGACGGCTTTTGCTAAACCTTCGTTATCGTGCCCTAATTGAAGGTTTCAGTTTCGCTGACGATCGTTGTCATTAAAATCGAAAATACAATATCCGATTAAACAAAGAATTAAAATAAAAAACGTTTAAAATAGTGAATTTTGAATTGATCGAATCGACGCAGCGCCATCTGTTGTTTAATGTCAACTATGTATTTTTCATTTTTTTTAATTTAATAACACATCAGATCTTATCTATAATCAAATTTTATCTGAATATATATAAAAAATAATTATATATATATATATATATATATATATATATATATATATATATATATATATATATATAAATATAAATGAAAATGATTGTATGTTTATACACATTTCTATTTACTTTTAAATAATTACACAATATTTAATTAAATTTATAATGAAAAAAAAGCTTTAGAGTAACATTTTAATAGACTAGTAAACAATTAGTAATATTAAATTAAATTTTGAATAATTGAATCTTTGATTGAAAACCCACAGACTAATCGAATTAAACTTCAATTAAAAACACGAAATAAATGGATTAGAAAAAAAAATATATTTAACGGTATCGCAATCGAAACATTCTTTAAAAACGAATCGTCGAAAAAAATCGATTATATTAAATTTGAAGCAGTCGATTCTCGAATTTAGAACGATCTATACAATCTAAACTGTTAAAATTGTCATTTTTTTTGCAAGAAAACAAGAATGTATTTAAACGGTTTCGTTTATATTTTTAACATTTCAAATATAGCAATTTATTCATTGTTCCAAAAAAAAAAATAAAAAATAAACATCCAAATTAAAGCAAAAACGAACCGGTCTACTTTTATGAAGAATAGCAGGTGTAATTTTTTTTTCGTCATTTTTATAACGTAGCGTTGACATTTTACGCAATTTTAAAGTTTAAATATAATTTTTCGCGAGATTCTAATCGCTATTTTAAACGATCAAAGAAATATTTCAAATCGAAGAAAGCTCGACGAAAAATTTTTAGTCCGAACACAGGTGTATAACGGCATTGAAAAATACACATATTTTAATTTGCTAATTAACGGAATATCCGCTTAATTTTGATTTTTTAAATTAAATTTTATTATATTATGAATATATATATATATTTTGAATTGAGCGTTAGATCATTAAAAATATGCATATTTTAATTATATATTTAGTTTATTAAAATTAAATTATGAAATCTCATATCAAAAGGGTGACCAACCGTTCTCCTTTTGGAAGAACAGTCTTCTTTTTTTTTAATCTTTTTTTTTGCCCATTGAAAAATATAAACTTTCACATTTTCAGAGTCGATTTCAATATTGAATACCTTATTTGTGAAGTCCTCACTCAATTTATCCTACTTTTCATAAACGATAACTTAACTATATTAAGATAGTCACCTTAATTTAATATTAAATCGTTCAAATAAAATAACATTTATGTGTTATGGAATCAAAATATTGTCTACTAATTTTATAATATTGTATATTGTGTAATCTTAATACACGTTTATAAACTTGTATCTTTGATATTTATTATGTAAATCGACGATATAATCGCATCATCACGACATGTTTCAATTACTATTCAAAAATCGCATCGAACATATTTAAAAAAAAATTGTCATAAAATTGTCGAGTTTTTTTTTTTAAATAGAATCGTTGATTAATCGAAAATTACTATACAGTGATAATGATGATAATACGATTTTAGCGCATATTCGTGTCGATTATACGTTTTCACGAAATTGTAAAAAAGAAAAAGAAAAAGAAGAAACTTTACATTACACCGGTGTAACAATGCGTTGAATAAACAAGTAGGTAATTCAATCGTACAACTTCTTGCACGAAAAACACGCATATATTTCGACGAAATGTCAAGGCGAATTAATTTCTGCAAACGCTTTAGATACATATTTATTCGTGTGTGTGTGTTAAAAAAAATATTTTATATATATATATGTATTATAGTGGTCATATTTTCATATGGTGTCCTTCAAGTGTTACACCGGTACATACATACAAGCGTACACACGAATTTTTGGTAATAAATTATAGGAAACGTTTGTAAGAACAGTACTGTGAAAAATCAACTAAGAAACCCACACATGCACGTGTCTAATATGGTGATTATGTGTGTGTATGTATATATATATATATATACGTGGTATGATTAAAAAGTTCGTGCAATGAAAATTAATAATATTATTGTGTGATAGATAAAAAAATCTAGGTTTGATATAATTTCAAATATTTTCAAAAAAAATGTTTGTTTTGAGATAATCAAGTATTTCGTAATGAGAATTTTGTGCATTTTTGTTTTTCAAATCAAAATTTATGAATAAAATATGTAAATTTTCCGTCTGCTTTTCCTCGCCGCGTGTGTATATGTGTGTATGTAATCTGAAAAATCTGTAGAGAAAAAAAAATATTCCAAACAGCAAATGATAATTGAATATGACATTGCTGACATTGAAATTAACTAAACCGTTGCAAACAACGAAACGACAAATACGAATATTTCCTATTCAAACTGTGCAGTGGCACCGACATTTGAACAAATATTTTTTCGCAACATTTATTATATTATTTTTTTTTTTTGTATATTTGCGCCTGTATGTATTATTAATATTGATCAACGTCACGGAGAAAGTCCTAGTCGAGGCTGTATTGCGAAAACAACAAACGATGTTCATTAAGTGCCACGAATTCAAAAATCTGTGTTAGATCGTGACCATTTGTATAAATAAATATGCCGCGGTTGAAGAATGAAAAAAAAAAATAAACAGCTAAATATTGTATTTGCCGCGATAAAAACAAACAAATTAATAAACAAAATCGAACGAGCCATAACCTAAGTTAACGCATAGCGAGTTGTTTCTTATCGTTATCATGCCATAGTTGTTGATTTATTATCGTGCAATAGAAAAAAAGTACGATATTTTTCATTGCTTTTTCAGAAAGTTATTTAAAAAATATATATTATTAAAATAAAATATCTGTAAGACCGAAAATTTACATCCATTTTTAGCAAGTAATAGAAAGGATGCCATAAATAATATTAAATACAATTTTGATATATATATATATATATATATAAATATTCTCGTAAAGTATTCTGAAAATAGATAGAAAACTTTGAAAATAGAAAACGTCTAAATAGTGAATACTATAATTGAAAATGATCCAAGAAAATACAAAGAATCTACAGAATCAAAAGATCATTTTTCAAAATTTTAAACATGCGTCTATTTAGTGTTTATAAACTAATTTTTTTTTCATTCATATCAATTCATAGATACAAAGAATTACAATTTATAAATAGTATTGATACACAATTTGCATATCTAGGAATATATGAAGAGGCTCACAAAGGGGTGTCTTCATGAATATTTTTTATTTATATATATATATATATATATTTATATATATATATATATATATATATATTTATATATATATATATATATATATATATATATATATATATATATATATACATAGCCAACTGTTTTATTAATAATCTGATTAGAATATTAAATAAGTCTATATAAACGAACGATATGCACTGAATTGAATATAAATTTGTGTGACATCAATATTGAACATTATTTTTTTTTTATAATAAATAATATTATAAAGTTATTAAAAATATGCATTCAGTATAATTGACCGCGTGTTCGATTTAAATGCATTTATTTATTTACATATTCATAGAAACCGGGTCACGGATTCTATTCCCGTAAAAAACGTGATTTTCGCAGAATTATTTCAACCTTTGTTTTATTATTGAAATGTAATTTGACGATATATAAAATCGATTAAATGAAAGAAAAAAATATATACATACGTTTATTCAGCGTGAAAATTGTTCAAATTATATAAATGGATTGAAATGATAAAAAAATATAATTTTCAATATATATATATATATATATATATATATATATATATATATATATATATATATATATATATATCGTGTAAGATTTTCTTTCTGTAATTTATGATCTTTATCCAATATACAAGCGCAAATTATCCTTTTCGGTATAGTTCTGATCGAAATCGGTTTTTATTGCTATCAATAAATTTCGACCTTTATTATGTCACTATAAAAATAAATAAATAAATAAACAAATAAAAAAAAAACGAGAACAAGATTGAATCCATAATAAAAGTGACGGCAATAAGCTATAAAGCTTTTAAAGTCAAGAACTGTTACAATTCGCATGTTTAGTTATTGTAAAAGAGAAATTTATAAAGCGTAAACAGAATAATTTATATCTTTATTAATTAGCGTAATAAATTTATTATTTATAATAATAATAATAATAATAATAAAATTTGCTATTGCTAGTAGTAAAGTATGGATTTTGCAAATTGCGATAATTGATCTAACAGTCTAGTTCAAAAATATATATGAAAAAAATATATCCTTGAATTATAATATAATATAATCTAAAAACTCGAATGGACAATAAAAACCAGAATGTCTATGTTTGACAAAATAATTTGCATTTTTTTTTCTATAAAATTTTATTTGAAAATAATCCTCAAAATATTCATATACTTTAATACGATTAAAAAAATATACTTAAAATACTTTGTATTCTACTATGTTAGTCGAATTATATAAATGATATCGTGATTTTTTTTTATAATCTATGATCTAATTTTAATATTAATAATATCGCTGTAATTAATATATTTCAATGCAAAATATAGACATATTAAAAATTAATAATTAATAATATAATCGAATACTCACACAGATAAATGAATTTTACTATGAAATAAAAACGTGTAGATATTTATTTGGAATTATCTAATTAAAATAAATATATCTAAAAATTTTGTTAAATTAAAAATCTTCTAAATTTCAAATCGATTGAAAATAATTCGCACTTATTTCTACAAAAAAGGTGACAAACTATATGACAAATGGTCGTAATATATATATATATATATATATATATATATATATATATATATATATATATATATATATGTATGTATGTAGTGCAGGCAATTTGTATGATTGAATCTTTATATTAAATGTACTTCGTCATTTGTGCATATTTAATCTATGCATTTAAATTAGTAACAGCTGTGTAATCTGTAAGATGTTTGACGTAATGTCACAATATGATATTAATTAGTTATATGCGTATTTTAAAACAGGAATATTATAGCATAAATAAAGATTTAATCAAGTTTTTAATTTATTTTTAAATTAAATGAAACGATTATAATAATATAAAATTATTAGGGTGACCAATTATTTAGCAAAGATAGGATAAACATAATGGAGGGTTTTTTTTTTTAAAAAAAAACGAGGACACATTGAAATTGTTCAAATAGATGTGAAAAAAAGACCGTTGAAACTCCAACAACTCAAAAAAAAAATACTCTCATATTTTCAAAAAGGGGGACACATATCAAAAAGCAAGACAAAAATGAATATATTTTTTTAATGGAGGATTAAAAAATGAGGACGGTTTGTTACCAAAATATTATCAATATTTAACCTTAAGTATAAATATTGATAATATATAAAATTCAAATCTATCTTTTACAATAAATTTCTAAATATATTAGAATTGTTTTCAAATTCTTCATTTATGTCTTTCATAGTCTTCCATTTTTGAGTCGCTAAGCATTTAATTTATAAATATAATTTTTTTTGCTAATAAATTAATACTCATTATTGTAAATGGTATAAATCTACCTTTTGCGATTCGATTTTTATCTCCTCAATCGTATCAAAACGGCATCCTCGCATTGGCCTTTTGAGTTTGCTGATCAACTAGAAGTCGCACGGTGCCAAATCAGGCGAGTACGGTGGTTGCGAAATGATATTAATCGAGTTTTTGGCAAAAAAGTCGCGAAGAACCAATGCAGTATGACATTGTGCAATATTTTGTTTGACAAACAGACACTTGGCAAATGTTATACAGTCCTACCAACCTATGAAAAAAAAAATACAATTTATCTGCCTTCATAATGCCCGGGAGTTTTAAATGACAATTTCATCTTACTTTATAATCACATTAGTATAAATAAATAGATCACTCTCCATAAAGGTCCTTTCTATATTTTTTTTCTAACTTTTAATTATATCAGTGAATAGAAATTTTATTTAATATTATAAAAAAAATATATCGTTCGCTTTAATAAACAATATTAATTACTCAAAAATATGATTTGAATTTTAAAAGAATCGACTCGAAACAACGTAAAGTATCCAAAAAACGACCCAAACGAAAAAAAAATATATATATATATATATATATATATATATATATATATAAATTGAATATAAATGAATTTTTTTCATTCGACGACAAGTTTTTGTCAAAACGTTCCCACAACTCTTTAATCCGTAATCGTTCACGTGCTATATACATTATGATACAAAAAATAAAAAAATATATATCTATTATATTTTTTTTTTAAATATACACACAATAATATAATCTCAAAAACGAGTCGGCGACGCTTACAAGAGACGATCGATTAGTATCATAAATTTGATTCGTTCGATAGACAAATATCATGAACCGGATCGTTTTCTAGATATTCCAGTATGTGATAACCGATTAAACTAGTTTATAAATGGAAGAACAATGCTCTATCGGCATCTAAGATATGATAAAATTACATCGTAATCATTATTATAAACATTTTTTTTTAACTATCTATTTAATTTCTTTCTCGTAATTGATTATGCTTGGTATTTATTATCAAAGATTTTCTTTTTGTCGTATCTATCTTCAACACTATTATTCTGTGCATACGATTTTATATTCGTTTATGCAATAATATGATAAATTTTATATTTTATATATTTTTCAAAAATATATAATATATAAAATTAATATACATATATAATTTATATATTTGATTAAAAATTTACAAATTTCCATATAAATTTTATTAGATTATTTTAATAAATATCACAATAAAATAATACTCAAATTTTATATTAATTAGAAAAATTGTTTATAATAATATCTTTGTCATAATAAATATTTTTCACTACCGAAATATATAAATATATTTAAATCAATTTGCTCACATATTTTTTTATATTAATTTTACTTCACCGTAAAAATACTATTATTAATTATAAAAATAAATATATTTTTTTCATATGACCAAAATTTCGATCGCATACAGCTACCAGATAATAAAATATATCGTATTTATAACAAACCATTCATTTTTATTGTATTATAAACTATATATCAATTAAGATTTAGAACGCGAAATGAATATATTTTTTTTTATTATATTATTTATTCATTTCGCTATTAACAAGTTTGTTTATTATATTTAACTGGTCGCATGAGTAAATGCGGATTATGCAAATCGAGACGATCTCAAGAGTACGCATTATTATGTTTGCAAATTTTTTTTTCTTTATTTTCATTTTTACGATGATAATATATTATGTGAGCGGTTTAAAAACTTGTTAAAAATTATAGGTTTACTTTAAAAATTTAACGCTCGAATATTATTAATACAACACTTACTTCTGTGCGCTTTTCTCTCTCTCTCTCTCTCTCTCTCTCTCTCGCATAATTTTATTCCACCTGTCTGCCGAAAATCGGTCTGTAATAATAAATTATTTCCGCTGAGACGATTCTTATTTTAAATCTAATATACAATCTGAACGATGTAATCATGCTTCATGTTTTAATTGACTCGATGTCGTTGAGTGGATTAAATCCTTTTTTTCCAAACTTGAAACTCAACAGGTGTTTAACTCGTCCTACTTTTCGGCTTCGAAAGCAATTTTTTTTTTTTTTTTTAGGGGGCAACGTAAACTGATGAACCAATTCTAATTCAGCACGAAGCCTAATAGGCTTAATCAATGGAGTACGCGGAATTTTCAGAAGGGGATACAGTATATGACTAACGGGGGAGAATGCGGATTAATCGAAAGGAAAAGTATGAGGGGTTGTGAAGTATCTCGTGTATAATCGAATTTATCGGTACATGTAATTCGTGTTTCTTATACCGTATTTACGTCAAAATCGATCGGTGACATGAAAAGCGGAATGCGGACCGTTGAATATAATCGGATATTCGTTGACGAGCCCTGTCCCAGGTGTGTCGTTGGCGGCAGGTAGACGACATTTGACGGTTGGCCACCTCTCTAACTATGACCAAAGATACCAAGAACCGGTTACTCCAGTATTCTTCGAGATCCATACCATACAACAGTTTGTCTTGGTGCTGTTGTGCAGAAGTCAACAACCAATTTCGCGGATGATTCATTGGCCCGAGGAGATGTGGCTTGTCCACGCGCCAGACGAGCACAGACAAGCCAAAAACAAATCGTGGGAAAACCGCATTGTTAAAACTCGATGCAAACATATTCGAGGCTATCAGAGTATAAACGATATATGTGCGCAATTTTTTTTCATATCAAAATTCCATTCGTATCATATATAATCTTACTTTACCTAACTAAATAAATTTTACAATCTTAAATCTCCTAGCTAAATATCTCAATTAAATCACTTTTATAAGATTTGTGTAAACATACTCTAAATAATATATAAAATTCTAATAGGCAATATTTAATTAAGTCTTTTTTTTATTATCACAGAAACCATGACAACAATAATATTAATGATACATTTAATAAGCGAGTTTTTTATTGTTTTGTGTCGATTCAGAACAAAGATTGAATGAAAAATTGCATATTTAAAACATTCTATCGTTTCAGCTAAACGTTGCACTTGTATCGTGCGCACTCTCATGATATTATTTATTCGTGCATTTACTCATACAAAATCTATTTGTATTGTAGCCGAGCAAAAGATACACATGCATAAAATAAAATTCATCGAATATGGCTTTCACGTTTTTCCTGAAACTTGTGCGATTCTGCGACGCGACGTTCTTTCGTCCTTTATTCGTCCTTTCTAAAGAAACTTTCCTTGTTTTGTCTGCATTAAGACTTTACTTTTTATATTTACTTTTACTGTGTGAGATTCGAAAGCGAAGCGACGAAAAAAAAATATATATATAAATATAATCGAAAAATAAAAATGAAACGAAAATCATAAATCAAAGTGTTCTTATTTATATGCTATATATATTTGAGAATCTGAACTATTTTGTTCGATAGATATTTTTATAATCATAATATTTGTCACAAATAAATATTACTTTTATTATTATATATTAACATGCCAAATGATAAATATACTTTTCCTCTACTATTTCATTTATCCAATTTTAAATCGACGTTTCTCAAACATTTTAAATGTTCACATAAATAAATACGTCTTCTTTTATACAGTTATAAAATGTAAATTTCCAGGAAAAGTTATTAAGAAAACAATGTAATTTATTTCAGTTCAACAACCCTTTTTCTAATATAATCAAAGATTATTATCCTTGAACTATTTCAAAATAATAAAGAGTAATTTAATTTACTTTGAAAATTATTATTTTAGGTCGCGTTTTAATCTATTAAATCTTATAAATTAAACAAATATTATATTCAGACATTTATAATTTATTAATAAAAACTCCTTCCTTGTTAAAGAAAAATACGTTTATTTTTGTTCAATTAAAAAAATATATATAAATTTATGCGACGATATTATCTATGAAAATTGTTTAATTTGATATGTTAAAAAATAAAAGTTACAACATTAATGATTTAATATATAGCCTTGATGTATCATATTGACCAATAAAATATTATGTATGTATATATATAAAAGTGAACCCGTGTACCAATTCGTATACATATTAATTCAATACATTTTATATTGCTATAAATTATATATTTATATTAAAAAAACTACTACATTTTTTTTGAAATATACGTAAAAGCTAGGAAATAAAATAAATTATTTACAATATAATGAAATGTTCTTATTATGTCGACATTAATATCATTTTTCTATTTCATTCAAATATTTATATCATTTATAATTATTTTACGAAATTATTAAATGTCAGGCATTTTCTTTTGAAATATTCATTTATCAGAAGAAAATATTGAATGCAATATAATTGATCGATATATATATATATTACTTTTTTCCACGCATACAAATTTTCCATTACGTATAAATAAATAAATATTAAAATTCGCAGCAAGCTCAAGAATTTTATTATAGATTTGATCTTGGCAATATATTTTTATAAATATATATATATATATATATTTTTTTTTAACACGATATAATTTTAAATCGCGTAAATTGGGTCGCCGCAGCCGCAATTTTAAATTAACTACACAATCGAAACATATGTTAACACATATCGACAGCATAAATTTCATGATAATAAATGCGAATCGGGCAATATGTGAAATCGTATTCGGCAATATGGCCAAACGGAATTATTACGATTTTTATACTTATTTTATTATTATTATATTACGGTTAATCCGAATCGATTAATCAATTTGTATCGCGAGACAATTAAATCGATCCGATCAATAAAACCGATATTAAAATGCACGTTAAATCTGCTTATCTTTTATTATTCCATTTTAGAAATCTAAATAACTCAATTAAAAACAATTTTGCAATTCCACTTATTTATTTTTTAATGTATATATATATATATATATATATATATATATATATATATATATATATATATATATATATATATTTTCACACGTCTATAAATTGGTCATAGTTTTATTTTTCTATCGTAATTGACGTATATCAAGTACAAATGTATAGTTTAAATTGATAGCGACGATTATCGATAATTAATATTTCAATTTCGCAGTTTTTTTTTAGAGAAGAATCGATAAAATGCTAATATGATGTTTGGTTTTATCGATTTGTTTGATAGACCGTTATAAAATTGACGTAAATATAATACGATTTATATATATTATATAAAATATAATATAATGAGATTTTATATTTTTTACATCGTATTTTTGCAATTTACTTTATACAAAATGAACAAGCGATGAAATTTTAATATTATATTAATTGAAACATAATTATGCAACTCGATGTCTAATCCTTCAATACATATAAAATTTAAAGGTCAGACGAAAAGTTGGCGACTTGACCCTATAAAAATTAAATTAGGCGCCTTATAAACACAATACAGAGGTCAACTTTCAACAATTATATTATTAAATAATTTTAAACTGATAAATAATTTCGTTTAATACGAAAAAAAAAATTTTTTTTTGAATATTTTCTGTCAAAAAATATCAAAATTGGATCGTAAAATTAATTACATTAAAATATTATATTATAATTAAATATTAATATTTCCAGCATGAATTGGACATAATCACTCATTATACGAGCATGGCAATTAATGTAATAATCTAACATAATGTCGCATTTACCGTTTTATCGTAGCGTTTTGTCGTAAAGTCGCCGCATAAAAGCGGCCGCACGTTTCATAATACGTCGACATGCCTTTTTGTTTTTCCACGGTTTTCGCGAAATTGCGCGTAAATTTTAACATATTTTTCATAATTTTAACAATAATAAAATAATTATTACGGCTAGAAGTGTGTGTGTGTGTGTGTGTGTGTCGTAAACGAATATTCGTGTAAAATAAAAAATAATAATGAATTTAAAAAAAAAAAACGCGCGCGTTTGGAACGACAAGATTACGCAAACGAGGGCCAAATTAGCGGGTCGTTCAACAAACGGTACCTGCGCTTCATTTACGCTCTATGCTATTTTTTTTCATATATTGCCTATGAAAAGAATGTAAACATTTTTTTTTTATTTTTGAAAATTTTATCTTCACTAATCCGACGCACGTCAGAGCTCTTCTCGAATTTCCGCAAAATACTGATCTCTTCAAATTTGATTGAACATATTTTTTTAATATAATACGAAATAAAACTATATATCTATATCATTTTTTAGCGTATTATTCGTAATAGATATCTTGAAGAATGATTATATATAAAAAAATATAAGCATTCGTTGAGACGATGATTCTTGAATGCATCTAAAGCTCGTATTCGATAACGAAATATAAATGATCAATAAAAAATTAACATCACTCTTCTTCAAAAATTTGATTATTTTAACGATAATTAAATAATTTTAATTTAGATTAAATATTAATAACAAAAAAAAACAATTTTCATATCTAATTCATTAATGATATTTGTTGCATATAATTCAATATAAAGCTGTCATAAAATGACAGAAAATCGATATGTCATACGATTATGAAGGACGAATTATGTAAAAATTTTATTAAAAGTACAATATGCATAGAAACATTATATATATATATATATATATATATATATATATATATATATATATATATTGTAGTAAAATATAATTATATAAAAAATATACACTTTTATATCCTATTACTTTACTACCAATATTAACAATAGCACCATTGTATTATTATTTGTCATATCACATTATTAGTGACAATTATATAATTAATTAC
This sequence comes from Leptonema lineaticorne, assembly GCA_024500535.1. Lineage (NCBI taxonomy): Eukaryota > Metazoa > Arthropoda > Insecta > Trichoptera > Hydropsychidae > Leptonema > Leptonema lineaticorne. The sequence goes on from JANIJI010000009.1 coordinate 3,926,598, forward strand.
CACTAATTGGTCAATTATTTTATAAATCTATTAATTGATTCTTGTATTGTCATCTTTAAGTAAGCGAATATGCAAAGTTTCAGCTCAATCGGACATCGGGAAGTACTCGAAAAATCGATTACAAAATTCCATCCAGACAAACAGATTAGTGAAACTTATATAAGGTGTGCAACAATATATATATATATATATATATATATATATATATATATATATATATATATATATAATATGATGTAATCGAAATGACAAAATCTCCACTTTAGAGTAAATAGGAAGGTTATATTTCTAACGCAAAACCCGAAAAGGAGGAAGTGTCTGAGGCGTGTCCGGGAACGAAATGTTTGGCGCCGTCGAGTTAACTTCGAGAATAATTTGTCAAAGACGTGATAATATGTCTGTCACGTAATCTGCGACGCAAATTTGAATATGTTTCCATTTATGAACTGGAGAGTTCAAAATGGTGCCTTCATGAAGTTTTCATCATGAAAAAAATGTGACTTAAATCTCGAACGATCGCACTTGAAACACTGTCAATCGAAATCATATTTTATTTATGATTTTGAATCATCAATATATTGATAATTTTATGTGATATCACTTGACTATTAATGTTAATACCTTTGTAACGAATTCTCACACTCTTTCTGTATTATAATATTATGAAGTATAAAATGACTTGAAACTGTTTTTGGTTCAAATTTGATAATCTTGATAGAAAGATTACAAAAGTGAAAATTTTTAATCCATATAAACATTGGATGATAAAACGATTATGTAGAAATTACGGCGATTTTTTTTTTATTTTTAGTTTTAGAAAATTGTTTATTAAATTCATTTAATATGTATAAAATCACTAAACAGTAGAGATGCGTGAAAATATATTATATTTCAAATATATAATAATTTTAAGTTTAGAGTTAAAAATTTGCCAAAAACGCTGCGAAACGTCTCGAGCGTAAAAGGTTAATTAAAAGATTCAGATCTTTACAAATACACGAAATGCGAATTTTTTTTTAATAATAAATATATTATTTATTCGTATTATGAATCACGAATATTTTAAATAAACAGTATCATCGATTTGACGATATTGAAATATTTAGAAAAAAATGTTTATTTATTTTTTTTATTCGCGAGTTATGTCATTATTTAGATGGAAGTGCGCGGCGTGTAGTATAAACTCGTAGCGTTAATGCGGGACAATATTGGTAATCGTCGGTGTCAATGTGTTAATGTAGCGCGGCGTGTCGGTGCCGGTGCCGAGTCATGTCGACGCTGTGACAAAGAGAGCATATATATATATATATATTATATACAAACACAATGTAGAGAGAAAACGAATGACAGAGAGAGAGAGAGAGAGAGTGAGAGAATATATATATATATATAATGTGTGAGAGAGTGTGTATATTTGATGCGATTTGGTGAAATGTATGAGTGAGAAACGGTCGCGCAAGGTGAGAGACGCGCGACGCATTTTTCCGCGCCGGTCGTCGCGCCTAAAATAAATACGTGCAACGTTCGACGTGCGTGCACATACGCGCGAACGGAACGGATTATCGTACGCGTGTACAATTACTGACCGCGCGACGACGCGGAATCGACGACAACCGGCGGCACGCGAACCGTACTTCTAGCTGTATGAATCGAATCATTTCAACGTTTGTTTGTTTTATTTTTTTTTTTATTATATAATATGAGTAGTATTAAATCTATATTATATATTTTAAGTCAATTTTTAATTTTCAATCGATTATTTAGATGATAATCGACCATAAGACAGATGTAGTTATTTAATTATTTTTATATCATAAAAACACACTGATAATTGATTAATTAATACTAAAAACACTAATTTGATATCAATAAAAAAAAATGACTTTAATAATATTTTACAAATATCTTATATATAAAAACAATAATACGTTGTTTAATAAATAATTTAGTAATCAAATATCACTGTATAATAAGGACGATGCGATGCAACAGGATAAAAGGTTTACGAGCGCTGACATCCAATAGGGAGAATACCGCAGTGCGCGACACCTACAAACTCATGTCACAATATCACTTCAACTTACATTAAATCATAAATTCTTCAACCGCAACCGATATAATATGAAAAATCATTTGTTTATATTATTTTTTTAACATAATCGATAAATATTATATAAAATATTACATATATTTATATTATATTAGATTATGTAATAAAATTTTAATAATTTTATATATTAATTTAAATGTATATATTATAATTATTATATATATATATATATATATAAACATAATTGTATTGTATTAAATATCGTTGTAATGGTGTTGAATGTTTGAGAAGCGTTGCTCTTAAAGAACGCACTCAATGTACCGTACGTGAGTTCGTACAAACTCATCCGGCGTCACGGATGAATATTTAGTGAGATTTTTCGTCTCTTTCGCACTCGCGCAAAACCTTAACGTTCGAATGAAACGCCAATAAATCATGAAGGTACGAGTTCGCGTGACGTCACGGATGAATATTTTAGTGGCATCGTATCGCTATCTCTTTTCTGCACGCGCGCGTTTTACATAGCGAGAAAGAGACGGAGGCATCTCTCGCTCGGCTCCAGAGTACAGTTCGCCCGTACACAATCGATATCAATTAGCGAAATAACGCCGCGTCGAAAACGATTCAATCCGTTAAATTAGTACTCTGAAGAATATTTCTCTCGCTAATTATCCGTATTAAAGATCAAGTTATCGTCGCCGCATTGATGAGATCTTTTTTTTTTTGTAAATTGATCTGATCTTTTTACATATTTATTATTATATTTTTATAATGATTTACATTCTTGTTGAATATATTCAATATGGCCGTTTTAAATTATATTATGACAAAAAATCTACCCTCACCAACAAGACTAGATAAGATACTATTCAATTTCTTACATACTTGTTGATAATCATTTTATTCTATAATTTCTATCCTTTATAATCTGACTTCTTTCTTTTCATTATTATTTTACATATTTTTTACTGTTAAAATTATTCTTTTAATCGTCAATTCAATTTTTAAATTACATAAAAAAAATAAAATTATACACTTTTTAATTTAATTTTTAAAAATCATTAATGATACAATAAATCATGCTTTCACAATACATACTTTCATACAGTTTTGTAATAAACATATATATTTAAAAATTATTGCCAGTTTATTTAATATTTTTATATATAGCTCAATATACTGGAATTTACGCACTAAAAGTGCGTAAATTCCCTTACCGAAAACGAGTGTAAGTAAATATTGTATATACATATTTTAAAGAACAATAGTAGATAAATATTTTTTTTTTTTTGCGAAACGAAAACTGATTCATCAATTGCATACGTGACACGCACAAATGAAACCTGTTTTTCTTATTTTAGAAATCGTAAAACGCATAAAATGTACTATTGGAATTTATTTTAAAACTTAAAACATATTTAAACGTACGATTGCCACTTTTGATAAATTTTATGTGGGGAATTTAAATACATTTTCATTACTTTATATTATATTATTTTTTAGAATAATAAAATGGTTTATTATATATTTTAATAATTCTTACAGGGTAGCAAAGAGAATCTATCATGTTATTTTAAAAACAAATTTAATTTTATTTCTCATTAATTATTATAAAATCAAAAGATTGCTTTAGAAAATTTTCAATTAGTTTCAGAGTATAGAATGTTAATAAAATTTGAAAAAAATGGAGAAGTGGTAACTACATATAGCTGAAACATGGACATTAAATCTTGGAACCGAAAAATATCTAAAAGCCTTCGAGATGTAGTGCTACGAAAAAATGCGATAAATATCTTGGACGGACAAATTAGAAAACAAGGCTTCTCAAATAATTTTAAAAGAAAAGATCAACAGGAAGACGTCAAAACTCATGACTTAAAGATCTTTGGTTCAACTGCTTGTCAATAGAACTCTTCGTTAGCCAGTTTAATCGCTAACCTTCTTAAGAAGACGATGTGTAATATAATTATTGTTATAAAATTAGTTATTATGTCTTCAAATTTTAAAATACAGTCAAATCTCTTTTTACACGATTTTTTTATACACGGTTCCAGTATGAATTCCTAATTTTGAGTGTCTTACAGAAACTTATCCATACAGCAACAAAATACAATTGGGACATTCATAATTAAATAAAAGTCTGTCAGTACATGCTCATAGATGCGTTAGTGACTTGGTAAATTTTATGGATTATTCACTTTTTGGGGAATTCCCGATTTGCCTGACTCAGAATTTCGCGATGAATGAAATTCTTTATTTAAATCAAAGCTAATAGTAGTGCTAGAGATATCTAACAAATCTACTGATGATAGCATTATTGGTCCAGTCATATTTGTTATCAAGTAGCGATGAATAGTTGCAAAATTTATTTTTATTTCTAATTTCAATTTGAATTTTTATATTTTGTACTTATGAATTGAATTTTCATTATACACTTTTTTTGGAAAATATATGGAGTTTTTTTTTATAAAAGTGTTATTTATGTATATTTATTTACACGATTTTTTCTAATCCACCGTGTAAAAAGATGGTCAACTGTATTACGATACATAATATTAAAAAGACAGTAGCGCCGTCGATTTATTTCTCACGCGCATTACACACACCTGAAGAACGATAAAATGCATTACTAATGAAAAGATAGGAAAAAAAATTGATACGTGTATGGGTTTAATATGCGAACAAACAACAAAAACGCTCGCCGTGTAAAAAGCGATCGAATGCGCCCATACACACACATTATGTCTGTCTCTGTCAAACTCGTACTCTGACAAACCATGAATTAGTTTTTGAAATTGTATGCCGTTGATGCTTTTGACGTTAACGACCTTGCCGTATTGTTACGCCAATGGCACACCAGATAACTGTCGTCAGGCAACATTAGTCGCGGTCATCTTAACGATGATTAAAAACAATAATAATTCCTTTGTGTGCCGACAACACGAATATATAAAAATATACTTATTTATAAATATGTATATAAATATTCGTGTCGATAATGCCGCGGCACACCGATGCTCGTTGCAGCGAATAAACGAGGCTACGGGAGCGCGATTTGAATATACGGCGAAATCTCGATAATCCGACTCGGATCGTTCGTGTGTAATTTGACATGTATGACAGAATTGTTATATATATATATATAAACATCTTTTCTTTTTTGAAAAAAAATACGATTTGAGCTTTGAGCTATTTCGTTGAAAGCTCGACGAATTTACTTTGATATGATAACTGCTATACAATTTAATTTATATTTATATCATATTATTAATAGCATCTTTCAATAAAATAGATTACAATTTAAAATTTCGATAAGGATTTTTTTTTATTCGTGTCGATCATTTTGAAACTCTAAAGAATAATCGTAAAACGAATCCAAGTTGTATTTTTATGATGCAATTTTATTATCGCGTCTTTCATCTATTGCAAATGTATCACATTTCAAGGGATAGTAAATAAATAGATGAAAATCGATAGAGAAATAGATGATAAACAATATATTCGTTTAGACTTTATAAAACGATTTCTAAATAAAAATGAATATATTAATTGTTAATTTTCAGTTTACCTAACTAAATATTTCAAATACTTTTCATATAATTAAGATATTTAACCCTTTCGTTTCCGTAAATATATAATAATTTTATTATAGATTTATTTATTGCGTTACAATTACAATTGTTTACCAAGTTTATAAGCGGTTTTAATTCTAATCTTGAACTACTTATAGACGACGATTACTTAGCAATATAGATATTATTTAATAATCTTCGTTAGTCCTTAGGGTCAAATCGACCGTCAAAGTGTTTATTTTTAGTCAATAATAAGTTTGACAGTACAACTGACCCTATACAAGGTTATAAGAAGTAGGTTCACCTTCATCACACAATATAATACCTTCACGGTGTAATACTTTTATGTGAAGTTTCAACAAATATTCAGTAAATGTAAACTTTGACTCGTTTCTTGGAAAATCGTGTTAATTTTTTTTTTTCACTTTAACATTTTCATTTTCGTCTTATAATGTTATTATTTATGATAATATCGTTCGAGTAAAATTTGAAGATATATATATATATATATATATATATATATATATATATATATATATATATATATTTCATCGAAATTTTGTATTGTATTACGATATAAATTGAATAAACTGTCGGTAAACGGTTAGTAATAATTGTTCATTTATCGTTTCCCGGTATGGTTAATTTATTAATTTAGCTCATAGTCGTATTATATTACTTTATTTATATTGAATATCGATGACATTGGTTTTTCTTTTGAAAAATATATATATATATATATTGAATATTTATGAATCTTTTATCCATAATTAGTTATTTATCATTCATCTATTGATGATTAGATAAAAAATGTCTTAATTTTTATTTATATATAAATATTTACATTGCACATTCAGAGTTACTCAGAAATATATTTAATATAACACTGTGATCAAAAAGTAAGGTGAATTTGTTTATAAAATGTATTTTTTTTATTTATTCGTCCAAATCAATTTCATCCCTTTCAAAGTAATTTCATTCCGATAAAACGCATTTTTGGAATAAGTTGGATTAGTCTTTTTTCGGTATAGCCTTCAAGACCTTCGATTCAGTTTTTATCTCCTTAATCGATTTAAAACGGTGTCCCCGCATTGGCCTTTTGAGTTTACTGAATAACCAGAAGTCGCACGGAGCTAAATCAGGCGAATATGGTGGTTGTGGAACGATAAGAGTGAAGTTTTTGAGAAAAAAGTCACGAAGAACCAATGCAGTATTACATGGTGCATTACACAATTAAACATTTTGACAAACAGACTCTTGGTAAATATTATAGACAGTTCTACTAACCTTGGAAAAAACTACAATTTACCTGCCTTCCTAATGCCCGGAAGTTTTACTTACTTTTCGATCACAGTAGTATACAGAATATATCATAGAAAATATTACAATTACATTCTAACAGTCCGGCGCAAACAATTTTCGCAGCGTATATAATAATATAATTTTATTTAATATGTTGACATTGATGCGTACGTTTGCAACATCAATTTTTATTTAGCAATTAAGTCGGTTAAACGGATGAAACGGTTAAAAAAGAATATATATATATATATATATATATATATATATATATATATATATATATATATATATACACAACTAGAGTCGTACATTTACTGTACTGGACATTACGACACTATCGATTAAAACTCATTCGTAATAATGAACTGCGTAGTTTACAAAAATGTTTAATTGTTTTTATTATTATTATTGCATTTATACTATATTTATATTTGTGTGTGTATGTATGTATGTATGTGTATATGTTCGGTAATAATAATGGCGTCATTCGTTGTTAATCGACTTTTGTACTCTGTATATTGTTATAAGTAAAGTTGAAATTTTTTTCTTTTTTTTTGTTGCAATATTTCCATTGATAAAGATTTTTTTTCTGTGAATTGACGTGAAACGTGAAAATAATAAATATGTACTAATCAATTGAAATATAAATATTTTATCGTTTCTTTCTTTAAACAAAATGTTTTACAATATTAATTTTTTTTCTTGGAATAAAAAATATTATTTTTTTTAATACTTATTATAGATGATATAAATACATTATATATAAATTGTTAAATATACAATTGAATAATAAATATTGTTCAATGATAATTTATGTGTGTGTGTATTTATGTCTACTTTCGATTATCGTTCTTGGAAAAAAAAGATCGTTGATGATTATAATAAATTATAATTCTATAAAAATATTATTCTTAGTTACTCGATAATAAATTAACTAATATAAAAAAAAAAATATTTATCACGAATAAAAAAAACTTAACAAACCATAAGTTGAATATTCCCGATATATAAATTATATAATTTATATTTTAGATAATTGAATACCAATGTGTTATTTTTCTAGTAAAAACCACGAATATTGATATAATACGTGTAATTAATGATATTTAAAATAAATATAAGGAAATATTTAATATAAAACGAATTACTATTATTACTATCAGTGGATATCAATTTTTGAATCGTCTATGTATTACTAGATGAACTGCTCTTTAGGGCAGCGTCACTTTAAGGCATTTTGAGAGCAATTTTCAAACCCTAATATATATATATATATATATATATATATGAAATCTTTTGATTTTAAAACATAAATCAAGACTGATTTTTTGAAATAATTTTAACTATAATATTTTTAATTATTTATTAAGCGATCAGGTTTATAGTTTAAATTATTTCTAATATAGTTTAATTTTTGTATATTTTTATCTAGAACAGGAATGGTTAAAATTATGTTTTTCATGCCCCAGTATATTTCGCTTCAAATTCAGATGTTTCATAATTTTTTTAGAATTTCTATAACATATCCATATTATCTCCAGAGTACAATGTTGACTATCCCTGATTTAGAAAGAGCGATAATGATTTTATTGTAGATAAAATTACCGTCAAACACAGTAACAAATAATACGAGTAAACCTTCGACACATTTTTATTCACATTTATTTAAAATGAAAAAAAAAATATTAACGCATTTAATTTAAATAATAATTAATACGAATTTTATTCAAATAAAATAAAATTATATAAAAGTAATAATTTTAATATGTGCATTGTGCGATTATGCATTTCATATCTCTATAGCAATCGTTATCGCGCATTTTCAGCATATTATTATTATCACGCTGAATTTTCGTGTGTAATATTACAAATTTGATTTTTTTTTTCATTTTCAGAATGGTCACGATAACGCGACATTATATACGGTATTATGCGTTATCTTTTAAATAATCACTTTCTATTATTATATATATATATTTATAACTATATAAATAATGACATATTGCGCCAAGCCGACAAATATGTGACGAAAATGGCACTGAAAAATCATTATCGCAATACGAAAAAATAAAAATTCGCATAAAATATACGACGAAAATATATATTTCAAAATCGAGTCCGTCGCACTAGGAAATGATTCGTATAAATAAATAATGATGTCATTAATAAGTACTATTTATGTTTGAAATTGTTTTTAAATATATATATATATATATATATATATATATATATATATATATATATATATATATATATATATATATATATATATATATATATACATTATATTTCCGTTCATGAATCGTTTTATATTTTAATAAATATACAGTGAGAATCTTCCTGGTTATATATATATATATATATATATATATATATATATATATATATATATATATATATATATATATATATATATATATATATATATCATAAATATTATAAATTATTTTTTTCCCTCGCGTAAATTATATCATTGTTTAACTGCATACGTTTATCTCATTATATGTACTTATGTAAAGTCATAAGTGGTCATAATAGTTCCGTAATAAAATTAAATAGTAACGTAATCAAGGACGGCTCGTGAAAATCGACTTTGGTCAACTATTGTTCTCGTCCATATAATTCGTACTAATGTTTATATATCGAATGATAAATATGATTGAACGCGTTCTGAATATATTAACGATACAAATTTTGTGTCGTATAAAAATAATACATTTAAAAATAATATATATATATATATATATATTTTTTTTTTTTGGAATTTTAAAATTTAGCTAAAAATTAAATTCATTAGTTCAATATTGTCTAATAATTAAAATATAATATATTTTAAAAATATTTACATTGAAATTAATATATAAAATTATAATAATATATTGTGAAAAAAATATTAAAAAAAAATAATTTACTGATCATTGATGTTTATATCTTATATAAAATATCTATTAATCCTTGGTCAGTAGGAAAATTGATAACTGCAATAGAATAAATAAATGCTTTAAATGGTTACGAGTTTAATTTATATTATTATATTCAGTGATAACGATGTAATAATACAATAAAAAAAAATAAAAATGAAATCAAAGGTTTTCATTGAAATTAAATATGGTTTTATTTATAATTTTGAAATAGAGATATCATTAAAAGATAATTGATAAAAAATATCATTATTATTTTTTACTATTTTTATTTTGCTACTTTATTTACACCACTGTAATGGAATAAGATTTTTTTTTATTTAAAAATCGTTTAAAATTATACTCTAGCAGTTAATGTGAAGCATATTAACTACTTTCCCGTAATGATGTAATAGGAAAGACAAATGAAAAACAGGAAAACTATTCATACGATAATTTGCAAAAATAGGTCGTAAACTTAACAATGGATTAAATTTAAAGGATGTTACAAATGGCATGTGTAAAAAGGAAGGAAATGTTACTTTTTATTTAAAACGTACAAAGATAAGGCAGGAACCAATTATGAAAACTTTATATAAAAATATAAAACGGAGGACGTTATTATAGACTGTTTTTTTTAAATTTTATTTTATGTTGTATTATATATTTTTTTGACATCTAAAACCTAAATTTTCTAATAACATTAATGAAGTATTTATAAATCTTTAGTTAATTTTATTTATATAGCTAAAAAAGAGAGTGAATGTTATTCTTAGAAAAGCAATTGTTAAAATTGAAAATATAACTTCAATATATATAATATATATTATTATGACCTTTGACTATTTTTTTCGATTAAGAATAATACCAGAAAAGATATGATTTTGCGATTAAAAGTATTGCATTTTAATTACAATATACAATATAAACATTATAGACCAGCGGTTCCCAACCTGTGGTACGCAATGTGTGAAAAATTATTTAGGGGTACGCAACAAAAAGTTATTATGGCGAAAGATATAGAAATTATATATATATATATATATATATATATATATATATATATATATATATATATATACTAATGAAAAAAAATGAGAACCGCTGTTACAGATAATATACTGATATACTATTTAATCATACAAATTACATATAGAAAATTACAAGAGGAAAAATAAAAAAAAATGTCACATTTAATTTAGATCAATTTCAGTATTTATAGCTTTTATATAGCTAGTTATTCTTCGAAATCATTACCATGTTTCTATAGAAATTGATAGTTAAAGTTCAAATAAATATTTTTTTTTTACTTGTAACGTAAACGTCACAAGTTTATTTCAACGATTAAAATACGATAAAATTTAATCACCATTCACAAAATGATATATTTATTATACACACACATATATATATATGTATGTTCATGCGTGGTTAGATGCAGATTTCGCTATTCGCAATTAGCGCAGTCGGTTAATAGACGAAGTGAAAATAGAATAGTGGTGCATCGCGTGCACAACACGAAAGACTTTCACATGTTCGATTGACGCCAATTTTAGACTGTCGTCGATCAATTTTAGAATCAGAAATTCATCCCGAGGTGTTCGTGCCAATCTCGACATACGACTAATTGTTGCATACTTGATGGTCTGGCACGGACTGTGGACACTGTGACATACGCGCTCCTGGCTCCTTTAATTGACCCCAACGGTCGAGGCGATAATTCGAAACGTCCGGCATCGCATTTTGGTTACGTGATTGTGCGTTTAAAACATTTCCAAAAGAACGTTTAATTGATTTATCAATGATGTTTATATGTGAATGAATCGTATTTGACAAAAAAAAAAATAAAACTTTTTGTGCACAGTTGTACGCTTTGATAATTGTAATGTTTATGGTTCCGAACTACTGGTAACAGAAAGTAGTTGTTTTAGTTATTGATCATAATCATTGGGTATTAAGTATGGAAAAGATAAATAAAATGATTGTCTAGACTATTGAGCAGAGGTTGACAACTTTTCTGTATATAATAAGGGTAAGAATGGATGTGAAATGCATATTATGTTTATTCACCGTATTTCAATATAATATAAATTTATGACCTTAAAAATGAATTAAATGATTGAATTAAACTATTGCTAGAAAGTTTTGTTTTCATGGAATTCCATCTCGTTAGTTTCGCGATCGATTTGTTGGCTACCCCTGCTCTAGAATAATAATCAAAGTTTTATAACATATAAAAGGTGACAAATTTTCCTACTTCCGGAAGGACAATCCTCTTTTTTAAAATTGTATTGTCATTTTTTATGGAGTTATTGAAGTTTCAGCTAATCTTAATGTGTCCATTTTTTCAATAAACGATTTTTTTTAATTGGTCATCTCAAAATGCTTATATTATAAAATCATATATTTACTAAAAAAATGTGTAAAGCATTCAATTCTTACCTGCTTTTGAAAATAAATATTTTCTACCTGATGCTTTAATTATATAGAAAAATTAACCGTTGTATATATGTAAAATAACTAATTATTGAGAAGTTATTTAAAGAAAAATATTACAAATCAAATTAGCTAAAGTAACCAGGAAATGTTTTTTTCTCGAGGTAGAATATTTAGCAGTATTAATAGTGTTGATTAAAATAAAGTGTCATTGCATTCTTTCATAGATTTAAAGTTAGAGGAAGTGTACAAAAAAAATAAGTAGTGAGATATAAAAATATATAAAGACAACTATCAAGTCGATTTAAGTAACTAAATAAACACAAATGACGAAACGAATGAACATTTTTTGAATCATCAAAAAGTTACTAATTAGCACAAGACTAAAAACGTATTTTACATTTTATTAAAATACTTTATTAAAAATTACGAATAATTCCCATGTAACCTTCTGGCTATGTTAACTACGGTTCAGTCAAGGTGACCATGACGAGCTCATCTCATATTTTCCTTTTTAAATAATATTTAATTAAAGTAATACCGGTTTCAAGTACTCTATTGCCCATCATACTGGTAAAATCTGTAGTAAACACCTCAGTCCTAAAATAGCACGTCTAGACCACAGTTAAACTAATAGCAGTCAGCGACGACAATTGTAGATTGATATGTTGTCAAACAACGTCGTACGAACCAGTACTTATATTACAATGGAATATGATGATAGTGACGCCGCAACGCCATCTACCGTAAATATTTGTCAATATTTCAAAGGTTAAAAATCAACAGAGGATGAAAATAATGATTAGTGAGTTTGGATTTAATAGTTGAACGGTTTATATTTAGAAAAATGTTATGACTATTATATATATGTATATTGTTAGTATTCAAATTGAGAAGTAAGCGAAATTTTCCAATTTTCAACGACGATTTCTAAACCGTTAACGAGCAATTACTTTTTTGAACCCGTCGTTTATTTTTAATTTTGTCGAAATCGCACTGGAAAGTTTTCAATTGTGTCTACCGGATATTGAAAAATTCGATAGATCACATTTAAATAAATAATTATCATCGAAAATGAAATATTAGAACGCGGATCGAATTGAATATTTTCGACTTATCTTTGTCGGAAAAAAAAAATTTTCCAAATCGGCTCAGCAAAAATTTCAGATAACGCAAAGTGCGCAAAATATATATATATATATATAAAACGTCAACAATTGAAAAACGAGAGAGTGAGAAAAAGAGAGAAAGAGAGAGAGAGAGATAGAAAAAAAGAGGTGAATAAATAAAACCGCGATCGACAAGGTGAGAGATAAACGGTTGATTTCATAATTCATATGTCATTGAGAAACGCTTTTGTTATCACGAATGTACAATAGTTAACTGTCGTTAAAATTTAAATTGTGATTCAGCGTATACAAAACGACGGTTCGCAGTCGAAATGCGGCTCCGTCAAAATATCAAAATATTTAAATCGGTTTTTAAACAATATATTTGAATAAATCTAATTATGTTTTTATTATTATAATATTTTTTTAATCTAATAATATTTTGTTATTTTTTCAATAAAAGTAAAAATATTATGAATCAATTTTTTTTAATTAAATTAATTAATTCTAAAAATATTTATCGTATATTTAAATATATATATATATATATATATATATATATATATATATATATATATATATATATATACAAAAATTTTGACTAGTAAAAAATAAAATAAAATAATACATCTTTAAAAACAATTTTGTTAAGTTCACTTGATTACAAATAAATTGAGCACACTGTCAATGTTCATAATTGATCATGAATGTCAACTACTAATTATTCAATAGCTCTTATTTCATACTATAATTAATTAATATGAAAAAAAATATACTTCAAATGGAAATATCTTAAAATGTTGATTCTTCAATAAGACATATTAAAAATTTAATAATTCGAAATATCATATTGGCTCTGAAAAGAATCGCGCACACACTAATTATGTATGCCAGTTATCAAAAAGTTTACAACATCTGCAATTACAATACAAATACACGTTCGCATGTACGTATTTAACGTATGACAACAATTATTTATACTTGTGGGAGTCGAAACGCGGATGTCAATATAAAAATTACCTCGTGTCAAATGCCGACCGTGCCTGCATATTTTCATATATAAATCCGCAATTTTAGGTCACACTAAGTCATATCGCAGATGACCAGAAATTGTAATATTTTTTTCACATCGTGACAAACGGGTTTCGCTTCAAAAGCACAACGACACAAGTGAAATTGAAACACGTGTCATAACCGCGTGCACAATATGATAAATAATACGCTTTATGACCGTATATGATTTAACTCACCTTTTTTAAATAAAAAATTCTTATATATATATATATACGTGTGTGTATATGTGCATGGAAATTTTACTTAATTAATTATGCAGATATTTACATCAAAAGACCGCGATTCTCAAATGTGTGTAAATAATAGGCGTCCTGTGGCGATTCGACGATTTCACAGAAAATCTCCAGAATTTATTTGTTTTATTATAATCTTGTTTAATTATTAAATATATGCATATAAACTATATTTTTTTATATGAATTTGTAATTAAATATAATTATTATGATGATGCTCTTATTGTACATTGACGTCAATATAAATTGTATAACAACGCACATTCTGTAATTATTTATAAAATTTATTTAATTAAATATGTCGCTCGATTGTATTGTAAATTATTATTTTTTTTTATGATTACATACTCTATAAAAAGTTTGTAAACCGCGGAATTATGAATAATAATTGCCGTGAATGTTTTTTAAAACGCGAAAATATGATCTCGCTCGCGTGATATACATAAAATGCAGTCACTTCTTATCTCATAATTTTTGCCTTTCAATCTCACTTTAAACCATAATTTGCTTTATGCAAAAACATCGAAAAAGTGAATAAAATATCATTGTATATATAATATATATATAAATATATAAAATATACTGGATTTACGTGTTTTTTTTTTGGAAAACAATTTCGAAAAGTGACTTTTACTATAATAATGATCGACAAACGGCTCAGGGACGGATCAATATATATTATATAATATTAAATTTTGAAATACTAAAATTAATTACTCAAACTCGTCTTTGAAGTGTATATTAAGTCAATTTAATTTTTTTTCCAAATAAAAAATTTACGTTAATTAATTAGACCGTTTATATTTGAGCGTTGATTAAAATTTTGCTAGATCAAGAGAACAATCACTTTCATATGTTAAATGCATTTATATTAATAATTTAAAATTATATTTTAATTTTTTTTTTTAAACTAATAGTAAGACTGATTAGATCAGTGGTAGTCAATATGTGGTCCAGATATTTTTTGAGAAGATTTTCAGAATATCTATATCCAAATGACGTATCTGAATTAAGAGTCAAAAAAATTGGCGTATGGGAAGTAAAATTTTGACTAGATCTTGTCAGGATATTATCAATACTTAAATAGTAAGATTAAGTGTAGTGAACTGATTTATTTAATTATGATAGAATCATAAATAAATAGATGCGGCCCTGAGTCAGAGAGTGCAAACATATGATGAAGCAACCAAACATTTTCTTAGTCAAAGGTCTGATGTTAATCGTGAACCGTTCTTGACCACATTAGCGGGAATCCGTAACTCTTTGTTCTGGTAAAAGTCACTATTTTTTTTTTATTTTTGGGGCACACGTTGTCGTAACTCATATATTTTGCAACATGTCCCGTCTATCGGTCGGTTGGTTCTTTAAAATATATATATATATATATATATATATATATATCATCAACGAAAACTATACATATTAGATGTTACGTTATTCGCACATAAACATGTTTTATATACGTATAATAAATCAAGGTGCATTCGTTCAATAGGGTTGCTTAATCGTTTTGATGGAACATTACTTTTCGTTGGACTCCATTTTCTATCCATTTTGTCAGTGAACTTTATATTGTGTAATATTATACGATTAACAATCAAAACGATGATTCATTCGCGTACATAATACAAATTTTATTATGATATTCTCAAAAAAAAAAAAATCAGATTTCTGAAGCATATCACTTATTATCATGAGATATACTACATCTGTTTTAAGACAATCATATGAAATTATGTAATATTGCTTTATATCACTCATAAGTTTAAGGGTTCAAAGTAGTATTGTAACGTATCTTTATATATATCTCGCCTTCTTATAAGACTAGAAATTCAAGAACATCAAGTCTTCACTTTCATTCTGTCTCTTCCTTTATAGGCATAATATTTCTTATATAACATTCTCAACGTGTTCACGATTCATTGTTGAACACATATTAATGTCATAAAGTTTATTATTATATGACAGTATCTGATCGAATATGTGTTAATTAATACTGTTTTTTTTTTTTTTTTTTTTTTTTGTTACGATTTGAAAATTATATTTTATCAGAGTTAAGCACGCTTAAATTTTTATGAATATCATCGTGAAAAGTGGTGTCAATAAATGAATAATTCGAGTGAATGTGAGTGATGGTATGTGATGGTCTCTTGCTCCAGATATCTGATGGTGGGCGTCTGGTTGATGGTTCACCGGGGTTAATAGAGCATGCTGCTCTTCCAGATCGATCATTTGCCATTTTCATTATTATTATTGTTGTGTTGTTGTTGTTATATTTGTTGCTAATTTTAATTTAAATTCATCCATTGTGTTTTAGATACGTCTAATTAATTTATATGGCATTACATTCAGTTCTATTGTGAAAAATAAAAATCGCTACAACACCGCGTTTGATCTATATATTAAAGATAATTTAGCGAAAAGTGTTATAAATGATAATTATTATTTAAATTTTTATAATATAATATATGAATTAAAATTGTGAAAATAGTGTGTCGCGTTATATATGATGGTACGTTGAATAATTAGATAATTAATGTTTAATATATTTTTTTTTCTAAATCGTTTGAATCAGTGTTGTGTAGCTTGTTTTACGTCGTAATTAATAAAAATCAGTGGTTTTTGACCTTTTTAAAAATACAGATATTTAAGTATATGTGTTATACAAAAATTTTAATTAAAAATTATTGATTTAAATTCTTAGTCATCATTCTTACTTATAATATTTTTTTACAACATTAATAATAATGACGATAATTTTTATAATTATTAATTAAAAAGCAAAATAAACTAAAATATTTCAATGTAATTAATACAAAATTGCGACGAGTCAGAACATTAGATTAGATTATGAAACACAATAGCTTTAGTATTTACTTTTCAAAAATTATCGGCGCCGTCTAAGGAATTCTATATTGACCTCAATATATAACGAAAGTGTTCCTATATTTTTTTTTATAATAAATAAATTATAATAATAAATATTCTAAACATAAAATAGCATCGACGCAGAAAGCGTTCAGAATAAATGTAACGAAACCTGACCGAGTATTTACATTTGACAGAAATTAACGGGGTATATTTTTATATATACAAATGATACGAAAATTTCATCTGGAATTTTTTATTCTCGCATCACCAATCCGAGTGCAATATTCAAATTTGAGCGCATGGTTCCGCTTCATGAAAACATTTTCTAGCAATAGAGTATTTTTTATATATATTTTTTTTTAATTTTCAATTTGATATAATGCATTTTTTTTGCGAACAACGGTTCATATACGTATGCTACTTTCGTCTGTAACAGAGATATTCAACTTTTTAACAATTTGATGTTATCTAAATTTAAATGTATATATATTGACTAATCACAACATACCAAATAATAATATATTAAATAGACAATTTTATGACAAAGAAAATTTTTAATAGTTTCATATAAAATGATGAATTTTATATATGAAGTCGTCAACTAGAAAATATTCAATGTAAAATACCAATAAAGTGATAGGAGAATAATAAAAGGTCAATTTAATAGACCACATTGATCAATGTAAAAAAAATAATAATATAATTCAAATTAAAATATAACAGATTTTTTTTTGAACATTTTGTATAATTTTTAAGAATGCGAATTGAGTTTATAGTTTTGTAGGTCATATATAAACCGCGGACTATAGTTTGAACATGTATGTTCGGCAGTATGGAAAGAAAATGTATCGAAAATAGAAAAAAAAAATAGAAATGTCTTTTTTAAATCGAGATCGAATCGCGAAATTCTATCGCTCCACTGATTTAAGAGCGACCGTCGATCTTTGCGTTTTTTTTTCTCTAAAAGACATGTATATTAAATAATTAAAATTTCTACAATAGCAATTTCTAATTTATATTAGAAAGAAAGTGAAGATGTTTAGAATATATATATATATATATATATATATATATATATATATATATATATATATATATATATATATATAAATATATGTCGTTTTGTTGCCGTATGACAAATAAATCGAATAAAAAATTCATGAATTTATTTGAAAGTGGCCAATTTGTTTATAACAATAATAGTGATCTTGCGATAATAGTTTTGTCGACACTTTCTTTTCACTCAACTCTCTTCTTTTCTATAAAAATCTTATAAAATTCACAGATCCTAAAAAAAAACGTAAATCATAGGAGCGAAAAAAAATAATATCGAAAGTCTATTTATAAAATAAAAAACTACGACTTGTCATATTCAAATACAATAATTGACTTTAATGTGACTTTTATAATAATATATGTACTTCTTACAAAACGTATGAATTTTATATTATATTATATATTTAACTCATTCTTATTTCGTTGTTTGTTTTAACGCTTATTCAACAATATTACAAATATTGATAAGAAGTCGAATAATAGTAGATATAATCTATTTTATTGTAAGAAAGTATTCATTTTCTGTATAATTATTATATATTTTAATACATGCTATTTATATTTGAATATATTACAAATGAATCACATAGTTGCGTATTTTTGCCTTCTGTATAATTCTATTTTCATGGAACAATAAACAATATAATCATATTTTACTCTAAAATAATTTAATATTGATTTATTAAATGTTAATATTCTATAATTATAATAATACTGGATATGACTAAACAGTTCTCACAATATTTTTTTCACTAACGATTAATAAAAAATATTTATACATAGAAACAATATATGTTATCAGATTTCACAAATTAATATCTAATATAATATTTGAAGAATTGACGCGATATTCGTGCGTTATCGACGCTGCTTAAATAGTCAGCGTCATCGACACACACCGAATGCATTCATTGCTTTTACAAAATAAGTAATATTATATAAAATATGTTATAAACTATTATTAATTTTGTAATTTACTATCATTTTTGTCAATCGATGTAATGAAAATTGATCAATAATAAAATTGGTTTGTAAGCAATGTTATAATTATAATAATTAATATTAATAATAATGTTTAAAAGGAGAAATAATATATATAAATATATATATATATTTAAGAAACTATATCTCTCAGTAGAATGGAATGGTAACAACGCGATGAAATTACGTAGAAACAGTTACGTATTATACGTATATTGCACTGTATAAGTTCACGTATACATTATGGTGATATCGTGAACTTACGTAACTAACTGTAGGCGAGTTGTCGTCGTCTCCATGTTCAGGGTTACTAAATACTAAATTTCGACTCCAATATCCATATTATATAAGTGTTTCGATGTGATATAAATATATATGAACACTGTTAAAAAATGGAATTTTATTTTAAAGTCAAGCGTAGAGCTGATGACTCGACTTTATATAGATGCGAATTATAATATATATCATAATAATATTTATTACTTATTAATTATATTATTTATTCACTTTTTAAAATTAAATTTCAACAATTTTTTTTTCTAAATAAAGTAATATATAAATTCAATACAAATTTTAAAGTATGAAATCTAATATAATTAGTATATTAATTACACTATTCGATAATAAATCATTCATATTTTTTTTTAATTAGAATCATCTATCTGACAACTTATTAATCATCGTTTTATAAAAATATTTTTATTATAAATATATTAATTATCGATACAATGTTAAATAAATATATGAATTCAACCATAATGTAGCATTGAAAAGCAACCGCTTTTGTATTTATATTTAATAGAAAAAAAAATTTCGTATATTCTATTTATTAATTCATAGCACATCGATTGCGAATTTTGCCTACTTAGCATTTTCGTAATAACTTAGCACATATAATTTATGATTAATTTATTCTAAATAAGTTTTTCAAATACGTATCCATTTTGTATAATAGTATACGAATAATAGAATTCAATTGAAATAAAATTTTTTAGAGTGTAATAAATAACATTTATATATATTTAATGAAAATATATATATATATATAGTTAAAAATAATTGATAGAGGTGCAATACAAAAAAAAATTAAAGAATTGATAATGTTTTAGTTAGATAAAAATAATAATATTTTATTTTATAACTATAATAGTTAATTTAGATTGACAATATTATTCTTTTTTTTTTTAATAATTTTTGACTCCATTTCTCAACCCTGAATGCATTAGAGATAGAGTCGCACAGCATCTAAGAGAGATTTTAATGGTCTTTATGTCACAAAGTATATATATATATATATATATATATATATATATATATATATATATATATATATATATATATATATATATATATATATATATCAAAGTATTAACCGGTGAAAAATGATTGTGAATACCAGAGAAAAATTAAAAACAATAAAAGCAGAACCAGAAAAAAAACGCATGATTATGGAGGTCATTCGAGAGCAGACCCGTTGTTCGACTTTTTCGGCTTTTGAGATGTCTATAGCCGTGTTCTAGATGTGAAATAAAAATTGTCACTTTATGTAAAAAATTAAAAAAAAATTTTTTCGAAAAATTAAAAAACGGTCCTCTACTTTCGTACAAGCGCTTTTTTTATTTTTTGAATAATTCAACTTGGCGCAATTTAGATAAGCGAATATGTGATGATCATGTACAAATGTCGTGTTTCGCTAATTTTATATTCAATTTTATGATGCAAGATGACTTTTTATTGCAAAAATTTTCGCGATAACTTTTCCACCGTGACTAGACTTTGCTTTTATTCGTTAAGTTAATATTATATTATAATAATGCTCTGCCACTAATTTATTGAAATTATTTTTAAACATTTTTTATTATTATTTATTCTATCGTTTATTATCTTTTCACATCACGTAGTTTTTCTGGGACGTTTTTATTTATTAAAATAAAATTAAACATATAATAAAATTCCAGGTCCAAAAAAAATGTTACTATTTTTTTCAAGTGAAAAATTTTTATGAAAATAATCCTTCAATTTTTATAACAGTATTATTTAATTTTATTGCATATATTTTATATATATAAGGAAACTTTTTAAATGTAATCCAAAACTATCGTTGATTTCCAAAAATTATCATAATTATCTATCATTTTTAACGCGTAATTAACAACATTGATTCCAATATTATTTTGTTAAACATGTAGAATATTTAATTAATGAAATTAAACTAAATAGCGAATAACGCTTGTTTATTATTTATATGACTAGTAAAATGATAATAAGTAACACTATTTATTTCTATACACGTTGATAAATATTATAAATTATTAATAGCATTCTAATATAAATTTATTGAATTTATATTGAATATTGTAAAATCAATGTTTTAACAATGCATAATGCGTTATTAAAAAAAGTTGGAAATTTCATTCCCAATATATTTTTAATTTTGACACCATTAATATATAAATAATAATCGCTTTAAATTTAAAATAATAAAATAACATTGTAATGATTTAAAAACATATATTCAAGTTCACATTGTATATCTAAAAATGAGTCACATAGTAAGGTTTGATATTTTAATGAGTTTACACTTATCAATGTTTTTTTTTTTTCATTATTTATCATATATATTAAAATAGCACATTTATCAGTATATTTTCATTCGCAAAGCATGTAATTGAAATATTTTATTACATTTTTTTAAACAAATTTTAAACAAAGGCGATATATAAGAGAACGTGTTATCTGTAATGAGCTTGTGTCTACAAGATTTTAGTGTTTTGTAAACAATCAAATTTAACGGTTTTTTTTTCAAATGTCATATTTGTTTTTTGAAGCGTGGCATCGGAAAATTTCCCATTTTATTCTTGTTCGTTTAAATTTTCACGGTGAATTTTCTAAAGTGATGTTTCGCTGATTTAGCACTGATGTTACGTTTTGTTATATGTCGTGTTTACATTTACAGAACTTGTTATATTTGATCAGTGTAATTTGATAATACTGAAATAACTATTCTATAAATTATATCAATGCGAATTCATTATAGGTAAATATACTACTGTGATCAAAAAGTAAGGTGAAATTGTCATTTAAAACTCCCGGGCATTAGGAAGGTAGGTAAATTGTAATTTTTTATTTCTAGGTTGGTAGGACTGTTTAAATTTCATTTGCTAAGCGTCTGTTTGTCATAAGGTTTACTTATTTCACTTTATCTACCATAATGTACCATGTCATATTGCCAAAACCTCGACTCATATCGTTTCGTAACCAGCGTATTCGCCTGATTTGACTCCGTGCGACTTCTGGCTATTCGGCAAATTCAAAAGGTCAATGCGAGGACGCCATTTTGACACGATTGAGGAGATCAAAACCGAATCAAAGAAGGTTTTGAAGGTTATACAAAAAAAAGACTATTCCAACTGTTTCGAGCACTGGAAAAAGCGTTGGTAAAAATGTATTTTATCGGACGAGGATTATTTTGAAGGGGATGAAATTGATTTGAAAGAATAAATAAAAAAAAAAAACATTTTATAAACAAATTCACTTGACTTTTTGATCACAGTGTTATATGTGATGTTTCATTTCACAGATTATCATATTTATATGTGATAATTAACGACATTGAAATTTGTAAACGATAATAAATAAATAAAAATAAAATGGAAATAAGAAAAATCAATTCGCAACTTCTTGTTCTGGCGCGTGTCAGTTTTTCGCGCTTCGTTGATGAATTATTTACGCTGATAAAACTTGTTCTGTTTTTCATGACGGTCAAATCAGGCGGCGACACTGATACAACTGATCTATATCGATATTTATACATAAATCAAAAAAAAAATTCATTTAGATGCAAAAATATTAATCAATTTTTTAACATATATTTAAATAAATATTTAGTTTTATTTTTTTGTCTTTTTTGAATATTAATAAATATTAAATACTCAAGCATTTGTATTTGGTGAACTTTTTATATTATATCAGTCGTGCTGATCAAGCGTTTTTCTTCAGGCAAACCGAATACCAAATATTTCACTGTCATGAGTCACGTTTGACACGTAAACAAACTTCGCGCACTGGCCAAGTGCTCCGTTTTGAAACGCCAATTATCTTTAAAATCCGAATTACTGTTGAATTAAATATTAAAATTAATTTTAAAAAATATTAACCATTTAAAATACTACATGATATATATATATATATATATATATATATATATATATATATATATATATATTATATAAATAAAATATTTTTTTTAAAAAATGAATTTTTTTATTATAAAAAAAATCTTTTGAAAGTATACTTTAAATATATTATATTTTGTTATATAGATTAAATTGTTTACATGAAGAAAAAAATATTTTTTTACTCTTTATGATCTATGTTAGTATTACTCAGGTAAAATATGAACCATTACTGATTAAAGATCTAAGACAGGTAGTATTGATCGTTTATAATTAACCGGTGAAAGCATACAAGCAAAACAGGACAAAATCGTATATTTAATTTAAGAGAAAACAAACACGAATGTTACAATCATACATTTCATCATTTGACATGTAAAAAAAAATGCTATTTGAGTAGATTTTAAAAAAATCCACATATGCTTCGATTCCTTCGTTAAAAATTCAAAATCCATAAATTTTATCGACATCAACAGTAATAAAATTACACCCAATTATAATTCTGTCTGCACGTTGAGTCGTATATTTCTCGGTTGCTAAATCGATAAATATTGGTTTCGATTACGTTTTAAATTGGTTTGCATATAAGTGCACCTCAAACCAATTGCATTACTTTGTTAATTAAGAAAATATATAGGTATTAGATATCGAGCATTGGCAATAATGTTCTTATTATCGTTTAATATCTTAGTCTAGTTATATTATATATATATATATATATATATATATATATATATATATATATATATATATATATATATATATATATATATATATATATATACAAGTTTTTTTTCAAATCAAATATGCATCTGTTCTTTTTAATGCGGTTCAATTGCCAAAGAATTAATTATCTAAATTTATCGCTACTTGCAATGATGATTGGTCGTTAAAAATAGTTCGATTGTGATCGATGAATTATTTAATAACACCAATGAAAAAAATATATTATATATATAATATTATATATAACATTAGTTGGCACTATTAAAATTTGATCATTCTTTTCAATTATTTTTCAAATTAAAAGCTTCCGTATTTGAAATAAAAAAAAAAAATTGATTTTTTTAGATGATATAATAATAATGTATGTTATTAACGTAATAGGTAATCTAAAGATTAACAATGAAGATTAATATAGATAAAGTGGGAAAATATTTAATTGTTTTGTTTTGAAGTTGTTCTGTAATATCTACTAAGCAAATTCCTGAATGTCTTATTTTATATTTATTACACTATTGATTTGTTTGTTTTTATTTTGAAAATAGTATATTTATAATTAAAAGATGTGATAATTAAATTTAAAAATATATATATATATAATATTTTTAACTCATAAATGATTTGTAGATTAATAAAATCTCGTACAACAACACTTTAACGGTACATATTTAAATAAAATCGATAAGAGAAAAAAATGAATGAACTAAAAATTAACGACATTTTTCAACGAAGCGTGCGCTAGATCAAAAAATTGTAAATAAATAAAAAAAAAATAGAAACAGAGAAGAAGCAAAACGACTATATGTGCGACTTGTAATAATGTAAAATATGGTATATTTTGACCGACTTTCTCCGGCCGGTGACCGAATGTATGGCGAACGCACAACGTAGAAGAGGAAAAAGAAGACGTTCGCCGACATTAAACAATTTTACAATAATAATAATATTATTATTATTATTATTATTGTTGTTTGTAACTGTAACCGTTCTTTGCGCATGCACCCGAACCGTCGGTGCGAAACACCTGGCCTGGGTCATTTTTTTTTTGAACGGTTTCCGCGGGACAATTTGCGGCCATGTCGCTCGCACCATTGCCTTACTTTTATCGCATCAAAGTTTGACCTTGAAGTGAAAATTATTGCAATTTGTTGCCGTGGTGTCGAATTATTTATTTGTTGCATTCGTATCCATTTCTGAAAATTTAATTCGAAATATTTATATTGTAATTACTAGCGACGGTGGTAGGTGGAGGTGAAGCATTTTATTTTCGTCAATTGCTACTTTATTATCATAATTTAATCTTAGATGATCTTTATAATTCAAAATATAGATCCTTGCCATATCGAAATTCAACTTATTACCATATGATTTCATGTAAAATATTTCAGTATTTACTATTCAATTGTGTTTCGATTTTGACCACCATACTTTTCGTCAACATAATTGTATATATATAATAATAATTTTTAATACTGTTTTTTTAATTTTAAATTCATTCAGATAAAATCTGATATATTTATTTTTATATTAAAAATATAAAATTAAATTTTTACTAATATATTTATTAAATATACAATAAAACCTAATATAATGCTTAGTCATAGTTTTGTAACTTGAGCATTTCCCTTGTTGAATTTTGACCTTTAATTGTGATTTTTTTTCTATGTTTTGACAGTAGCTTTCATTGGTTGCCTATGCAACGCACAACATAAACAAAATAATATACACAAAAAAAAAAAAATACACGCAATTACACACAAATACACTCAAAAAAAAAATAATCAAATAATATAATAGCAATCGTTTCAATTTACACGTTCTCTTTTAACCGAAATTATATTTCATTAACGTCTCGGGATGCATTTTGAAAATAAATTGACAATAAATCAACGATACGAATTTCTGTTTTAAAGAGAGCAACGATCGCAATAATTAACATTTTGAAGCGAATTTACAAATCCTATTACGGCCGCATTAGCCATATTTCAAAATAGCGTAATAGAAGAAATGACTGGTTTCTAATATAATATTTGTTACCTAGGATAGACGTATTTTAGTTGATTTTTTTTTTATGTTTTAATATTGCGTGGCATTCGTGAAGAATGGGTGCTGCATTTTGAACGGTTTAGAAGTTTTCTCACGGCAGGCAATTACTATTAAACTATTGCTAATTGAAGCAGTTTTATCGTACGTTCACTGATTTGCTTTAAAATTAACACTTACTACCATCAAATGCGATGTAACTTCATTAATTTGTTTCAGATGAGCGTTCGCCTTAATATAATATGCCACTTTTACAAGATTTAATCTGTGCATTAACAGATGCCAAGATGTACACGGTATTTATTTAATATGTTTATTCCGTATCTGTGAATATAATTAAAATTTATTTTTAAAAAAATACTTCAATCTATTAACTTAGTAAGCAATTAATATTTGAGATAATGAATTAATTTAGAATATATATATTTCTTATAAATTTTAATATTATTTTCGATATCAAAATATAAGACAATAAGAATATCTATTGAGTGCTGAAAGATTGAATATAACAGAAGTGGCCAAACTGCGGCTCGCGAGCCACAAGCGGCTCTGAAGGATTATTTATGGCTCTCGATAAATGTACCCAAGTTTCCTTTTCATTTTTGGGTTATTATATTATATTTTAAAAATAATCATATTTTGCATTCTTATTTATATATTTTTGTAAAAAAAATAATACCTTTTTAATAATGTATGTAAAAATTTCAAATTTTTAAAATTGACTCAAACTCTCAAGGAGTTGGAATATAATATGACAAATTGATTTTGAATAAAAAAAAAATATTTTCCAATTTTATAAATGTAGATTACGAAGTAATATTAAAAAAAATAATAAAATTTATTTCCACTTTCGTCACATTGACGTATTAATTAATCGTTATGAACTCAAAATGGCCGACTTCTTTCTATTCGGCTGATATTTTAAATCGTCCATTATTCACATATGCTTCGATTGATGTTCAAGAAAACTAATTTAGAGAAGACTCGAAAGAAAAAAAAAAAGTGAAAGAATCGATTACAAGATTCTCGTTCGTTCGGTCGACTAAACGTTCACAATATATATAATACATATTATATTATTATTGCAACGAAAACGTTCTTTCTTTTTTATTTGATGTTCTTCTTTCACTTCTTCAAAAAAAAATATATATATATATTGGTGAACGTGTGATGACTGACAACTGTTGTAAGAAAATTTGGCACCGTTTTTAACAATTAAGTGCAAAAGAGTCGGATAGACAATTTCGCAATTGGCTTATTATTAAAAGAGCGTGCCTTTTGAAACTGTTTCCACCGATTCTTCAAAAAAAGTTTAACGCTCGTTGGACTAATTTCAATGAAATTTGACGAAATACACGTCGTAAAATTTCATATTTCATATATATTATGTTACGTTTTTGTATTGTAAAATACGAACATTTTGTTCCCCCTCTTTCTATGAATATGTAATCGATTATTGATCGATGATTATATTATATGAAAAAAAAATGGTATGTCAAAATCGTTTGTAAAAAGTTTGAGTTTCTTAAATAGAGACTTTGAATCTTTTTTTTTTTTTTTGGTCGTTGTTCTCATAATTCGATTACTTTTTACACGTGCGAAAATATTTTTCATAAATTTATGATTTTTATTCATCGGGAAAAACGACGTTTTTTTTTTTCTTCAAGTAAAATATATAAATAAATCGTTATACCATAAAAATACAATAGAATATTTTTTTATATAATTTACAAGATAAGATATTGTTAGTGTTTATTTTGATAAAAATATTAATACGCAAACGTTTACTAATATAAGTTTTTTTTTTTAGTTAAAGAAATATATATTGATAAATATTTTTCATTCAAAATTATTTATTTCAATACAAGTGGACCTATGAACAAATTCGTTTATAATAATTATTACATTATATAAATATAGATCTGAGAATTTTAAAATTATAACTTTTTCAAAAAAAAAAAATTTTTTAATACAACATTTAATTAAATATTATATTTAGAATATTTTTATTATATGATAATCGATTTTTAGCATGGAGATGAGATTATGATTATGAATTGTTAAAACACTTTTAAATCTCTATAGCGAATTCATACACGAATCATTATCAGTTCTAACATCTCGATTTTTGATGGAGCGAACATAAACATCATCATATAAACATAATAATATATTTTTATGCATATAATATTTTGTCATAATTTTTCATTCATGCGAACTCGGATGAGGAATCATCATTTATTATGCCACACGGTCAATTATTTGAGGCGTAGCGGTATATTTTGCTACATAACAAAAGGTTCATCAATCGCATACAATGGCAAGTTTAAAACTATGCGAAAACGCATTAAATACCTAGGTATGTGACCGTATGGGTCGTTGCCTTCTAAAACTGTGGTTCGTATAGTTTTCTTTCTAACAACCGTTTTTTTTTTCAACACGATTATATCGCATAATAACAACTGTACTAGTGTTCGAATTTATATGCAATAAGATAATATTTTGATATATATATATATATATATTTTTTACACATTTTTATATAAGTTTCACTTGTCTGTTTGTCTGGGTGGAATTTTGTAATCGATTTTTCAAGCACTTCCCGATGTCCGATTGAGCTGAAACTTTACATAATTACTCACTATTGATGACAATAAAAGAATCAATTAATAAATTTACAAAATAATTGATCAATTAGTGGTAATTAATTATATAATTTCAATGGTGCGATTGTTGTTATTGGTATATAAATCTTTGATAAAATCGAAAAATATTATCGTCATTACATCAAATATATATATATATATATATATATATATATATATATGTGTGTGTGTGTATTCTACGTAGAATGTTTTATTTTTCAATTAAAAAGTCGGTTAGAAATCAATTCGTTTCAATGCGTTTCCACACATTTGCGAAATTTGAAACGTCTTGTTACACAATTGTGTAAACATTGCTAAATCGTGTAATGAATCGAACGTTGGAATTGTCGTGTTTTTTTTTTAACATTAATTTATTTACATGCGTATTTTATGCTATATTTTCGTTAGCTCTTACATCAGAATAATATTTTGATCGAACGTAATTTTTTTATATAAAACGTTATATTATATAAAAATTTTACGTGTTCAATGTCGACAAATCGTTCAAAAATAATATTGTTCTAAATATAAATGTATTTATTTAAATATATAATATATAAATGTATTTATTTATAATTGTCAATTTGTGATTAAAATAGGCGATACTAGATAATTTGCATCTAGCAATTTTTTTGTGCAATCAAATAAAAGCTTACCTAATTTGATCTACATTTTCATAAAACGTTTTAAAAATATTTTAATTGCTTTTTATATTATTTAAATTTTAATTATTATTCTTTTAAAAATAATAATTAGAAACTTTTGCATTATATATGCAATTCATGATCTAATGTATTATAATGGTTTTATTTGAGATCAACATTATGTTTTTTTTTCAATTAATAGATAAATTTAAAGATTAATTAATTATTTTTAAATTTAACATCTGATACGGTAAATTTTATACAATAATTTTAGATATAAACAGCCTCAAAAAAAAAAAAAAAAAAACACTTCCGTTATGCACGTATATATACAATATATTTACAACAGAAACAAGTAAATCATTCAGCATGAAACTAGCAGGGGAGAAATAGGATTTTTTTTTCTACTTTACCAATGGATAAAACACTCTAAAATTTCACCGTCTGCATTAGCGTAAAAATACTTTGTTTTTTTTCCTCTGATAAGATTAGTGTTAGGAATGACAAAAATAGCTGCAACAAAAACACATGCTCCATGTTCTAAAATCAGCACCAAAAACAGCTTGCGCTCGTAAACTCGTACAGCTACCGCATTTGTTCTTTTTTTTTTTCTTCATATTTTCCTATTCGTTTCATTTTCAAAGTTTGAGAAGCCGTTCTAGATCTGAACAGTTTAAAAATTATTCATTATTACACTTTTCTTTCATCGGATTATAACAATGCCAATCTGTTGAGTCGAACATGGGCGTTCAGTTTTTCACGGTTCGCGTTTTTCGTATTATTCAAATGAACGTGTCGAGTTCGAAACGGGTTCATTGTGTTTGTTTTTACAGCTATGACCGTTTTTCGGGTCATTATCAAACAACGACACGATAATATGTTCCTGTTATGATTCTCTGAACAATCGAAAAAGAACCGCGGTTTTGATTCTCTTGCATTTGAAACATCAGATGTGGTTGATTCTCGACATTGAATCAATAGCTGCTGGTAAAAGACAACTTGTAAAACATATTTATAACATAGGATAATAATTTAAATTTTAGATCTCTCAATATAGATCATTTATATACATCAAAACTATTTTTGAATGAAAATATATAATTAATATATGTTAATTGATTCTAACATTGTCATTGAGAGTGAGTAAGTATGTAAAGTTTCAGTTCAATCGGACACTGAAAAGTTCTTAAAAAATCGATTACAAAATTCCTTCCAGACAAACAGATATGTGAAACTTATATAAAAGTGTGTAAAAATATATGTATAACAACTATGATGATTAATTCTAATCTGTAATACATGTGTAAATATTATAATGAAATGAAAAAATGTTTAAATATGGCATATATATTCTTATTCAATTGTATTATTTCATATAAAATTATTTTTTTTTTTTAATTCAATTTTTATTATAAAAAATCAATGAAAATTATTAATCTTTAAAAAAGGTTCAAGCGTATACGTAAAATAATCTATAATAAATTTATGTATATTTATTCTTTGATTGACCTCCAAAGGTCATCAATTGACAAAGTATTATAAATAAGCTTACAAAAAAAAAACAAAACAATTTAATGTGTTTCAGTAAATGCATTAATTGAATAAAGTTTCTCAAAACGTGAATCACTTTTTTTATTATTTTTATATAATATATTTTATTTAAAAATTTCGTACTTGTTATTTTTTATTTTCACAATAAAAATAAAAATATTCATCGGCAAAAAGTGTTCCGTTTTCGGATACGGTTTAATACGATTCTCAAATTGATTATTACAATTATTAACCCCTTATTCGCAGGAAACGGAAGAGAATCAACTTTTTAAAGCTTCCATCGGGCAAAGTTGCCGGCGATTCGAATAAAACGGTTAAAAACCGACTGCAATGAGCGAAACTTTCCCTTCGGATTTGATATCGCGATCTCTCCGGGAAAACTTCGATTCAACTTGGCAATTTTCTCGGAAAAGCGGCGCAAAAGGCGATCATATCGTATATATATATATATACAATTTTTTTTTACATACTTAGTAACTTTTTTTTACACATCGAAAATTATTCGTTTAAACGACGACACCGACAAAAAAGTACTATATTGTGAAAAAACAATGACAATAAAATTAAAGTAGGCAAAAAAAAATACATTTATTTATATGCGAGAGACATGACAACCTTCGATTTTTTTTTTCATCCGACAAATCATTAAAAGGTCGCATCAATACATGTTTGTGTATATCATAGATAAAAAAAAATATTTTTACGTTTTTGCTCATTTACATACATTTCATGAGATTATATCGAATTTATTAATTCGGATTCGTAAATGTTATTTTTTTTTCATGTGAATACAGAGTAATTTGTGCCGGTATTTCCATACGTATAAATATACATACAATAAATATATATTTTATAAGGTAATTACATATACATATACATATATATGTACATGATAAACAAACATATTAATATAATTGTACAATTATTATTATGATCATTCATCTGAGTCCATTTTGAATCTAAGATTCATTCGAAGGACTCTCTATTTATATCTAAAGATCTTGAAGATTTTGTTATTATCCCATCTATTTCATGGAAATTTATGAGAATATATAATTTATTTATATTTAGAAAGCATAATTTATAGAACTATAAGTTTTATTAATTTTGTTTGAGTAATTTTTAAAAAATATTGTATTATTAGTTAATTCAATATTGTTAATATTTATCAATTTATATGATGAATTAATTTTTGATTTGTAGTATAGAAATTAAATTTTGTAATCATTAAATATGTTGAATTTTTTTGATAACAACACGATTAAAAATTCACACTAAGATCTTATCATACAACATACAATGCACAAATAATAAAAAAAATTAACACACAAAAAAGACGGTTTTTTTATTAATGAAGTCATATCACGATTTGCAGTAATCACACACTCGATTTGACCTCAATGGTTCAATGTTTAATGATATAGATGAATATGCGCAAGGTTTCCAGTTTAATTCCTGGTCAAAATCGATGCATCATCTTCACAGCTGAAAATTTAATATATTTAAAACACTATAAAGTAGTATGTAGATATAAATCAAAATTTTTAAATTGTTATCTATCGCATTATGCTATTGATTTATAAGACGATAGGTCAGATTGTTGATTTTTGCACGCTGTTGGCAATGAAGTCTTCATACAAAGCGTTGTATTTAAATCTTTACATATATATTAGTTAAAGTGGACTTTCGTCTCTTGATAACTGAGCGATATGATGATGGATGTTCAGCAAGGTCATAATAGTCTGTGACCATGACAGTTTTCTTGAATGAATAAGCGGCAATATGATTCAATGACACAAATGCATTGTCATTTAATATCGAGTGCGAGGATGTCCGTCGGCTACACAGTTCTACACGATCTCTGACAATAACACACTTTTTTTTATATTGTTCTTGCAATTACGTAAACCCACAACAATTCACCTAATTACATTCGGAATGAAATTTGTACAATGAGGACGAAGTCACTCGAAACAAACGGATCTAAAACGAATCGCGAGATGAAAATTGAATTTTGTGCGATTTTTTTGTTTTAAATTTATGCTCAAATTAATATCAATATTTATAATATATATATATATATATATATATATATATATATATATATATATATATATATATATATATATATATAATTTTAGTGTAAAAAGGAATGATTAAAAGTTACGAAATTCGTGAAACGTAAATTATTGTTGACTGTTATGTCAATTTTGCGGTTAAAGTTGTCCACATTATAGCTGAATAGGTCGCGATTGTTTGAATTTGTGGTATATTATTAATTTAATGTTGTAAATATCTGAACTTTTTTTACATTAATTAAAATATAAAATAAATATTTTTATACGATTTATATTTACCGCAACAAATCTAAGCTTTGTAAAGATCGGGGTTCTCTTTAGAGATTTTCAAATATATTTTTGTTTTATAAAAGATTTGATACATCTTCGATCAAAAATTAAATTTGAAAATTATTATTAAACGATTTTATTTTATATTATATATAATCACTAAGGTAATATATATAAAAGTAACATGAATATTATGTTAAATATGTATACTGATGATAGATGCAAGTGGCAAGTCAATGTCACTGTCCTCTTATCAAACTAGATCGTGCTGATAAGAAAACATACCTGAATCACGTGAAACTAGCTGTGAAAGGAAGAAAACTTGTATCAAAGGTCATGAACAGGTTCTATTTAGTGGTCTTCATTGTTACACGTTACATGTAACATTGTAATATATTGACGTCGTACAAAATATATAATTTCACACACGACTAAAATGTAATATTAAGCAAAATTGCATAGGTCAAGCTAGTTTAAATTACTTTTAATATGTTAGCATATTGGCAGTAGTACAAAAAGCAAAGATTATATAATGTAATACAAAAGAATTATAAATTATTATTAAAAGTTGCTAATGTTTTTTTTTAGTTAAAATTGATTCATATTCCGTTATATAAATAGGAAATATATATATATATATATATATATATATATATATATATATATATATATATATATAAAATTTAAGGAAATTGAATAAAATAATAGAAGTCATTGTGGTTGATACGATTATATGAAGATAAAACGAGTCGGTGAGAGACTTAAAGATAAGACATGCGTGTTAATTTTTTGAAGTTAATTAGAATGTAGATTATTTCCATGTAGATCCATTGTGTCGGCGAGTTCAGGAAACGAAATGGTAAACATTGGGGAGATTATTCTCTAAAGCCCAGTGTAAACATTTGATCCTACAGTGTCATCGGTCTAGGATAATAGTGTCTATTCTAGACACCATTATTGTCTTCGACGAAACTTAATTTAAAGTTAACGATTTAAATTTTATATATGTTATGTACATTTTAGGATATTTAAAAAAAAATTAAAAATGGATTTTATCGAGTTTTATTTATAAAATTTCGCATTGTTTAATATAATTCGAGAAGAAGGATTTTTAGATATTTGAAAAACAAAAGTGATTTATGATCGACAAAAACTAGATGTATTATGTTTTTTTTTTCAGAGATCAACAAACCAAAAATGTCAAAAACTATTTTTACCAAGTTAAATACCGGATCGATAGTTGTCAAATCTAATGTTAACTTTGAAAATAGTTCGTTGTGTTTATGTGCGTTCGTTTTTAATGTGCAATCGGTATTGATTTAAAATGATAAGAGTCATATCTAGTAACTAACACACATACACACACACAAATATATATATATATATATATATTTTTTTTTCGTATTTATATGAATATTAAATACGAACTTTGATCAGACGCCGTTTAATTTTTCCATTTTTCTTCGTTTATCGGTTTTTATATGCATTGGCGCCAAATTCAAACGTTCACATAAACGCCGATAAGAATTCACGTGTATGCGTGATAATTGCTCTCGATAAATTCATCTCATTTCGACGCTAGAATTTATATTGTTATCATGATAATAATGCGTAAAAAAAATAATAATAAACAAGTAATGTGAGATAACGTAATTAAATTATATTGAATAATATGGAAAAAAGTGTTTTCTGTCCTAGCTTTATTGGAGTTAATTTATATAATATTTGATTAAATCAGCGAGCTTGTGTTTTCATTATTTATATCTTATACATATATATATATTGTGATTATTATTTTATATTAAAAAATAATACTTAAATTAATAATTGTCTCAAATATAATTTTTATTGTATTATTTTTAATAAATAAAAAAGTTATACACGATATACATTACGATTCGAAACAAAGACTATATATATATATATATATATATATATATATATGTGTGTGTGTGTGTGTGTGTGTGTATATAGAAGTAAAACACGTTAACCACATCTTTGATTAGCAGACATCAAAGAATTCTAAGTATGAAATAGCGGTCATAATTTCATTATTAAATGTGGTATTTTATTATTGTTCTTTTTTTTTAATAAATTTAAATATAATAATAATTTGTGATTTTTTCCATTTTTGCGAAGAAAAATAGTTCATTTACATTATAAAAATATTTAAATGTTTTATTTTCATCTGTTGAATGAATCATTTTTTTTAAATATTTTAGTACTACGCGTCTCAAGTATTCGTTTTAATGATACAAAATATTGCGGTTTTTCAAAAAAAAATCTATATACTATAATTCTTTTATATGAGATGTGTTTCTATTAATACAATATTTATTTTAAATCGCTATAATCACTTTGAAAATATAAAGATCAAACAGTTTATCAAAAGGGAAATTAATATAAAAAAATATATATTTTTCTTTCGATATATACATATATACAGCGCTTATTGTAGTTGAAAAAGTAAACATTGATAACAATAAAACACCATAAGTGTTTTGAGGAAGTGATTCAATTAAAAAAATTAGCACATTGTTAATTGCACTGTACGCGATGAAATAAATTTTCCATTCTTCAATAACAATAATATGGCGATTCAGCATCTTTACATTTGCACGAGATTAGGTTCCATGAAAAGTTTGTTATATAATTTTACAGTATTTTTCTTTTACTCGTATGCGAATTCTGTGATTTTTTTTTACTCGTATCATTGTTGATTTTATGCTTAAATACTTACACTATCTTATATGTTTTTTTTTCCAATAAAAACAAAAACATGGAAACAATGTCATAAATATAGAGTGAAGAATTTTTTTTCTAAATATTTGTTTGTGAAAATTCTGAAAAATAAAAAGACATCATCGCACGTCGCAGAACGAGGATCGTCGTAGCCTGAAAACATTCATATTAATTTCATCGTTCGGATTAATACAATTGACGATTGAAATTTTCCTCCTACGCATCAATAAAAACGGACACATTATCATAATCGGTACGATCGCGGGAACAAATTTTTAAGTTCCTTATTATGTCAATAATATCGCGTCCGATATCCTTCTTCCTCATTAAAAATACATACGTAAACGACTAATATTTACGGTCTAATTTAATTTTCATTTTATATATGAAGTATGACGAATAAAGTTCATATTTATAATTTTACTTTATTATTGAATATACCGAATTTTGATAACGGAATTATTATTAATATGTAAACAAATTAACGAGGAAATTGTAATTTTTATAATTTATATTTGTTTTGACGTTGCAAATTTCGTGCACAGTTTCGCATGTCGAAACGGTGCGATTTTCGCATTTTTACTACTGTCATATCTTTACGTTTACTCGTCGTTCGTTACGCGAAAGCTTATCGATTTTTATCAAACGCGTCGTTCGCGGAACATATGTTTCGGAACGATTCTTTTCTCTTACACGCGTACAAACGTATATATCGGGTTTATTTTCAACAAATATCACAGAACATTTTACGATCGACGTAAATATTTATGTATATATATATATATATATATAAAATTAATAATTATACGATTGATGGAGTATTGTTTTTTGAAAGAACGAAGCACTCTCGTTTTCGTGTAAAACGTTTAAAACGGTGTAATGACGTTTCGACACTCGTTTTTTGTTTCGCGTCGCATAATTGAAACGGAGAAGCGTCGTTCGCGCGCGTAAGTTTTCGACGACCGGAGGGGAAATGGGGGGAGGCGGGGGAGAGAGAGGCGCATGCGCAAGATCGTACACGGCAAAGCCGTCGCGAACGACCGCTGCGAGCGTCGATCGCATACTGTCTTTGACGGGCGTCGTCGACGTCGTCTGCGGAGGAGGGGTCGGTGAAGCGGGACGGCGGCGACGGCGAAGGGGCGGTGAGGCAGGTGTCGCGGGGAGGCGAGGGGGCGTCGCGGCAGTGCGGCAACGGCGGAGCGGGGAGGCGCGCGGCGGGCGGGAGGGGGTCGTCGCCGTCGTCGCGGCGGTGGGGGAAGCGCGCGCTCCGTCAGTCCGTGTGCGGGCCGCGCTTCGGCCGTTGGTGCCGCCCGCGCGGCCGACGCCTAACACTCCGATGATACGCTACACGCCCTACAGGTACGCGACGTTACCGATATCGACATCGACATCGCCGTCGCCGTCGTCGCAACCGCAGAACGCTCTTCGTCGAGACGCGCAGCTATACGACGACGAAATCGCGTCCGTCCCGATCGGTCGATCGTCGTCGTCGTCGTCTTCGTCGTCGTCGTCTTCGTCGTCTTCGTCTTAGTCGCGATCGCGCGATTCGTTTCTTGCGGTGTTCGCGCTTCGAAAATCGCGAACGAGAAGTGCTTGTGTGACGTGAATTTGAATTTCGCGCCGTTCGCCGCGCGGCGCCACCGCCGCGACGCGCGCGCCCCTTTGCCAAAAATATAACACGAGTGCGTAAAAAAATCCACGAACGTCTTTACGTTTATTTATTTCGTACACACGTATATAATTGTTATTAAACGATTACGATATGCATGCCCTTACAGTAGTGCAGTGATTTATTTTTATTTATCGTAGTGATCGAATATATTTTTATTTTATTTTATTTATTTATTTTTTTGCAATAATCGTTTTAGAGTGTACGACGAAATTGCCGATCGTCAAAACGGAATCGTTTTTTTTTATCAGTATTTATTTTAATTTGATTCCGTTGACGTTCGGTCCGTGCGGTTCGTTATCGTCGACGCGAATAAATTATTTTCGTCGTACGCTTAGGATAAAAAAAATCGCAACTTTTTTTCGATATATTATTTTATGGAAACGAACGAATCGCGATTCGAAGATTGTGCGAAACGACGCGTTTAAAATATTCGCGTTCGCGATTTTGTGTTATTTTTTTTTTTTGACGAATTTTTTGAACGTTTTCGACTTGTGCGAGTGACGATCGAAATTGTTATTTTGCATCTTTATCTCGATAAAAATAAACCGTGATCGATTGAAAAAATGTGAAAATTCGATTATTTTGCATATGTAAACAAACGTTACGAACGATAAGCCGAACGTGTGAAGTGTGCGTAACGACAGTGCAAAGGCGTTCAAATTTTTTTCAAAAGTTTTCTCTGAAAAAAAGTCGCTAAATTTTACAATTTCAGTGTTACGAGTTTGCATATATATATTTTTTTTTCTGTGAATCTTTGGACGACTATTATTTGTGTAAACTTTTAACGGTGCATACGTCATTATGTATAAATTCGCGCAATCGACGCGGAAATCGCACATATTTGTGACGATTTACGAGCGCATGCGTCGAAACTGTCATTTAAATTTAACGCGCGAATTTATGATCGTGTCGCGCGAGATACGTTTAATTTTACAACTCAAAAAAAATTATATATATATATATATACGAAATATGCCGCGAAAACGTGCAGAACAGCGCTCTTTGCGCGTGTTTTCGTTCAAAATTGGCGCGCTTGAACTTTGACAGTTGGCCTAATCGCACGCAATCGACGACCGGCGCCGATAAAAATCGTCGTATAATTGGGGCGACGATGCGTTTTCAAAACGCACCGCTCGATTCGTCGAATTTTATACGTTAATTTATCATGATTCTTTTTTTTTTTTGTGTGTGTATTATCTACGTGTTTTTTTTCACGTGCGTTCGTTTTGTTTATTTATTTATTAAAATCGAGTTTGTTGTTATCGCTTCGTTATCACGGTTTGTTAACGTGTGCTGCTCGGCGCAGCGCGATCGCACTAATGATACTGTTTTTTTCCCTAGCGCCGCGTTTAGTCGGGACGCAAACCAGTTCGACGCGTATTTACGTTAATTCCGATTAACGGTCATCCGGTGGCATCTGTTGATACAATTTTTAAACTAATGCAGTGACGCCCGTACACGTTGCCATTCGTGCGATGTTTTTATAATTATTATTTTTTAACATATATTTTTTTTCGCGAATATTTAATTAGTTACACTCGATTAATTTTTATATTCTTAATACCATAAATAATATCGATCTACTACTTGTATACTATATATATATGTGCATAGGCGTTATCGCAATTTGTTAACACTTTAACGATTACGTGTTATCGCGATCAGTTGGACAATTAGATAAAGCATTTATCGATTTTATATTTGAATATATACATATTATACACGTATAAAAGACGTTTTTAGTTTATTTGCATTTTTACAATATTATCTTATAGTAGAACGTCGATGTGTATCACGTAGATTATTTTTATTACTTTATTTTTTTTTTAAACATATTTCACTTATTATTTTGAAAGTAATTTATTTTAGTAAATAGTTTTCGTGTCGCTTTGTAGTACATAGTATCGATCCGTAAACGTGTTCAAACTCAGTGTGAATGTTATCGAATTACAGTAGAAGTCGGTTACGGCAGGCAATAACGTAGTAAATGAATTAAAGTGTGTCATGTTAAATTATTTACATGCATAAAAAAAATAAAATAAAATAACACACACAAACGTATCGGGCGGTAAGCGATTTCTACTCGGTTCTATTATTGATGTGCACTCTTTTTTTTTCCTCTCTACTTTTGCTTATCTTTGAAATTATTTTTGTGTGCGTGCGATTTTCGGCAAGATTGCGGATCGTTCTTGTGTGCAAACTTTTCAACGGTGACTTACAAAGTGATTTATATGTGAAATTTTATCCGGTAACCATCCAGGATTTGAGTGTTTTAATATTATTTGAACTGTGTTTTTTTTTTTTAAATCAGATGTCAGTCAGTTGTTGGAAAGATTGCACACGAGAACTGACAGAGTGCGAGTGATTT
This sequence comes from Leptonema lineaticorne, assembly GCA_024500535.1. NCBI lineage: Eukaryota > Metazoa > Arthropoda > Insecta > Trichoptera > Hydropsychidae > Leptonema > Leptonema lineaticorne. The sequence continues at coordinate 3,967,093 of JANIJI010000009.1, forward strand.
TAGTGACGAAGAATTAGCTGTTTATTAGCTGTTTTTTTGTCGATTCGTAGTGTATCGATGCAATATGAATGGATTTCGAGATTGTGTAGTGAGTGATATGTGTAATGGTTTTTCAGGGACTGGTCGTGCGGTAATCAGCAACAGCAACAGGATCCATTGGTGCTCACCACGCTGTGGGGTGCTTCAAATTCGGGATCTTGCCCTCAGCCTCACCCTGACCACCATCTGCCACCCGGGGGATATAGACTCTCAACGCCCGGGTAAGTGTTTTACGTTGATAATGCGATCGAAAATATACAGTGAAATACCAGAAGCAACCAATATAGTTCACGTTATTGAGTGTTCAACGGGAACGTATATCAATTGTCGTTTTTTAAAGTGCTTAAAATCATAATTCTATCAACCCGGCGACAGTTGTGTGTAATATTGACGACGTGCGTTCAAAAATGTCAAGTGACCATTGATGGTTATAACCGCTGTGTGTGAACCAGTTTACATAATAATGTCGTACAAATCGACGATACTCGCCAAGTCCTATTTATGGGGTTGACAACAGTGCAGAAAAAAAGTTAAATACAGGTTTTCGCCGTATACTTTCACTGTTGTTGTTGTCCTCATGCGATAACGGGATGCTAATTTGTCATGGTTGTGCCATTATCGAGTCGTCATCTTTCATACATGGTGTCAGGTCTTTAACTTTAATATCTCACATTAACCGCGTTGATCTTTTTTTTTTTTTTTTTTGTGGTATATCGTCGTGGGTGGATGCCTGACTGGTGATTGACTTACTTACCGTGGACGATGGTTATCTCCCCCGTGTGGTTCCAGCTCGGTTTGGTTTGGTTTGATTTAGTCTTCAAACTTCACGGTACTCGGTTACGGCGTCGCGGTCACAGTAACAGACCGTGAATTCTGAAGGGTCTTCAGCTGGTTCACTTTAACGACCCGACTTATCCAACTTTTCAATGAAGCCCTTCAAAAAGCCAGCTCGATGATTCACCACCCTGGTCGAATTGTTATTTAATGAAGGGGGGTTTTCCCTGGTCGTGTGTGTATATTATGTATGTTGTGAATTGTGTCCATTTTCGTCAATTCCATACACGAGTTAAATATTAATTATACCGACATATAGATTGTATCTTATCTCAAAATGTGGTTAATTGGAGATTTCGACACTTGGTATTTACTACATTTTACAAAATTCATTTATATAGTAAATGCAAATTGTTACATATTGTTATATTGATCAACAAAAATTGTTGATCGTTTTAGTGATAATCCATTGACTTTCCATAATACTAGATTTTTTTTTTGATGTTGAAATGCGATATATTTGTTTATTGGTATCGGATTTTGTTATCTCGTTACTTGTTAATAGTTATTATGTATTTGAATACAAAATAGTTTATTTATATTTTATATGTTAAAAACTGTTATTGTATTTCTTTCTACTAACAATAACGAAAATGTTTTGCCTTTTTTGTGACCTTTTCAAATTTCCCATAAACTTAACATTTAGTGCGAAAATACAGTTGTTAATTATTGACTAGAGTTTATGTGACTCCTATTATACTAAACTATAATAGTATATTTAGATTAGAAATGAATAGTTAAACATATTTCATTTTGAAAAGAAATAACTTTGTATATAATGATTTAAGAGATCTGTTTCTAGCGTAAACAACATGAACATGAAACATAACCATGTGTAAACATGAGCGATAATTTCGTTTTTTGGGTCGCAGGACGAAACAAAACTGGATCATGGGAAAAGAATGGAGGCGTGCACGCGTTTGTATATGTATCGTTTTGTTCTATCGTTTCGTTTTATACTACTACTACTACTACTAGTACTTTTTTTGTGTTGTTCAGAGGGTTGTCGAAGTTTTAGAACTGTCTGCTTTGTTCTGCGACACAACATTGCCAGAGGGGTTGATTTGTTCATATCTTCCGGCCGGCATATGTCCACATTTCCCCAAAACCTCGCACATGTTTTACGCATACAACTGTTCCTGAACCTATCGAACCCTACCCACCACTTATGCTTCACACCCATTTAGTTTTGTATTTGCCTTGGCTGCTGGTATAAAAATTGAAATTTTATAATTCGTTAATTAGAATGAATTATTCGTTAAATATGCCATATTTTGTATTGTTTTTTATCTTCTCTTTTTTTTTTTGGTCTTTGGAATACTCGTTGCTCGAGGTGCTCGGATTGCCTCCGGCGACAAAAAACTCACTGACCGTGAAAGCTTCTTATGCTAATTCGTCCCCACGTACATCCTCGAGAGAGTTTAAATGTTCTTGGCTATGTTCACCGAAGCCAAAAACCACAGTCATCAAACGTGGACTGTTTGCAAAACAAGAATAAAAAATATGTGTATCAGTCCAAAATCTGAAGGCCGCAAATATCCTTGGCCATTATAGTTTGGAGAAAAAATACGTTTTTCCCAAGAAGGATGTACGGAAATTATCGTATTCTGCCCACGCTCCGTATATCCATATTAGCACTTTTACGATCCAAATCATCCATATTTATAAATAGGAAAAATATCATTACATAATTTCATTCACACGATTCCATTTTTGATCATTCGTCTAATTTCATATTTACAAATAGCCTTACAATATATAATTTGCCGGTAAAAACAACGCTTTGTTTTGAACTTCCAGTCGAAAGTTTTAATTGAGTTCTCACGCATCGTAATTTACCAGTGACTTTTTTATGGGTTTACTACTTCGCTACAATATTCTAGCCATTGACTGCTTTTACAACCCTTTTTTTCTTTCGTATATATTGTTGTCGAATAGAGGGTTAAACCTCATCTTGGCTTTCTTTGCGGCGCGTTTTTACCGTGTAATATGTAACGTTTATATAAACATTCTCAGAACGACCAGATACTTATGTAAATGCGTATCGTTAACTTTTACCGTGTTACCCTTAAAGGGTAATTGCGACCATCATTTATCATTTGTCTTATGAAAAGTCTAAATTGAATTACGTCGTCACATATATTCTTTTTTTACCTCCATTTATAGAATCTTCGGTGTCGTGACTTTTCGGATTTCATGCCTAGTGTGTAAATAAATATTTAGGGCGCACAAATTTAATTTTGACGACATTAATAATTCGATGCGATCACAACGACGACGAGCAGGTGTTTCTGGTTTATTTTTTATTTTATTTTTTTTTTGCTTTGAGAGCTTCACGCACGAGCCGCAGCTTTTGACCCCTTAAGCCGCATATGACACCCCTACTTTGGAAAATTTTACGACGCTTCCACAACTTTTGCTTGACGTTCTTTTCTCAAACTCTATTCTATTAATTCGCGTCACGTATTTATGTTATTATCATATAATATAATGAAAAAAAATAGCAATCTTTTTTTTTAAAGGAATGTATGTATATTTGAGATAATTTTTATTTATCTGTTCTAATTCGGCTTTTCGGAGAATTTCTTTGGAATTTTTTTATGATAAGACCGCAGAATTATCCTGTTGATATGAATACGAAATTAATAACATTTAGTTGCAAATGGTTTCTATGTTTCATTATATACTAATATATGAATAAAGTATTGATAAGAGTACAATTTAAATTATTTTAAGTATTTGTACTTAATTTATCAGTGTGATTTGTTATATGAATATATATAGATATTCATTGTTTTAAATTAAAAAATACGAATTGTATACGTTGATATATATTACAAAGATATCACAAACGTTTCACTTATACCCTTTATGCGCTGCTACCATTTCATATTTTATACGACAATCGAGCCTAATATATTTATGTAACGTCCCATTTGTCACATTTTAAGAATCATTAGGTGACGCTTTGGCCGCCAAATATATATATATATATATATATATATATATATATATATATATATATATATATATATATATATATATATATTGAAAGAAAAGGGGATAAACGGCGAGGGGAGAGGGAAAACAGAGCGACTATTCTATTATATAAAACACAATAATAACAACCCGATTCTGCCGGTAAATAACAATAATGCAGAACAACCCTAAATAACAGAATATATCGCAGTACAATTTTGGGTTTGAAACGCGCATGCGCAGTGCCATTGGTGCTCTTCTGGCTGACATGTGTTGATTTTGTGTTGTACGCACGCATGTGCGTCAAATATTGGTTTTTGCACCGTCAGCAGTCAAAGGGTTAAAAAAAAATGCACCGTCGCATTTATTATCTTCACATTTTTTTTTCTCTATTTCATTTTACGAAAAATTATATATACGTATAAAAAATATTTTATTGTCGATTTTATAAAATATATAGACATTTTTTTTTTAATTTTTAATTCTTTTTAATTGTTCGGGTGTTTTAATCGAGGCATCGCTGTCAATTTCAGCCGTCCATTAATTCATTATATAGGGGTAAATTTCTTATATTAGTCTGTCGCAGATCGAATTCATCCCCCCTCCATCGTCGGTATTCTTTATAAGTCAAATTCATCCTCCCACGCGTTTCCTTTTACGAATTTTCATAGGGAGGAGTCAGACGACTTGTATCGGATTTTTCGTCGGTTCGATTCGCTCGTTTTTGACCCACTTTCGACCAGACATTGCGCCTGATTTTTTTTTTTGAAAAAAAAAAGAAAATTTGTTGTAATTATTAATTGTAAAATACTTTAAATATTAATATAACAAAATATTAAATTATTTTAAAATGCATCTGTTTCTTAAATATATTTTAATCATGTTGATCTTTGTGGTCACCATATTTGAACGAAAATATTTTTATATGTATTTTTTTTCTTTTGAAATATGTGTATACACATGTATAATTTTTTTATCGGTTATTTTATGCGGTTTTTTACTAGTATTTATAACACAACGTTTATTTCTAACAACACCATTCACAGTAACTAGGTTACTAACCAATCAATCTGATAAGTAGAAACCAACTCATCACCTGCAAATTTCGCCTCGATAAATAAAACAAAGCACGCCATATAATATAAATTAATTAGTAAAAAAAATATACATATTATATATATATATTGATTTCATATATTCCGGTAGTAGTGAAGCACGCTATTTGTGTTTGTAAGATCACAAACTCGTAACGATATTATCAACCTATATACAGGGGTATATAATAAGTTCAAAACGTTGAAGCACAAGTTTGCTTTATCATACACATAGCGTGCACAATGAAAAGCCTCGTATTGATTCATACAAATTCATCTGGGGGTAAGTTGCTTTCATTATTTAACAGAGGGGTGTTTAGGGGCTGTCAATGACTCGGTAATATGGGGTTTGTTACCTTTTTTTTTATTATTATATATACGCACGTACACATAAGCACACTAGGTCGTTGTCAACCTTTTTTTTCTTCTCCATTTTCGATTAACCCTCTGTTTTTTTTCTAATATTTAAATTCAACGCGCATCGTTTTCATTAAATTCGATTGTGTATTATAATGATATTTTTCGCGGATTAGAAAGTGATTTATATAATATTTTTATTCGGTTTGATTTGTGCAGATACGGTGAAAGTGTGGCAGTAATTTCGAAATGAATTTGTGTTTCATTATGGGTTTTGTGCGTGCTCTTGTTTCTATTTTTTTTTATTTCTGCTCTTTTAGTGAATTGTATCGGTGTGTAAGATATTTGGGAAGCTTTGATCTGTTGTTTTGTGTACGTGTGGGTAAATATATACGCTCGTATACATAATCAATACAATGGTGCAAGAGAGGAGAAATAATGTTGGGATATGACCCCAGTTCCATACACAACATGGTTATTGTTGTCGCCAACATTGCTTCCTAAAGTGGCATCTAGTAAAACCGCTCGTTTTAACGGTTTGTTCAAATTTGTCATAGATAACAATCATAACGTATATATATTTTTTGCGATTATTAGTGTTTATATAGGTTAATAAATTACATGGAAAGATATATAGATTTAATGACGTATTTTGATGGTAAAATATGCTATTAGGTAGCTATTTTTGATACTTTTTTTTGTATATGATTCCAGCGTAACCCGCGTTTGCTCCTTTCAATATGGCAATTGTGATTTACAATCCAGTTCCGCCACTTATTTGCAAATCCATTTTTCATTGTTATGTACAAGGTTCGAGATTACGTGCGAAATGCTCGGGCAATTTGTGGTTCATTAGACCGATCTGCGGCCGTTTTTCAGGTATATCTTGGCATATGCGGACCGAAGTGGAATTTTAAACAGCGCCCGAAAGAATAAATAAATAAATAAATAAAGGAGGCGATCATCGCCGTTGTCGATGGCTAGATTTAAAACATTCTTTCCGTTTTTCTTCACTCGACTGGCTGGCAGGGATCGCCTTTTGTGTTGTTATTTTTATTTACCTGGAGACAGAATGCGCGACAAAAGGTTTCGGCCTATGGATGAGACGTGGTGGCAGGCATCTAGAAAGGGCACACGACACACTGTTTTCTAGGTGTCTTCTTCATCGGTATCGTCTTGCAATAAAGTACCAGTTTTTCAAAACCTTTTTCTCTGCCGCTACCTGCCTTTATAATCATGAATGAAACCGTGGCAAGGTCGCTTCTACTATTCATCACGAGCGTGCCAAGTCTACTACATGCTTTGCAACGTCATCGCCTTCCCTGGCGCTTAATGTTCTTCAACTTCTACGTCTACATTCCGCACTCTTTTTTTTTTCTCCGCTTCGCTTTTACACCGATTTTAGCACATTGCAGAATTTTAAAAATCTCTCAATCGTCGTCGATTATTATCGAAAATTTCAATTTGATAGTTTTTTTCGTCTTTTCATTAATTTTATTTTATTTTGACACATCGCAAAGTGATTAATAGCAGCGTCATGTGCTATTTGTGTCATTCCAAAATAAATTGGCACATTACCTATGAAATATTTATTTCTGCGTGTCTGCCTATTCGCCTTCTTATACCCCCCCCCCTCTTCTATATCATGATATAATTTATTTATATCAATTTCATATTTTATTTATTATATTGCCGATTTCTTAATATTCTCTATGTTAAATTTTACTCGCGTTCAGGTCACACCCGACACTCTGACCCTTCTGAACTTTAAGCATTCCGCTTCTTTAGAGGTTTACACAAGTCACGTTCTAATCTATTTTTTGTATATATATATAGCCAAATAGATAGCATAAACTGGCAATAATTTATTAATGTCCAGCATTAGAGAGAAGTCTTTTAAAAACGTGAACTTTCTATCGGATACAGCACGCGGAAGCTTCGCGAGCGAAAGCGGCCTCTCTTGACGCATCCGCACTTCGCGCGTTATGCGATCACCTTTTTTTCTTTTTTCTTTCCATCTGCTATGGTCGATACTCCACTTCAGGATCGCCAGGTATGTGTGCTACAAAACAGCCTCTTCTTCACCACTTTTTTTTTGCTGCATTATAATAATTTGAGTGTATACGTGGCTGTGTGTGCACGATTTTTTCATGTATATATATATATATATATATATATATATATATATATATATCGTTCGTTGCCGTTGTGAGCTCTTGTATATATTTGTACAGGATGGTGTGAAAGATGTGTTGTTTTGTCATGTTTAGTGCAGACTTCAATATTTGTTAAATATATTGATTCAATTCTTATTTTAAATGGTTCAAATAGACATATTATTAAAGATTATGCCAAATAGTGCGAACCAAAAGAATTGAAAGAATGATAATTCTTTCAAATTCTAATTGATTTTATAACATTATAACTACAAATAAATAATTTTAAATCGTACAATTGAGAAATATCTCGTTAAGGTATCAAAGTTTCTCTCTATCTCAATAAAGTACGACAGATTTGCGTTTTGAAAACGTTTCTTTCGCGAACGCCTGTATATAAATCGTATCCAGAGATGTACATACCATCTTTTGCTTATTATTACTTTTATTTTTTTTTTTGCGAACGATTTTCGTGCGTTTTTGGACGTTGTCCATATTCTTTCAGCTCTGGAAGTGTTCTTTTATTAAACGCCGATATGTGTCCATTGTTGCTTTTCTCGGTACTTGGGTCTCGATATTTTCGACGTGCACAGATCGAAGTTCGCATTTTTTCAAAAAAAATCATATATATATATATATATATATATATATATATATATATACGTTAGTTAGGGCGTGTACACATCATCGTTATTATTTACATTTGAAGGTTGCTTTACGGTCGATTATTTTTACACGAATCACGAATGTATTAGATACATTATTCGAATTAATTATTAAGGAATAGATCGTATTTTATAATGTATCATTATGTCAATATATATATATATATATATATATATATATATATATATATATATATATATATATATATATATTAATGATTAATATAATATGTTCGATTCATCGAGGTTATTGAGTGATGTCACCCTTGTTACACCACGAATCAACAGAGCGATATCATTCGGCATAAACAGGCTTAAAACCCTTTTATATATCATGAATCATATTTGATATATTATTTATATATAAATATTTTAGACTTTTTCCTTTTACAAATTGTATATGCAAATTCTTAAAAAAATGTTTTTATATGCACTAAAATGTAAATAAAAATTTATATTTAATAGTACAAAATTTGAACATGTTATATCTGTGAAGTGCTCGATGAGTCGCAAATATTTTATCCATCGAATAGTATACGATTCTAATACAATCTTATAATTGTTATATATAAATCGTTAATTTTGCGACATTATTAACATCGTTCTCGTTATATATATACACACTATATATACATGTGTGGTGAAATGAAAGCTTATCAAGTGCTTCAATCATATCTTATACATTCGTGTAATAAATACGACGTGATTTTTATAATGATACGGACAGGAATTCTTCTCGTTCGAGGACGACTACGACGTGACCCCGTTACGACTTTTAATTTTTTCGAACGATTAAAGAAAATTAAACGCTAAAATACAAACGTCATCGATTCGAAAACGCAACAATATCTATATATATATATATATATATATTTATTTATTTATATAGAATATATATATATATATATATATATATATATATATATATATATATATGGGACGTGGCGTGATGGTATCCATTGCGTTCGAACTCGGTCGATTGCGGCTAACTGTAATCATTCGAACAAGGTTTGTTTGTCGGCAAGGTGAAAACAGTCACACGAATATATATATATATATATATATATATATATATATATATATACACTTTTAATATATTTATGCGTGTTTATTATTATGATAATATATTCTCGTGTATCGTCGATGGGGAGAGTTGGGAGTTTAAAAACGAGAAGAAGATCGACGGAAGAGCGAAGAAAACATTAAAAATAAAGAAAGAAAGAAAGAAGTATCATCGCCGTCGAAATGTTCGAACGTGGGGTGTCTTGCATCGTTGATTCTTCCCATTCTTGTTGTGTGTTGTGGCGATATGTTGACCGGCCCCGCGAAGAAAACGCTTCTTCCTCTCGTCCAATGGAACCAAATTAATCCAATTTATTACCAAGAATGTTAATAACTTCACGAGTGTTGTGTGTTTATTATTACGTTCGTAATATATAAAGTGTGTGTGTGTGTATCATAATGGGACTACGTTTATATATATATATGATGTTTTGTAGTTTCGTGAGAAATCGTATTTTAGCAGGAATGGGCGTGGATTTGGTTGTTTTTTTTTATATTAATTTATATTTTATTTAAATTTTGAAATGAATAATTAGTTGATTTTCCTTTGTAAATTGTTGCTCGATGTCGATTTTTTTATGTATTTTGCCTGGCTATAGTCGATTGTCATTTATCTCTTCTTAACTTGATATCTGAGATCAAAATATAAAAAGATAAATTAATTATTTTTTAATATACGGTTATAAAGGATATTTTCAAACACACTTTCACATTATAAATAATAAAATAATCAAAATTAAATATATATAATATTGAAAAATTATCATTTAAAAAAATAGATTTTGGTTGGTATTTAATTAAATTAATAAATATACAAAAATTAATTTACAATTTTTTTAACTATTATGTAAATTACTTTAGAACTATAAAACAAAGCGTTGCCGTACTGTACATATCGCATTCGTTTGTCGGTAATTGTGTGTGAGAACATCTAACAACTATACTAGTAAGTGTCCAATCTTGAGTTCTCATATAGAAAGTGGTACGCGTCTTCCAAACGACACCACTTACTTTCGTAATAGACACAATACTTTCATTCGATCTTTGTTGTTTTTTTTTTTCGCGTTGTCTTCTATATAGCGATGTTATCGTCTATCGCGTCTTTCGCGTTATTATTATTTTTGTTTATTTTATTCCGATTATTGTTTGTGTTTCGCTAGTTAAGTTTGTTATCGAGACGTTTGTCCGTCGTGTGTGACGACCTCATGTTTCTGCGCCAAGGTGTATTCGTCGCCACTTTTTTTTTCGATGCATACTCATTTTTTTTCTCGTTTTGAAGAAAAAAAATCGACGATCTTACGCTATCGACCATGAAAACGTTCAAGACGAATTATTCAATCATGTATGTTAAGGTGATATCTCGATAATAAAGAGAGATGCTAAATTTTGAGGACAAATTCTGTCGCAACTTTTACCTTTTACTTCTTGTCCGTCGATATTTTTATAACAATTTCTCGGTATCGCGTGGCACTATGTTTTGTTTTTATATATATTTTAAGTGTGTTTGATAAGATGTATTGAAATTGTCTTGGGTTGACCCTGCGAAAGGTTAACCATTTGTACAGCGGCCTCGGCTTCCATAGCTCGACTGCTGCGTTCAACTGGTGGCTTTCGTCGTTAACCTATATTTATCCATAAAATCATTTTTACACTTTAAACACTAACCCACTTTTTAGAGTCACAGACTATTTGTTTCATATAAATATTTATGAAATAAGCCACGGTTTAATGCGTATTATGAATTGTTTTTAGCTTGAATAACGGAAAGTAGCAAATTTATCGACCGGCATTCTTTCTTGTCTTAGCTTCGAACAGATAGATAGCATTCGTCGTATTTTTAACTCGGGCGCTTTATTTTTAATTGAGAACGAGATGCACGACCAGTTTAAAAATTATATTACGTTTTTATTTGGCGCGCGTGAGAGTGTTCGTGCTCATCTGTCTCCGCTAAGAGAGATAGCTTCTTTCGTACCAAAAATTTTCAGTGCTCTACCACTGGTCTTTTTTGGAGCATTTTTTTTCTTCTCAGAAAAGGGCACGAACACAACGACATTTCGAACACAGGCATAAATATTTGGATACCAACAAATGGTTTTCGGGTTCTTTTTTGTGTTGTCAGAGGTATACGTACACCTCCAGATGCCGAACGAGCTCATATCCAGAGCCAAAACGAGAAGAAAAAGAAGACGAAAAAAAAAGAAACCAGTGTGTGTAGCCCCATCTTCATCCTTTTTATTTATGACCGTTTATCGTTTCGGGGACAAATGGACGACCCATCACCGCCCGGCGAGATGCTGTGACATTGCCTGTATTTATGACTAATTTTGAAACTGCTCGAGTCCGATGACTTGCTTTGCCAACAAAACAAACAGTATACACACTACACGCTTTGAAATATTGGTCTGGTTGTTGTAATTTAAATCTACGAGGTGTTAAATGGGCGTTAAGTAATTAGCAACTTATCAATCATTTTTTTCCTTCATTTACTCGTAGAATTAATAGTACAAGTTCACTTTTAGTTAACCTTTCATAAAGCGCTTGCATTCACCATTTTAGATTATGCGGAAAGATATTTGCGCTGCTTATACCACTGCGTGATGTGAGAAACAAACATCAATAAATTCATCAAAGCGGTTTCTGCTCTCCCCTCGAAAACTTTGATGGTTCACCTCCCCCAAAAAAGCTTTGGCGAAATGCGAAAGAGACCAAATTTTAGTCGCTGCTTTGACGAGGGCATGTGCCCAAACTTTACTGTTCATCATTCCCCATGACGAAAGCTTTGCTTTTGCATCCCGTTCAATACGACACGTATCCCTTCCACTTATACAGCCATCAAGCTTTATTTAACCATGATCATGCTTAAAGGATCCATTGTGCCCTTTTTCGTACCGTCAGGATGCGGACGAGCGACTGCGACATATGGATCGTAGGAGTAGGATAGAAAAACCACTAGGACCACCCCGCATCTTACTCACGTGTCATGATGCTTATGTAGTATTATGTAACAGTGGTTACCAATTGGTGGATCGCGATGTTGATAATTGGCTACTCGTGGCATCAATATTGTTTTTATTATCATAAATTGTTATATTTAGTCCATATTTTAAGCGCTTTTTCTTTTTCAATTTGCGATTGCGATAATAATGTTTTCTCTATAATTGAATAATTTTCTCGATATGTATCAAGTTATATTTATGTAAAGTTTTCATTGACCGGATTTTATACGTTTATAATATTCGACCTTGTCGTATGCATCAATAATAATAATGTACACTTAATTCGTTCCACTCTTTAAGACTGAATTGCACGTGTATCAATTATATTATTAACTTTTTCACTGCTCTATCGATTACATAAATATATATATTTATATTTTTGTTACTGGAATCGCTGTTGTTCGTTGTCCGTACGTATGCCATTAATTAATTCAATTAGGCTTAATTAACCCTATTGAATCGTCAGGCAGTGTTATTATCAACCCCATATTTTATTATCCCTCTCGGTTTAACGATTTGGCCCACATGACGTGCTCGCAATGGCATTCGATGGTCTTGTTTATTTACCAGGACTTTTTAAAATGTGCGTGTGAACCAGAGTTTTTATCATCATCGGATACACATGCATGCTTCACTCGATCACTTACCACTTGTGGTTACAGAAATTTTTCGAATACTCAAAAACATTCTGTTTTTTTTTTTATACTTACAAACATATTATTGTTTATGCTGATAAATCTTTCTTCACTGTGTGTATTTTTATACTATATCTTCTAACTTCCGTTACATTTCAAGATACACATATTATATTTCCTATTAGAATTTAATTAGTGTCAGTTATCAGATTTAAAGTATTCTTTTTATTCAAATTTAGTTATTTTACTATTAGTTTAATAAATGTATAATTTTTGATGTGATTTTATCCAAATGTTGAAGAATCGTAGTTTATGTTTTCCAAAATTGATATGGATAGAATTATATTGGAAGAGCAGTTGTACCAATTGATTCATTGTAGAGACCCATTGTCGCCTGGTCGAGGCACCCTCTCTGTATGTGGCAACCCCTTGCGCAACCTACCCCTGCGGGAATAAGTGAGCTGGCCGGTTCACATGGATCCTGGCCTCTCAGCAGCTCAGCTACCAAAAAATACAAAAAAAAGTGCTTCCCTTCGTCACAAAAACGAGGGTATGGTAACCTTGCGCATATTTTGTATTGATTTTTTTTCAAATATGCATTGCGTCTTGGTCCACCCTAATTTATTCGTCGATCAATCGAATATTATTTAGAGATTTATAAGTTAGTAGTAAATTGATAATGTCTATAGGCATTCATAATTCAGTTTGTTGTTTTGGATTTTGTAGACGATACCGGCGAATGGTGATGGTGGGTGTAGAAAAATATGTCAAGATGAGACTCAAGTATTGATTTTGTTGCAAGATATTCAAGAGAAAACCATTCTGTGGTTAATCTAAATGATCATGAGATTTGAAATGACGATAGTATCGATGATGATAAATAAGAAGGTGAGAATAAGAAGGAAATGATTCAAAGAATAAGTTTTTGAATGTTTTCTTCATATGTGTTAAAATCTGTGAGTAACGCAATTATTTAAAAGTAAAAAAAATATTCTTGATATGTTATGTACACGTCGAAGAGTTTCTTTTTAACTTGCATGGGGAAGATTTTTAAAAATAATATTTTTTACGGATTTCCTGTCTTTTGGATTTTTTTTATTATTATTCCTACGATGTGAACCTTCAACACACATCTTTGTTTCCTCTTTGCGTCCTTCAGAAAAAGAAATTTTTACTTTATTTTTTGTATCTAATCCCTGTTTTTAATTTTTTTCTCTGTTCGTCTTTCCTGTGAAAAGGTTGCGTTTTTGTAGCATTCGATTGGCTATGATTAAACGTAGAAGTTATATTTGGTCTCAAAGCTTTTTGCCTCATTTCTCAAACATGTTTTGAGCAATGTCCTCTTTATTACAAGACGATTTTTGTTGGTCATTTCAAGGGTGAAGATATGGATCAGGTAGCAGAGCCTTTTTTGTATTCAGGCTTTCTGGGTGCGTTTTGTTGCTTTTGATTTGTTTCTCACATGCTTGACAAATTCTGTCATTTAAATCCCTTGAATTTTTATATTTCTTTTACGATCCAGGTAATAAACGTCTTCAAAATTTTCTATATTTTACGAACTTTAATAATCTGCCCATTATTTTAACGCACTCTTTAACTTAAAATAACCATTTTTTTTTTATTTTCGTTCTAATTATGTTTAGTGATTTATAAAATATCTACTTTAGGATGTTCCTTTTCAAAACTTATACAAAAAATAAACCCCAACGTCAAGAACAGTTACAAAATTAGCTAACTCAAGAAATTGTATCTTGTTCAAGGGGTGATTTTTTTTCTACACACATTAATAATGCTAGATTTTTTTTTATGTTGCTTCCTGGTGTTTCTGTCGCGATTTTCCTTTTAAATACAAGATGAGCTCTGAATGATGCACTATTGCATAAATAACCTGAGTGTTTTACATATTTGTATTCAGACGGAAGTGTGAATTACTTAATTAACCTTGAATTTTAGCTATAGAATTCCAATATTGGTACGTTTAAAATTAGCATGAAATCTTATTAGACTTCCATTGTTTATTATATCTATTGTTATCGTCTAAAATAAATTATATATGTGTCTCACGTTTATACCAAATATTTATACTATTCCTGCATCCATATTATATTTTATTTTCAGGTATGGGGGCATGCCTGCTTCGAGCGGCATGAGTGCGGCGGGTGAGGCAGGGCAATACGGTGCAGGGCCAGCACTTTCTACGGCCGCCATGGTGGCTGCTGCAGCCACAGCTACTGCTACAGCCACTGCTACAGCAAGTGTAGTCGCCATGCAGGAGGCACAGCCTTTTAATCAGGTATGTTATCTTTTAATAAATACATTTAATGATACATTGATGAATAATGACGGAATTATATGTTAATTGAAAGAAGTTACACATATATCCCTTTTCCATTTCAGATGCAAAACAACATGGGAATGGGAAATCCTCAATATAGTAATATGAATGGCTATGGCCAACAACGTAGTCATAATCCTAATATGACATCCATGGGAAACATGGGTGGTATGGGAGGAATGGGTGGTATGGGTCAGATGGGTGGTAATCCAGCTATGAATGGAATGAATCCTAATATGAATCCCATGGCTCAAATGGCAAATATGGGTATGGGAGGAATGCACACTAATATGATGCCAGGTCAGATGGGTCCCGGTCAAATGTCTAATATGCCTACGATGGGTAAAATGGGTCCCGGTAGTTATCCAAGAAGATTGGCACCTTATCCTTCACCTGCAATGCACATGAATCAGAAAAGACAACAGGGATATTTGAATACAGGACCTGGTACAATGCAACCTGGTTTTAATCCTAATACAGCCCAATATCCAACTGGATATGGAAATGGTCGGCCTGGTTTTCAAAATCAGTATCCACCACAACAACCATTGGGACCAAGCCAGAATTTTGGTCCTGGAAGTATGAGAGCGGGAATGAGACAGAATACGCCTCCTTATTCTGGTCAGGGACAGTATTTCAGTAATGGAGGAATGGGACCCGGTCAGTTTGGAGGTCATCACCAAGCCAGTAATGGCGGAGGTTATGTTGCCCAAAGTGGACAGTATGGAACTACAAGCCAATTTCAGCCTGAAGTTGGAAGTATGAGAGGCAGTATGGGTTCCTATCAACATAGTCCTGTACCTGGAAATCCCACACCACCTTTGACTCCGGCTAGTAGTATGCCACCGTATATTAGTCCAAATGCCGATGGCAAAGGAAATTTCAATGAACTTAAACCTCCTTTACCTATGCAGAGTAAGTGTATTATATAATTTTAGTTATTTTTATGATATATTAAGTTATTTCTATATTTAATTTTATTTATATTTTTAGATGATGAACTACGTTTAACGTTCCCTGTTAGAGATGGAATCATTCTCCCACCGTTTAGATTAGAACATAATTTGGCAGTAAGCAATCATGTTTTCCAGTTAAAACCTACAGTACACCAAACTTTAATGTGGAGGTTAATATTATTTATATGTTAAAGATAATTTGACATGATTGTATGATGTCAATTAATGTTTGTTTATTGTTATAGATCTGATTTAGAGCTCCAATTAAAATGTTTCCATCACGAAGATAGACAGATGAACACCAATTGGCCAGCGAGTGTGCAAGTTTCAGTTAATGCCACTCCGCTGATGATCGATCGTGGTGAAAATAAAACATCTCATAAACCTTTGTACCTGAAAGATGTGTGCCAGCCAGGCAGAAACACGATACAAATAACCGTTTCTGCATGCTGTTGTGTAAGTCGCGATGAACTTTTGACACTGATAATTTTGCTCGTAACGTCTATCAATAATTATGCAAATGGTTAATGTTTTGCTTTTATTTTCTTTGCAGTCACATTTATTCGTTCTACAGTTAGTTCATAGGCCGAGTGTAAGGAGCGTGTTACAAGGACTTCTTCGTAAACGGTTACTAACGGCGGAACATTGCATCGCTAAAATTAAACGTAACTTTAGTCAAACGAACAGTAGTAATGGTACAGGTGGCCCAATTATGCAAGATAGAGATAGGGATGCCGTGGAACAGACCGCATTGAAGGTTTCTCTTAAGTGTCCGATAACATTTAAAAGAATAACGTTGCCAGCAAGGGGGCATGATTGCAAACATATTCAGTGTTTTGATTTAGAATCATATCTTCAACTTAATTGCGAAAGAGGGTCGTGGAGATGTCCCGTTTGCAAGTGAGCTTTATTTTTTACAGCACTTTTACATGATCTCTAATAAAATTGTTTTCATGGTTAAAAATTTATTTTTAATTTGTAGTAAACCTGCACAATTAGAAGGATTAGAAGTGGATCAGTATATGTGGGGAATTTTAAACACATTAAACAATTCAGATGTCGAAGAAGTCACGATAGATAGCGGCGCAAATTGGAAAGCTGCTAAAAATCCAACCGTTCCTGGAATTAAGGTTAATATTTATATTGACATTTTTTTTTAATACATGACTACATCTATAATATAATATATTTTTTAATTTTCCTTTTATAGCAAGAAGACGATAGTGATTCTTGCGCTGGCAAGAGAGGGAAAGCTATATCACCTGGTTCGATGACTTTACCAACGATGAACAATTGGGACATGAACCAAGCCCTCTCACCATACCTTACACCTGACATGAACACTATAGCTAACGGTTCGATGATGTCCTCATCGTATGGCCAAGGCAATAGTGGAAGTAGTCATGGTAGATCAGGAAGTGGAAATGGTCAAAATAATTATGAGTATGGTGTTAATTCCACCGGTCCTGGTAGCAATGAGTATTCTGGAGGAGGCGGTCCCTTATCGCATTTAAGTGATAGTGTGAATAACCTCGATCCTTTAAATGCAATGGAAAAGAGCCTAAATGAACAAGTATGTACTATTTTTTCTTAAATAATAAAAAGTAATGTTTAACAGAGTTAATAAAAAAGTAATTTAAATTTTTAGATGCCGCATACACCTCACACACCTCATACACCACACACGCCCGGAGCTGGTGGAGGAGGTGGCGGTGGTGGTGGTGCACACACTCCTGGTTCAGCTCATACCCCTGGTGGTCCACCAAGTGTACCTTCATCTGCTGATCAACAGCAACATGTTTCATCCACCTTAACTGACGTTGATATTCCTTCTGATCTTAACTTTGATCCAGCCGCTGTGATAGACGGCGAGGGAACCAACGAAGGTCTTAATGTAAGTATTAATATTATTATTTAAATTATAAGGAAATATTTATGTTTTGAGAATATAAGAATTATGAAATGTCTCTTCAAAATTAATAATCATATGCGGTGTCTTATTTCAGTTATTACCAGATAACGTAGTCGATCCTATGGAATTACTATCGTATTTGGACCCACCCGGAGGATTAGGAGATCTTTTAGCAACGCCACCTTCATCATCAAGTTCAGCACATTCACATCCACATCGGGCACCTTCTTCGGACGATATATTAGCGTTATTTGAGTGACTAAGCCCAAAACCTGGCCTTCGTGACCAGCGAAAGACTAAGACTATATCGGATGCCGAGTGTGATGATATTCTCGCGTTATTTATGTAGGCACAAAATAAATCGTTTTCGCTGATAAAAAAATAAATTAAAAAAAGGTGATCTATTTGTATATTGAAAATTTACTAATTTTTTCTATAAATGAAAATGAAATTCTAAGCTATAATGTGATGATTAAAATCTAAATAAGTGTGGTGTCGTCTTTACATAGACTTATTTTTTTTCGTGATCAAATTTTTGATGTCGGTCCATCGATTGCTGCCGCCGTCGTTGCTGCTGCAAAATCTACAAAAATATATATATATATCCATCGTCAATCCTGTGGGATCAGTCATCGTTGATAATAAAACAGATCGGACGTCAATCTTCATTTCATATTGAGCTGAAGAGTGTCGAACAATCGAGAATCGTTCAAATATTTCAACATTTAAACTGTTCAAACTATAATAATTAATATATAAGTGAAAAAATAATTTCCTTTCGATATGTTTTATACACATATCAAAAATTGTGTGATGTAATAAAAAAACTTTATGGCCATATTGAAAATCGAAAGCTGTCTCTCTTTGACGATACCGAAGGTGTATTTTCATCATTTAAAAAAAAAAAGTAAATATATAAGAAAATTTTCAAAATCGGCGAATTCTCCGCAAACCCACCATATTATATATTATTATATAACGTAACACATTGAAGAATGTCGAAATTTTTAGCGTGAACTGATCGATAAATAAATAATAAATTAAATGTAATTCCCCGTGGCCATAGATTTATAATGTTACGCGCAATAAAAGTTCCTCATGAGGGTGAAGAAAACATTGAAGTTGTTCCTAGTGTTGTGCGGATGAACGCATGCAAAACTTCATTCTAAACAAAACTAGGCTTAACTAATTAAATTAATTTAATTAACGGAAGAATGCATGGAAGACTATATATGACGGAGAAGCGAGAAGACGATCGTGATGACGAGAAGAGTTTTGAAATATATATATTATTATTAAAAAAAAAAAGGAAGAATCCCACAAAAAAGTTGATCATTGATTCACTAGTAATTATATCCAATATATATATATATATATATATATATATATATATATATATATATATATATATATATATATATATATATATATATATATATATATATATATATTTAATTTTATTTACTGACTTAAAAGTATGTTTTAGATTTCACATTCTAAAGTTTGTTAGTATGTTGATATTAGTATTTAAGAAAATGGGTTTGTATGGATTTTATAGTTCCTAAACTGAATCAGTGAGAACTATAACATTCAGTATTCGCAGTGATTGTAATATATTTCTCGTTGGTTTCTAATGTAAAGCGGTTCATGTAAAGGTGTACGCACATTGTGTGTAGTATATATATATATATATATATATATATATATATATATATATATATATATATATAAATTTTATTATTATTATTATTATTATATGAAAATATGCGTGCGTGTGCGTGTGTGAATATATAAAAATTGAGAAAAATTTAATAATTTGCGTATAATATATATATATATATATATATATATATATATATATATATATGTATATATGTATGTATGTATATGTATATGTATGAATGCGTACATCTTTGCAAGTGCCCGTTGTATATATATCGATGATAATGATGATGATGATAATAATGATATCGGTAATAATAATAATTGATTGAGTTTTGAAATTTCAGCTTTAAAATTTTTATTTTGAAAGATGAATTTTTTTTTAAAATTATATTTTTATATATTTTTTTCGTGCGATTATGATTATAATTTTATTATTTATATATAAATATTTGTAAATAATCAGTGTTCGAAATTGTGTTAATTTTTGATATTATGAAGTTTATATTTATAATTATTATTATTATTTTTATTATTATTATCATCGTTGAGAAATTGAAAAAATGTATTATTTGTAAATATTTATGGATAAATAATTAAGGATATTATTATATTAATTCAATAGCGATGAGAAACATGGCATATACTTATTAAATGGCCAGTTTAGACTAGTATTATTAACGAATAAAACAATTTATATAGAAATTACATATTATGAAATATATACATATATATTATTATTATTATTATTATTAAAAATAAATAATAATGAATAAAGAAAAAAACAAAATAAAGTATAAATCCATAGTTTTTAGCTGTCAGAACCAAAATGTTATTGAATATTAAAATGTACTTAGCGTTACAAAAATAATGAGAAGTAAAGAAGCATGTAACCAAATTTGTCATTGCCGGAAGGGATGTGCTCAACCTAAAGCCGCGGTCGCATTAATGACGCGAGTTTTTAGAACACGTTTAAATTTAACACTTTACATGCCGTACGGCGTAATTTCGATCGCGGCGTTTGCGTAGAGAAAATGCTAGGAACTTAAAAAAAAAAACCGGTGTCAGGACTAAGCGATATTTTTTTTCGAAAGCGGAGTTTGCGACTCTACACATATAGCGGAAATATACAAAAAATAATAATAATAATAAATCTAATTAAATTAAAGTTAATTAATTGATTAATTAATTAATAATAATAATAAAAAAACAATCGGTGATAAATAATTTAAAAAAAAAGAAAGAAAGTAAATAATAGTTAATTATAGATCAAATTTTTTGAATGAGACGCGTTTATTTCGAATCGTAATGTTTTTTCGTAAATAAATAAATAAATAAATATAAAAAAATTACAAAAAATTGAACGTTTGCTTGTCTTGTCTGAAACAACACACAAACAGGGGCCATTTTTTTTACAGAAACATTCATATATAGGTGTTTATTCCATCGAATTTTCGTTCCCTGATGGATTTTAATATAACGATAATTAAAAAAAAAATAATAATAATTAAAAAAAAATAGACGTACTACTAAAAAATAAGGTGGTGGCACATCCCCTTTTTAAAAAAATTTTCAATTTCTTACATCTCGGTGTTTTTGATTTCCATAAGTAATCGTGCTTAGCACACTCGTTACATTCTTAATTCACAAACATTCGTTTTTTCATAATTTAAAAGTATATATTTAAATAAATGAAAAAAAAAATACATACTTTCTCGATAGAAGATGAAATAATAATAAATAAAAAAAAATAATATAAATAATAAACTCATCGAATATGTGAGCTGTTGTCATTGTGAATATATTTTGCTTGATCTCGGTTTCATTCACGAATAAATTAATAAATAGTTATTTATTGTTTTTTTTTCTTTCAATTTTCATTTTTAAATTCACAACAACAACAAAAAAAACAAGTACATGCCAAATATTGATAAACAAAAAAAAATGTTCATAATTCATTTTTTGCTGAAGCTGAAAATCATAAAGAAACCGAACTTTTTTTCAGTTCAGTGTTTCGCGGTTTGCGATCGTGGCAATCAAATCGTTTCGTTTTGTTTTATTTTTTTTTGATATCGATAAATTTTTGTTTGTTTATATTTTCGATTTTTCACCACTTTTTATGATTAAAAAAAATTAATATCGATTTATAAATACATAATGTGAATTATTGCTACGCATCTACGGAGAGAAAGGTAGTAAGTTAGCGAGAAAGAAAGTGCGAGCGATAGTGGAATAATAAAAGAAAATCATTTATTTGTGGCATTTCAGATATTTTTTCATCATATTCAATAATAAAAAAATTCTCTTTTTATCTAGAGTATGTGTAATGTGCTTAATCATGGACTATATTGTGTAACTTGGCAATCACTTTTTTGAGTCTATATATTTTTAATCAACCGCAGTACTAGTGTAGTGATGACAAACCACTGTATTGAAAAGAAAGAATAAAAAAAAAATACCACCATGGTCATTTAACTGATAAAAATAACGTCGTTTTTATTTTTTATATCATCCTATATATTAATTCACATCGTTACCGAAGTGACATTCATTAAGTTTATCGTGAATGTCACTCAAATGGAACTGTGAAGTTCCCATTATATATATATATATATATATATATATATATATATATATATATATATATATTTGAATATATTCTGAATGATAGAAATCGATAATCATAATTCATAAACGATATCGTTTTTTTTTTGTTTTTGGATCTAAATCGATTTTATATAGAATTATGAACTTTTAACACTTTAATGGCCGTTGACGTCGATTTGGCGTCACACACAAATAAATTATTACGGCCAATGTAAGTATTATTTTTAATTTGTGATACGTTTATTAATGTATTTTATTTGAAAAAAAAAAGATTAATTAATAATTTATATATTTAAAAATTCTTTTATAATTATATTGAAAAAAAATCGATTTGATCCTTAAAACTTTATTAGATCGGCTGTATTTAAATTGTAATCGAGATTATCTTATTTCTGTTCTTAGAAGATATTCAGTATTTTCATTTTGTACATATATTGATAGTGTTTTTTTTTTAACCATTTATAACAACAAATTGGTGATATATAATGCATTTTATACTCGTCGACATTATATTCTTTCAATTATTTTGAACACGTTAAGTGACCATGATATTACCAAGGGACCTTCTTCATTTCTAGTGGTAAATTTAATAGTAGTTATATTTCTACTGGACCGATCAGAGGGATAGGTCGAATGAATAAATTACTTAAAAAAAAAATGATATGTAAGGGACGATTATGATTTTGCAATTTAAGATCGTTACTCAATGTGTGTGTAACATTGCGAATATTAATTATATGTATATTGTTCACTTTGATCTGTCCAGAACTTATAAATTTTAAGATTTTAATTCACGAGTACGAGACCCGTTGATAGCCCCCCCCCCAATTTTTTGAAATTGATAAATATGTAGTTTTATCAACGGATCTGTTCTGTGTGTAAAGTGAAAGATGAATTTAGACAGATTTATTATTATCATTATTATTATTATTATTATTATTACTATTATTATTATTATTATTGTATTTTCCTTCCCCCCCTACCAGCCCTTCTCAAATCTTCATTGTTATACATATACACAATAATGAGTTTATTGAAAAAATAAAAATGAAAAAGAAAACGGAAGATGAATCAAAAAATGAACGAATAAAAAAATGTAAATGAATTATTATTATTATTATTGTATTAAATTTTAAATGAAAATGTGGGCAATAGTTTAATACAAATGAAACCGTAGAGCAGAACGTTTTTTTATTAGTCTCTGTAAACTTAACCTATTATGATTAAAATAACATTATTATTGTATTACATGAAGAAAAGCATTACGTTTTTATGTTAATGACAAATAAAAAAAAAACACAGTACATAACATATATTTATTGTCTTTTCCTTTTCTTTTTAACCCTTTCACCGTTTTCAGCAGCAATTAAATTATAATGGTTTTTCTTTTAACAGATTAAAAACTAATTCAGCAGTTATTTTTTTTTGTCAAAATAAATAAATCAGATATTAATAATATTAATCTATCATATATTTTATAATTGTTTATTAAAGTTGAGTATATATGATATTTAAAAATTTATGATAAATAAAAAAAAGGATTTCAAGATAAAATTAACAATTAAATTTATAATTATTTTTTTTTATACTTCTTGAAGATTTTATATAAAAATATTTTTAATTTATAATCGACATCTTTTATATTATAAACCAACTATTTTTACATAAAAAAACAAAATTAAAAATATAAAATTCATTTTAAATAGATGGCAACATATTTAATATGAAAGATTTAAGCGCGAAATTTGAATAAATATCAGATTTCGATCGATAGTATTTCTTCTTTAAAAATTGTATTATTATAAAAATATACAACTTTATAAATAATATCAACACTATAAAATATTTTTAGCATTAAATTAACTATATATTAATGGAAAATATAGTACAGTTGATTTTTTTTATTTAATATAATTTTGATTATTTTCCGTTATATTTAATATATAAATCGTAATATATAATAAAATATACTCGTTATATTTAATTTAAAATGCATAATAAAAATATTATTAAATATTTATGGAAATAAGATATTTTTCTAGTTTCCTTTCGACGTAAGAAACTATATGTTTTTATTTGAGCACACATTATATATTTTTCATGACAGCGAAGGTTGTTGAGGAAAAGAGATTTTATGAGGAGAGTTTTTTTTCCGGAAAAAAAAGAACCGGAAGAAAAGCGCACTATGTACGTGTATTTTTCCAACACATCGGAAAAACGAATATTTCCTCGTTGTCGTCTGACGTTTCATTCAATTTTCAAGAAAATTTTACCGCTGTTACAAATGTGCACGTTCAAAAGATTGTTATTATATATAAACAAGCGTTGTCCAACTGTACTAATATTAATAATATCGGATTTCGTTTTTGAATTAATTTCGATATTCTAAATATATTTCTTAGAATGAAAATTATATTATATTAATACATATACTGAAAACTCGTAATAGATATATGTGAAAATTCAATAAGTTAGTCAAGGTTAGATTTATTATTATTTTTTAATAGTAATATTTATATGTACATTGAAATAATAAAATCAAATGATTTTTGTATATATTTTCTCGAATTATATATTAGATATATGATAAAAAATATTTTTTTAAATAGTTAGTTAAAGTGCGAATTTGTCATTGAGTATATATTTATTACTTTGTTAACACATCTAAATAAATTAAAATTGAGAAATTTATATTCACAAAGGATTCACAACGGAAATTATATATAAAATAAAATAAATATATAGGCGCAGGTAGATTTAATTTGATCGACATTGCAATTGGCAGTTGTAACTGACTTAAAAATAAAGTAAGCGATCAAAGCTAATACGAAAATTTTATCATCCCTGAGATTTTCAGGAGAGCAAAGTAACAAGTGCTTTGCAAAACTCGAGTTGTTTAAGTAAATCTTTACATTAAAAGGTGTTCTCAAAGTTTTCCTGCTCCATATTGAAATCGTATTAAAAAGCGTACGAAGGAGTTGAAAACTTTCTATACATACATTAAAACAGATACGGTGAATCGTCGGTTTCGAAACGATATTATTTATAATCGAAAAGATTTTAATTGATTTATGAAAAATATGCGACGCGCGCCTACGGTGTCACGCTAGAACGCTATTTTATTTGTACGATTGAATATTAAATGATCTCTAGAACTCAAAATATACATCATCGTCGTGTCAGAGTTCAATTTATGTCAAATATTTCAGCATTTATGATCTAATTTTTGCTTCGATTTCCGTCAATTTTGACAGCCGACCTCTTAAGGTGCGGCTATAAACGCGAACATAACAATATTTTTCGTGACCATATTATATTTTTTCTCTATAAATAAATAAACAATCATATCAATGTTATTTTTTATATTTGAACCACATAAAATTTACTGTTAATATTAACGAGTGAAAGTGGTTTATTCTAGTATAACCAGTTGTACATTGATCTCAATTTTGTTTATTAAATTTGATTAAATATTTATAACACTCAATATATTTGTATATTTATAATATAATGAAAAGATATATTCATTGTTTGATATTTTTAATCAAATTAATCATTATCAGTGATGGATAATGATAAATTTTGTAGTATATAATGTAGTAAATTAAACATGGTATCAAGTGGCTCCAATAGCCGTGATCGTCTAGTGGTTAGGACCCTACGTTGTGGCCGTAGTAACCCAGGTTCGAATCCTGGTCACGGCAGTGCTGAAAACACTGTCATGGTGGAGCTTTCCTTTTTAATTTTGCTCTAATTAATCAATATATTATCTACTAAAAGTGATTTTTTTAAGTATACATATATATATATATAATTATACTATTGTTTTATTTAAAGGTTATATTTTGTTATTTGTAGTGTTACTAGAAAACTACCTTGGATCCGCACAAAGGGAAATTTCACGTTGAATAACGAAGCACTAAACTACTTTTTCGTCGAATGTTCACAGTGCTCACTGCACCCGTGGGAATTTCCCTTTTTTTTTTTTTCACCGAACCTACTACACAAAGTTGCTTTCGATAAAATTGGGTAATTTTTAGAAAAAAAAAATACATCGTAGGTACGTTTGAGACTTTGCGCGTAAAGAAAGATGAGAGAGAAAAACGAATTTTCTCGTGAAAAGCGTAAAGAGAATGAAAATAAAAAAAAAAACAAGGAAAATAAAATACGAGAGCGGTCGACATCTATCGTTTTCAATGAAAGGCTTTTGTATCGAATTGATCGATTGCGTTTCGTATTGGATCATTGTTTGTTTTATTTCTTTCATATACAGCGTGTTACAAATATACATTTTTGAAAATAGTTTTTTTTTCTTATAAATTTTCCTATATACGATTCTTACTAATATAAATATAAGCTAAACTAATTTAAATAAGTAGAACTAACATAATTTGTAATCGAGACAATGGTCACCGACCAGTAAGTCAAATTTGATACTTTCTGATATTTATATATAAATAATGTATTCTAATTATAAATAAAATAAAAAAAAATATTAAAATATTAATAATTATTTCGAATAACAGAATTGGCGTTTTAAAAAAATATTCATATCATTTTTAAATTCACGACTTTTATTTTATTAATATAATATTTATATTATTAATTACACATTTACAGGTTAAATATGTATGAATGGTTCTTATTTAATAAGTATTGTTTTTTTTTCTCTACATATAAGGGTTATGTTGACTGAAATAATAGAAACTTTAGAATAGGGCAAAGTTATACGTATGTTTTATAAAGTAAATTTTAAATATTTATTTATGATTATATGAAATACATATATATCATATTTATCAATACAATAAAATATTATATATTCATATATAATATTACAATTAAAAATGATTAATGCTCAGATAACGATTTCAATGATAAGATGAAAAAAAAAATAAACAATTATTTCCATATTTTTCGATGAAAATTTTAAATTATGGAGCAACATTTGTAATTGTCAATTATTCGACGCCTGAAAACAAGACACAGAAAAAAAAAACACAAACAAACGGCGTTCAAATATTCTCGTCGAAATTCCCACGAACAATCCTTAATTTTCTGACCGTTGAAATTTTCAGCAAAATATATATAAAAAAATAAAAAATAAAAATAATAATAATAAAAACTGAAAAAACACGGCACAGAGAAATCGACCGTGTTTTTTTTTTCATGACCGTACATCGAAGAAATTTTCAGCGAACCCGAAACGAATGACCGCCCCCTCAGGCTATTTGTCTGAAAAGCGAAACGAGCGCAATAGTTTTTCAGGTTTTGCCAAAGTGTTTGTCGGTGCTGAAATTTTACACTGGAACTTGTAAATTCGCTTGTCGTTTCCAAATGGCGTCCGAATGGAGCTCGACTATTTTTGTTGGATATGCTGAAAAATCGATAGAGCCGTTGTTGCTGAAAATATAATATATGTGAAAGGTTCGTATTTAATGCGTATTGTTTTTTCTCTCTCTCTCTCTCTCTATATATATATATATATATATATATATATATATAACGGTTATATTGTCTGAAATAATAGAAACTTCAGTTATGTTTCATTAGTTAGTTTTATTGTTTATATTGTTGAAAGTAAACGTTTTTACGTAAAAGTTTCGTTTAGTTAAAATTATATATATAAAATTGTTTACAAACAAACATATCAAATGTTGAATATAAAAATTAATTAATAGTTTTTTTTATTTAAATATGAAAAATTAATTATAAATATATATATATATATATATATATTTTTTTCATTATATATAAATGAATTTTATTCGTCCATAGCGTATTGTTTGAAGTTGTAACTTACGTCAATAATCATGTTGTTTATTTGATCCTGTTTCTTTTATTTTTCTCCATTGTTGGTCTATATCACCTCATTTACGGCCATAACGGAAAGAAAACGTATGCCCTTTCTGTGAAAAAGGCTAAAACCCACACGAGTATCATAGCGTTAATGGGGATAGTATTTCGACAAAATTGCTTTGACGAATCATATAAGAGTGGAAATATCGTATATTTTTTTTTACTCATACTGAAAAACTGAAAGAATTTTTCAATCTATAAAGTAAATTGAATACTAAAGTATCTGAGTATATTTGAAAATAAAATACGTAGAAGAATATGAGATATACGAATATTTTATTTTTCAGCTGAAAATTTAATCGTATTAAAATATTTCAATACTGAACGTAACCCTTTAGCTTTTACACTTGTAACCTTTGGCTTCTGACCAGTTTTTATAATATATTAAATTTCTTCTTGGTAATTTGAACGAGCGAGCATCCTTTGGGATCCTTTTGCATATTTTTCTCTCTAAGATCGATGTGCGGCCAGTCATTTTTCATTGGTGTACCTGAAAAAAAAAACACGGAAAATTTTTCAGGTCTGGTCGATAATTTTTTTTCACGAGAGAATGTCTGAAATACTGAAGCGCTATTAATTCTGATGAAAGAATGTGGAAACATATTTCAAATTTTGATCATCGATGGAATTTCACTATTATAAAAAAAAACGCTATCAAAATTAATAAAATTTATAGAATTAATATAATAATTTGTAATAAAACTAATTTAAATAAATTAAAAATCGTCATCGATTAAAATTTAATTTTTGTATGGATATATGTATTTTATTGTATATGGAAAATATTATTAAACGTTTAATTAAACGATTTATTCAGAATGTACGAATCATTTCTTTGTACATATAATGCGGGTTGTATACCGTGATAAAATTAATATTACATGATTAATGTGACATTAATTAAACATGGGATTATCCTTATTTTAATATTCTCAATGTATTTTCGCAATCCCACAGCAACAGCGATATCGCAATATCACAAAAGAAATGAATCAATCATAAGGAAAGGATCCTTTATGGAATTAATGGTTTTTGGTCTTCCATATTATATAATATAATATTAACAATGATCATCCAAGAAAATGGATTGTTTTGATATAATATATCGGTTATATTTACAATAATATATAACATATATTCTGGGAATTGTTTATTGTTATCAATAGAAGTCATAAGCGATATATTAAATTTTTGACAATTAATTCATGTAATAAAAATAAATTTTGGAAAAACATGATTTTTAAATATTTTCTTCGGAATAAATTTTGAATTTAAATATAAAAATTTTACTATTGAAAAGGTTTAGATAACATGAAAACATACAAATCCTACCCTTTTTCTTGTGTTAACATTTTATTTGTCGTATTTTTCTCTGATTTTTTTTTAACAGAAAAAATTTCAATATTTACTTATATAAGATAAAAATATCCAACATAAAAAAATATTTTTGTTAAAATTAATCTTTTAGAGTTAATGAATAATAAAGAATTTAAAGTCATATGTTATGAGCATCGTATATATATTCTTAGCTAACTGATGATGATGAAAATTTACGAATTTAAAAACTGTCTGAAAATTTTCAGCCATTTTTATCAACTTATAGTATGAAAATTTATGAAAAAAAAAATGTAAAAAAGTATTGTTTACTTCAAATATGCACGTGAAATACTCGTTTTTTAATATCGATTTTATTTAAAAATAACCCTATTTTATATCAATAATCTAATATATATTTTCAGTATTATTCTTAAAGTTGAAATCGTATATTCATTTTATTAAACGAATTATTTATTGAAATTTATTGAACTGAAAATTAATTATTTACGCGTAAAAGCATGACTCAAAAGAATTTTGTATTATATTATATATTTAATAAGCAATATTTCGCAGAAAAACGTTAATTATTACGTGGTTACGATATTTTTAAAACGTTAAATTATTATTAAACGGCAACGTTAATCGCTTTTTGTGTGTATAACATATATTTTTCACACTTGCATGTTAACGTCTACATATCAAATGTGTTTTATTAACTAATTATTTTATATTTAAATAATTATATATATATATATATATATATATATATATATATATATATATATATATATATATATATATATATAGTTTACATTTGATGTTTGCAATCTTTGAATTGTCAACGCTATTTTCACGGATAAACAGACATAATCACAAGATTTAGACTTTGAAAAATGAAAAAAAAAATAATAGCATTTTTCTCCTCCATATTATGATTGGGCTTTAAAATTTAATAGAGCGCACCGATCGCATTATACGGCTCGTTTGTTTTCAGTGAAACTCGTTAAAATATTTCGGCGTATAAAAGGTAATGATGCATAATAGCATAGCGAAAGTGAAGACGGAAAGGTTTTATTCAGACGACGACAATGGAAATAATTATATAGATATTCACCTTACTTTTTGATCACAGTGAACATTTATTATATATGAGAGTGAAATATAATAAATTCACTTTATTTTTTTGTTCAGAGTGAAGCAGATTCACCTTACTTTTTGATCGCAGTGAAACAAATTCTATTTACTGGATGTCGAATCCTGTGTGCTGAAACGTTTACTGAACAATAAACTTTATCGTGCTGAAGCGAATTTTGCCCTTTTCAGATTCTGAACACTCGTTCGACGTCTGAAAGACGATGTTTTTCTATATCCGATAGCCGTTCGAATATCAAAGAAAATTATTAAAATATAATTTTTGAAAATATTTTATATAAATTATATTAATTTTAATCATATATTTTATGATAATTTATTAGCATTATATGTGGTTGTGTATAATTTAGTATTATTTAATTGTTATTATAAATATAGATTTTTTTTAACATTATACATACAAAATTTATGTTAAATTAAATTAAAAATTGATTTTAATTTAAATAATATAATATTAAATATATTCAATAAATAATATAATATAAATAATATGATATTAAATATATTTGGATATTATCGAAAAATCGATTACAATATTTCATTATGATAAATTAATTAATATAACTAATAAATAAATATTTGCAAATTAAAAAAAATGTATAAAAATATTGATTTTATTATATTAAAATTATTTTTTTGTGAAGATTATATAATGTGTTTTATATGAAATTATTCATTCATTTATACCCTTCAAATTCAGGTCGTTTTATAAAGGAAGTTCTTTTTCCATATAACCGTGTGTCCTGTTGAAATAATTTTCCATATAAATGATGTATTATATATAATGCGAATGCATTATCATTTTATACAAGAAACTCCATTTTGTCGTTAAAAAATATCATTTTTCTTTCTTTTCAAAAAAAAAAAAAAACACTTTTTGAAAACGACATAATTTATTAAACATAACATTAGAAAAAAAAATATTTATGCAAAAAAATAAATGTTCACCCGTAATAATTCATACGGTCTGAATAATAGCAAAACGTACACGTGTACGTGTTTTACCCTTTTTTTCGCAGAAATTAACGTTTAAGGGTTGGGCCGTTATCTTGTTTTTTTTTTACAACGACCTACTACCTCGGTCAGGGTTGTGCCAAAAATTTCATTAATCTAAATATATCGTCGGATATTTGCAGATTAAAATATGAGAGGAACGCGCCTCGAATTACCGATGAAAAACGTTCAATCGATTTGTCATCCCCCCCAACATATGGGGTAATTTAATTTGTCCAGTTTATTTTTTTGACGTTTTTTTTTTTTTGGAGGGTGTATAATTTAATAAATGTCCATTTTCTCTACGCTGGAATGAGGAATTTTAGTCATATATCAGTTGATGTAAATTTTAATGATTATATATATATATATAAATATATATATATATATATATATATATATATATATATAATTATATTTTGACGCCATATTGTATTAAATATTACATGTAGAACCCGAAAATTTCCGGTTAATTGCCTTAACTGCGAACAAAATTCATAATACAAAAGCTTATAATTAATTAACCTGAATTGTTGCTGTTTCGCGAAAAGCGCGGACACGGATCTGAGGAAACTTTTCCGCGTTCTCGTCGAAAGTTTTCCCCGCGGAAAATTGTATCGCCTTTTGTATCGCGATTATTATTGTCCAGTTAATTATTATTATGATTAATATTTTCGCCGACGGCGAATATTTACGCCGAAAAGTTCGCTTTTAATGAGCTTTAATTTGACGCTTTTCCGTTTTAATCAAATTAATAACTGGCGGTGCTTTTTAAAAATTGAAACAATGCGGTTACTTTGTTTTTTTTTTCATTATTATTTTGATTTATGCGAATGTTTCGATATATTTATTTGCGTTTCGGTTTAGGAAGCTTTTAAGTCGATTTAATATTCGTTGATTCGGTAGAATTACATTTGATTGTACTGAATAAATTAATGTTTGCGCAAATAATATATCGACATCGATTTAAGTAAAGGATAGTTGAAAGTTTGTCTGACAACATATATTTATATATTATATAAATATATAAGTGTGAAAATTTATCGTTTATCCAATTATAAAAATATAACAAGAATATATTGGGGTTCAATCAATTATATCGGATATTAATTGACATTATTCGCACATATCGTAAATTTTATTGCCTTCATAAATTCAATTTGTTTCCATTTATTCGGTCTGAAATATGCGAGTATTGTGTGTACAATAAAAATCAATTTGAATTCATATGAAAGCATAACGTCGAATTCAATTTCGAAACAAAAAATATTATATAAAATATAAAAAATATATATGAATGACGATGAAAATATATATATATATATATATATATATATATATATATAAAGTTTTCATAAGTTAAATATATCAGAGAAAACGAGTATTTACAACTGTCATATATAATGTGTATAATGTCAAAAGTTTTACACATTAAGTTAAATAATTTACTCTATATTTTGTAAGTGTAATTCGTGTATATTTGTCGTAATATAATATGGAAAAAGTTTTTATTCGTGTCATTTTTTTCTAACGTAACTTGAGAATCTGAAGTAGGTGTTGTCGTATAATAGATTAAAATAAATTTCTGTGAGTTTATTTTTGGTTTTTATTTTATTATTTTTTGTCACCTTTGATAAAATTTTGATTTAAAAAACATATTCATATATCAATGTAAGATATATAATATTAAAAAAAATATATATAAGTGATATAGTTTTATAGATTTAGTGACATAGTTTCATTGTTAAAATTTGATTATAAATATTTTTAACATGTCATATAGTAATATTTTAATGAAGAAATATTTAATATTTTTGAATAAATTACGAATTTAGTTTATATTTATTGAATCGATCAGATTAATGTAGAAAGTTTTCAATATTCAAAGTGAGAAAATTATGAAAAATCGGATAATTTAAAAAATATTTTAATAATTTTATAGATCACATTATTTGTAATCATAAGTAAATTTTAAAATATTCTAAAAATATATAAATATTTTATTCAACACAGTGATAATTTAAATATATGCACGCATATATTATATTATTACATTGTATAGTACAATTTAATTATGATATATAGAATATTATAATATGCAATACATAAATAAACACTATAAACACGAGATGTGAACGCGGCTTTACTTTGTACCACGTAGAAGCTTCGGCATGTCGTCGAATTCGTTGAATATGTATAACGAGCACGTCGTTCAATACAATTTCAACCGGTTCAACTCTGACGACGTACAACTATTATATAATATATAATATAATTCATAT
Source organism: Leptonema lineaticorne (assembly GCA_024500535.1). Classification (NCBI taxonomy): domain Eukaryota; kingdom Metazoa; phylum Arthropoda; class Insecta; order Trichoptera; family Hydropsychidae; genus Leptonema; species Leptonema lineaticorne. The sequence continues at coordinate 4,000,985 of JANIJI010000009.1, forward strand.
TATATATATATATATATATATATATATATAACGTATCGTTAAAACGTTAACGTTGAGGGTATATTTCGTGCAGCGCTTTTCAGCAAAATTTTCATTTGTTATGCAAACTTGCAGTCAACACTATAGTGCTGAAAACTTTTCCGATTCGAAGCCATTGTGAAAGCTTTCATTGCTTCGGTTTTATTATTATTACTATTATATATATATATATATATATATATAAAATTAAAGGTGCACGAGAAAATATTTCAAACATAGCGGAAAATGTTCGAGAAAAGCGTTTTTAATTAACCGAGATCGCTTTCGAACGACCGCTAAGGTTCATCGGAAAATTTTGCGGAAATCTATCGTTCAGAATGTTTATCTTGAGAAAATTGAAAAAGTGTTATAGTGTGAAAACTTTTTCGTTATGCTTTTATAACATAAAACATTTATCGCTTAACGTTATGTTTTCATAAGCTCTCGCTTTGTTATAATATTCAACGGCATCAAATTATTTAATTTTATAAATGATACATTTTAAATTCTACTTTTTTATTTTAAAAGTGAATTAATTGAATTAGATGCTTAATTTTTAAACGCTTATTTCTACATATGACTATTAAAGTATTTTAAGTTTAATTGATATTTATGTCGGTTTAGGGCGATGATCATTTTTTGCTGAGAATTTTTGTCAAAATTTGTTATAATAAATAAATATTTATAATAATGTATTGAATAGAAACGATTTGTTTATTGAAAGTTTTTCTGAATAAAATATTTAAAAATAAACAAATTGAAACTATAATATTAATAGAAAAATCAATGCTAATGATGTGTATATTATTTTATTAATATAAAGACAAGCAATATATAAAGAAAAATATTATTATATATTATAATAAAAATATTCAGAATTTCAATTATTTAATTTAATATTAAACGTCATTATATTCATAAGATAAACCCGACAATATAAATAGGACTAACCATTGTTTGGCCTTAAGGCGTAGAAACGTTTGAATGAAATTGAATTATTCTATTCAAGACAATTTCATAATATCATCTTCGCAAAACGGACGAATTAAATTATTCATAAAAAAACAAGAAATAAAAACAAAAATTTCTAAAAAAAAAAATTAACGAATTTTCCGCCGTCGGAAAAACCATTCCAACGATGTTCGCGTCGCAAATCGAACCGAACGGACTCGGATTTATCGTCTAATTTGCGGTATTGCCGTCGAAATTAACCCGGCGACGAAGTGATCAATTTCGCCTCTTTTCCACTTCGCCCTTCGCCCTTTTTTAATTTAATTAATTCGGCAAAAATTTTCCAATATAAATCGAACGAAACGCGATGCGTGAAATCGAATCGGAACGGCGAAGCTACCGCTTTTCCAGCCTCCTTTGGTATATATATATATATATATATATATATATATATATATATATATATATATATATATATATATATATATATATTCGGAATATTATTGCTAAAAAAAATATATTTATTCCTGCGACGTCAATGCGTCGTGTTAAAAAAAAGACCAAAAGTCGACTCAAATCGACCGTAAATATTCTGCCAAGAGAAAATGAAAGATCTGCTATTTTTTTTTCTAGTAAGTGCTGTATGTGTGTATGTATGTATGTGTGTGTGTGTGTTTCCTTTTCTCGGATAAATACGCCAATGGTAAAATATTTATTTTATTTTTCGCAGTGGGTGAAAACCTTTTATCGATTCGTTTATATTGTTTGTATTCAATTATTTTCACTATGAAATTTATATCTATAGTAATTTTAATACTTTCTATTATTTAGAATTCGTATATAGATATGTTTAAAAAAAATATTAGTGCAAAAGTTCTTTTAGTTCTAAGGGTTTATTTATGCTTCAACGAATTTTTAAATATTGTAATGTAAAATGATATTATTTTTTAAATCGATAAAAAAATACATTAAAAAAATATAATATAATATCACAGATTTAATATTACTGATAAATTTTGCATTGACAAATTGTATCAACAGATGGCGCTACAGCGTTGTCGTCTAATTTTCAAGCAATTTATCACATTCCATATATTAAAATTATTGCTGTTTATTATTAATTTATAAAATATATAAAATAATTTTTAATTATATATATATATATTATTTTGATTCTTAACGATTTTTTTTCATAGAACAAACGTATATACATATATTTTCGTATTATCGGCACAACGGTTTGAGTTTATAACGCGCTCGTGCATGCGGAAATCTCGGGTTCGATCCCCAACTCAGCACAAAGAATGAGTAATGCTATTTTTTTTTCTATTCTAGATAGTTTGAATTTCTACGAACAACCGCCGCAATGCAAATAACGGTTGATTTTTTTCCGCCCGTTTTGAACCGAAGAAAACCGACCAGGGCTGTTAAAACTATTAATATTTTTTTAATTATTATTATTATGATTTTTTTTAAATATTATATATATATATATATATATATATATATATATATATATATATATATATATATATAATATTTTACAATTAAATTGTATATATAACTTATATATTATATATAGAAATTTATATATATATATATATATATATATATATATATATATATATATATATATATATATATAACATGTGCATACAGGCTTATTTCTATTGTGTACACACACAAGTCTAGGTGGAAAAAAGGAAAAGCGTGTAAACCTCAGGGTAAACCGTCGGTTTGTTTGCGTTACAGGACTTGATTTTAACTGCTAAAGGTGAACGAAGAATATATGAATCCTTATTACCGAAAGTGCCATACTTGTATACACAGGCAAACTCGTATAAATTCTTACACGTGCGTGAACTTAATACGATTTTATCGGTGCTTCCATTAAACGTTGGATAAGGTCATTTTTTTTCTTTCATATGGAAGATTATTTAATATATTATATATATATGTTATTTTTTCACATATTGTATGCGGTTATTCTGTAGTATTATGTGGTAATATTGGGTCGATCTTTCGAATGAGAAATTGAAGGGTTCCACGTCGTATTACCGTGTAAAATTTAATATTCCATCGTTTGGATAGTTAAAATCTCTTCTACGTCGCAGATTAAACTGTACACCTTTTGTGCTCGTGAATAAATTAAAATCTTTTATGAATAATGGAAAGTGCTTAATTCAGAATATTAGATCGATTCTGAGGTTTTATAACGAAATCGTCTATATATAAATGTAGTTAATTAAAAGCGAGAATTCGGGCTTTTATATATTTTAAATATATTTATATACATTGTTAGATGTTGAAAGAGCGTTTTATTCATGTTAATTTTTTAACGCTTTCATAATTTTAAATTATTATGTGAAGAATTAAAATTTTATATAACAATAAAATAATAATGTACAATTTTAAAAGGAGACTATGAATCTTTTTAATATGGTAGAATAAATTCTTAGAAATAGGTAAATATAATTATATATTCATATTTTCCTGTAATTTATAAAGCAAGAGTATTTCTTTGTTACTTTTCGGTTTTACAAAACTTTATATTATTATTAATTTAATAAAATATATATTCAAAACATAATATTATATACAAAGCTATATTAGATTACATCGTCTTATACATAAAATTATTGTATTTTTTTAAATTATTTTATTATTATTTAAAGTACTACAATTATAATGTTTGTATATATAATAATATAATTCAATTTTATTCATTTATAAAAAATGTATATAAATTATAAAATCTGGTTTAAATATTTATGTAAGTATTTATAATTTATTTTTTTTTCTTAGTAATCAACTTAAAAATATTGTGATTATTTCTTTTACAAAACATAGTTGATAGTTTATACGGAATATTTATGTAATACTTTATAAATATATGATGAATTATAAAAATATATGAGTAAGATGAGAATCGTTAAATCCTTTTTAAAAAAAAATACTTTAAATTAATTCATAGTATAGTATTTTTTTAGATTTAAAAACAAATTTTCAATATAAAACTATAATAGGATTAAAGAATATTTTATACAAAGGAAATATTTTCAACTATTTTTTGCTAATTAAAAGTTTAATATAATTCTCTCACATATGAGATTTAATTAAATTTTTATATAAGTGTTTTCAATTTTTCCGAATATAGAAAATTCTCTATAGCAAAAATATTTAACGAATGAAAAGGTTGTATTTTATTCGACATGTGTTATATAACTTTTCTCATCGTCTTCTTACATTCTCATGATGAATTAGCTGTCAAGGTAAACTTACACTATTTGTATTTTCAAACACTTTTCACGGGAATGAGTAATAAAGCAATGTATCAACGAAAGATCATATTTTCCTTTAACACTGGAAAATTTCACATCCACACGTCTATATAAATTATGATTTTACGCGAATTATTTCAATATTGTTAAGGTGAATCGTATTCGTGATTAGCGATACGTTTTTGTTTCGGAATTTTCCGGAAGAATATTCCGCATACATTTCTAAAGAAAACTCACAGACTTTTCTTGCGAGTGCTTTTTGAAAAGTTGTATTATTATTTTTTATTTTTTGGGAGATCGTCGATAAAAGAATATATTGCGGTGCACACGTTTTAATTGTTTCAGAAAAAAAATTCATTGTTAATATGAAAATTTACGATTTAAATATGAAACACAAAGAAATTTCGAAGAAAGGAAATATTCGCCGAAAGCGATTTTATACAAATTTAATTTTCCGTGATTTTATTAATATATTTCCATCGTTTATTTCGTATAAATATATTCAATGCTATATTTTTGTTTTATGATTAATGTAGCAATATTGATTTAAATATTTTAGATCTTAATAACGCTGGAAAAAATATATGAATTTAAAATATTTTTAATACTTCATATTTTCATAGAGAATATATTATAATTACGATATTTAAAATTATAATGATATTTTAATTTTTCTTTCATTCACCTTTTAAGGTGTCAAATAATTTACATTCTCATGAAATTTAATTCGAACGCACTTTTCCTTTTCCGCACGACGCCTTTTCATAATAACGCCATTTTTTTTTATTTCTTCGCATTTTTCCGTGCGAAAGAGAAAAAAAATTTTTTTTTGTCCGTTTTTCGCGAAACGGAATTAATTAAAGCTTTCCGAATGATTTAATTTAAGTTCAAAAAAGGGCGAATGAATAGAAATTATAATAGAAACACTCGAGGCGAAGTCGTTTCAATAAATAAACAAAAACCGTTCAGAAATGACTACACCGCAAAATTATAGAACAATAATATTGTAGCGAAATTCGATTTCGTTTCGTGTTCGAACTGTGTCGAATTTCGGATAATATTTTTATAAATTCTAATTAATTATAAATATTGAGAGTCTACTTTATTATTTTTCAATATAAACGATATATATATATTTGTTGAACCACGTTTAAAACAGATATGAACCCTATTATTTACGTTCTTAATTACAATCAACTTTATACACGAACTATTAAAAAATAAAATTGTTATCGAATTACTTATATATATAATATTGTGTTTATAAGAAAATATTATATAAAAAATTTGAAAAATTTCGTTAGGAACTTTTCTTTTCACGCCGTGAAATATGATTTTTCTTCGGATTTTTTTTCCCGTTGTACATTCAGCTTCTATATCGCGAACGTGGGAACATTTTATTGTTTTTTCGATGCCTTTTCGATTTTTTTTCCTTTCAGGCTTCGTTTTTATTGTCATCGCTATTTGTTCTAAATGTGAAGACGTTTTCGAATGATATATTTCAGTGATGCATATGTACAAATATATATATTGTATATGGATTTGCGATAAAATAGTGAAAATTTTTCTAGAGGGTCGTTTTTCACGAGAAAATATCATTATGAATTTTAATGAATATCTCTATGTAAACTTATAAATAAACGGATATTTACCATTTATTTTTAATGATCTATAATTACGATGAAAAATTAATATATATGTATAATTAAATTTTTAATTAATATTTTTTCTATTTAAAAGTCATCATATTATGTCGTGTATTATAATTTTTTTTTATTAAAAAATATATTTTTAGATTATTCAATTCATATATAATATAAAAATATTACTTTTTTCGAGATGTGATAATTTAGCGCCGGAAAAACTGCTAAATTTATTCAGTATTCGTAATTTTGCGACTTTTTTTTATTGAGCAATACGAAAGACGAATTCGTTATTCGTTTTACGATTCTCGCTATGAAATAACAATTTGCTACTATACTGTGTTTGACTTTCGATAAAAAAAAAGCGTCGCAATTTTATGTCGTAGCTTAAATATCAAATGAAAATAATAATAATTATAATAAAAAGTATATAATAATACAATATGGATGTCGTGCGGAAAATTTTCTTTACAGGTTTTCCGACGGCGATGTTATTAATTTTTTTTCTTTGTATCGCTTTTACATAATACGCTTAAAGCGCAGCGTTAAATACAATTTATTTTTATAAAAATATTTATAATATTTCTATTGAAATGTCACATTATTTTGTATTAATCAAATTAAATATTTTCATTGTATCTAAAAATCAATATACATATTCAAGAATTAATATAAATACATGACATTCACAGTTTTATTATTTTTCACGTTTGTTAAATGTCAACGTGTTATTTTTATATATTTATAAATAGAATTTCTTTATTTTTATGCGAAGGAAATTGATGTATTTTACAATTGAGTCAATAATTTCGATATCGCTATATGTAATATTTATATACAGTCAGTCGTCATAGTAATTTATACTCTTAGTTCTCATAAAATATTACAATATTTGGAATATCGCATATATTTATAAATATTTTCTCTATTTATACAGATGATTATGGAATATTTCAATTACTTTATACTTGGTATGTGTGTATATTATACTTGGTTTTTTTTACATTAAACGAATAATTATAATAGAATTTCATTAAATGAAATTTTTGATTGAGGTGGTTTCTCGTTACCATTTTTATTATTAAAAAAGTTAAAAAAATATATATTACAGTATAAAAATAGACAAACCGCAATTGAAAATCGATCCGTTTTAACGGTACTTTTATTCAGAAGTAACGACGACGTTTTAATTATACGATTCTTGCGAACAAATTTAAAAGAAACTTTTCATTCCATCCGCGCGGGAAATTCATCCTTCAGCTCCCCCCCTCCCCCCCTCCGAATTTATTTATATATTTTATTTGTTGATTACGAATAGTCGTTAAGAGGAATTGTTTCATTGAGTAAGGAAAACAAAAGAAGGCAACTTTTTAGCGTGCCATCGTCTCAATTAAAGTTCCGAACGAAGGGAAAACTTTCGTATTTTGTCTGGCATAATGATGGAAAATCGTTGAAGAAGCTTCTGAATCGCATCTCGATATGAATAACGCCACAACCAACGCATATCCAATATTAAAATAAATCTTCACCTTCAGATAGATATTAAATTAAAAAATAATTTATTGATATATATATATATATATATATATATATATATATATATATTATAAAAATTTGTACGTATTTAATATTTTTTTATTTATAATTGTGATGTACTTTATTTAGATGTGAATTAAAAAATGTTATATAATATCGGTATATTTGTGTGAGATTTTCTCAAGTAAAATTAATTGATACATTAGTTTCTCAAATGTCGATTTTGTCGATTCAGCCGCTAAATTGACCGTGAAAATGTATGAAAACAACTGCCGTTTACAAAGTATATTCTTCAATAATAATATATAGAATTAATTTCTTTATTAAAATTATTGTATAAATTATAATAATTATATACAAATATTTTTATTGTACAAGAATGTTATTTAAGAATATATATAATATCAAAAATTTAAATATTATGATATATATATATATATATATATATATATATATATATATATATATAGTCAAAAATATAATATTGATGGAGAAATAAGATAAAAAAGGGAACACGAGACGAACGAGTTTTGTTCCAATTTAGATTGATGCTGTTAGATATAGAGATTTTTTTTGCGTGTTTGCCTAAGCCACGTCCACATTGAAAACGGCATCGGACAAGTTCTATGAGCGATAAAATGGTGTTGCGTTATAACGAGGTCGTTACGCACGAACGACTTTGCAGTCTGTACAGTGAAAGTAGTCTGAATTCATAGAGTTACACCGATATATGCGATAATAAAATTTTATTGTATTAAATTACGCGGACTTGTGTGCGAATTTGCACACGGGTCCACAGTTTGTGTTAGATTATGAAAACTAAATACATTTATATTTAATTATAATTAAATTGTGAATATTATTCAATTCAATATTATTTAAATATTTAGAATTGTAAAGATTATTTAATACTAAATTATAAAAATAAAATAGATTTTAACAATGAAAAAATGCTACACCACCACCACTGTCGACCGTTGCTAGCGTTTTATATGTATGATAAGGTCATTCTGATGAAATAATTTTGTGATTGTAATTTAGGTTCAAATGTTAACCTAAATAGTATTGATAAACTGATATCTTAATTGTAATTTTATATTATAAAAAAATCGAAAAATCCAAATCGCAAATATCATTTATTGTATATCGAATTGTTTTTTGCAAAATGTATCTATCATTGTTTACTAAAAATAAATCAATTCATAATAATTATTTTAATATATTAAGAAATCCATTAAGTGCAATAAATTAATCGATTAAAAAGAAAAAAAAACCCAACAGTTTAATGATTAGGAAATAGTTTACAGTATAATTGTGAAAAAAAAAATATATTCTCCGAATAAATAAAATATGAAAATGAAAAATTTCAGCAGTTAAGAGACGTTTCAGAGCGACAATGAGCGTAAAACATTAACGCATTCGTGCATAATGTATAATTAATTCTGTTGATAATGTATCAAATAAATAATTAGTCGTCTGTTTATAACGTGGCACATTTAAATGTACATAAATTACGTCAAACGCACAACGATAATTTTATATTCTCGTTTTAATCATCGTAAATCTTCCAAAATGTATATATATATATATATATATATATATATATATATATATATATATATATACATTTTTTAATGTACGATTGGATTCTTTTTATTTAAAATATATATATTTAACGCATTTATATCGTACGATTATTAATTTTTGAAATATTAACACGTTCTCGGATAGTGTTCGTTATTCGAAACGGCCGTTAATGGGTTCCAATAGCCGTGATCGTCTAGTGGTTAGGACCCTACGTTGTGGCCGTAGTAACCCAGGTTCGAATCCTGGTCACGGCAGTGTTCAAAAGCACTGTCACGGTGGAACATTTCTATTTTTATATGTATATATATATATATATTTTTTTTTAAATCATAATGATTTTTCTAACATTTCGGACTATTAAAATGTATGATTTTTATATGTATTATATTGAAAAAAAAAATAGTTCCACTACACTAATAATTATCTATCTATACAAAAAAAAGTGTCAAATTTAATTTAAAATTTATATATGTGAATATTTGTTTGTTATTCAACGAATTTTTTTCTTAAAATTCCATATTATATTTTTGAAGAATAAAATCTTGAATATTATGAATGTAAATATTTATATTGAATTTAAAAATCGTTATATATATATATATATATATATATATATATATATATATATATATATATATATATGTATTGTGTATTAATATTAAAAAATTCAATTAAATTTTTGGCATACTTCGTTGAAAATATCTACTAAAGGGGTCGTTTTGGGATTCTTTCGAGGATATAATAAATGGAAAATTCCTCGAAAAACTTCATACGATTTCTATATAATATATATTAGATAATGTATTGATGTAAAATTTGCTTAAAAAATGTAGAATATATATATATATATATATATATATATATGAATAAGATTAATATTAAATAACAGTAAACGAATTCGTTTCAAAAGACCGATATAAAGTTTGTAAATATTTAATATTCTGAAACGAATGAAAATAAATACGCATAATTTATTTTTTCATTCTTGTGTTTTATGTGTTGCCGTTTCATTTTATTATTATTATTATTTTTTTCGGTTTCAATCTGGCATTTAATTTATTCAGATCTTGTTTTTTGGTGAAACGATTTTAAATTTTCAGCTTCAGACGTCGTGTTTCAGCGCGAAACGCTGTAACTTTTTAATCGTTTCATGAATGAATATTGCTTTTAAAACGGAATCGAATGTCTGCGTTTGATAAAACATGAAAATTTATAAAACGAAACTCGTGTCAGAATTTATATAAACAGTTTTATTTTTTTTTCATTATTTTTTAATAATTCAATATAATGGTATATATTGATTGAAGTATAAATCATTTTTTTTATTTATTGATATAATATATACTAAAAACATATAAAGGTGAAAAAATAAACATAGGTGTCGCTGTAAAATTTTTAATAATTAATTTGCCAATAATTTATCAATTATATTATAAATCTGTTGATTGTTTTGTATATTGTCATCGAGAATGAGCAAGTATGTAAAATTTTAACTCAATTAGATATTGAAAAGCGATCGAAAAATCAATTACAAAATTCGTACCAGAGTAATAAACAAACTTTTAAACAGTACAAACTAATAAACAATCAATAAAAGCGCGTAAAAATATATATATAGTTAAAATTAACACTGAAATTTTTTTTGATATAATCATATATGCGATGTAAGACATCACAGCATAAAATAAAGATATTTTTTTCTGCCAAAATTTTATATTCCAAAGAAAATAAATGACATTTTCTTCAATAAATTATATAGCGAGTGAATTATTTTCGCCGTTGAATTTCGACGCTTTCAGTATTTTCGTTATCGTTCATGAATATATTGTATAATAAATCTTAAATAAAATATTTAACAGTTTTTCAACTCGAGTCATTCATACGTATATAAATATGTATTCTGGATTAGTTATGATTTATAACAGTTTTATACATCTGATATAAATTATTGATTTGTTATTTGCATATAATACACGTGAAAAATACGTCTATCTGTAAAATTATGTTGAAAGAAAGTTGAAATATATTATTAGATGCACGCCTTTAGAATATCATCTTTCGCTAAACAAATAGAAAATAGTATGAATATATATATTTATATGAAAGTAAAAATATCAAATTGCAATTTTAAATATGAAATATGATTGGATTTCTATGAAATTTTATATTTTTTAATAATATCAGTTTAGTTCATAAATTTACGATGTTTCATTTTAAAATATATATTAAATATTTTTCCCGTTTAATTTGATTAAAATAATAATAGAAAGTTCAGATACACTAAATTGAATCATATCGAAATACTACTTTGACGTATGTCATATAAAAAGGAAGGGATATAAAAATGTCGGATCGCGAACTTATCAAAACGTTTCCGATGCACTTTTCCACTTTTCCACTAGGCGAAAATTACGAAATCCTTTTGACCTTTCGATCCGACTCGAACCGTCTTTTGTCGAATTGAATTTCAGAAAAGCTTTCAGCGGCACTTATATTCGTAATATATCAATTCGCTCCGGTATCGCTTCTTGTGTTTGCACGAGAATTTCCATCGGAAAATTGGCCGCGTTCGTGTTTGTGTGCGCGAAAATTCGTACTTTACACAGAAAGAAAATCGACTTTTCCATCGTCTACGCGTTCCCATCGCGACTTCTGTGTAATTTGTCTGGAGATGGAAAACAAAACAATCCCCTTCTTGTATTGTTATGATATTATATATATATATATATATATATATATATATATATATATATATATATACGTAGTTAGAATTGAATTATATTTTAATTTTGATGTTTATTGTGTTGTTGCTTAATTAAAAAAATTTTCTTGTAAAATAAAATATCATCTAAAAATATTAATAATACATTTTTTCAATTTTCATTTTAGTCTACTAAATAAATTGTTTTATTTTGAAATAAATTATATATATATATATATATATATATATATATATAATATTTTTTTCATTTGCAAAACAAATGTCTGATATATTATTTTCTTAATTAAAAACAATATTTAAAGTTTAAACGTTGATTTCATTAGAAAATATAATTATAAACGAAACCATTGCAAAACCGTTACGAATGAGTTTTTATTCATTTCTAAATAAAATATTAAAAAAAAAATATGGCTTCTGAAATAACTTGAAGAATTTTTATTATCTTTCTGTGATAATTATTAATTTTATTTTTAAGAATAATTTTTCTTTGAATAATTGAATCAAAATATATTATAAAATTTATTCAAGTATAAAATAAAATTTAATTTAAAGATAAACGATAAAATTCATCAAACAATATAAACTCTAATAATCTTTGACGACAAAAGGAGTCTTTTGTGATTAAACCAAGTACCCTTATATCGGTATATCAGTGCATCTTCGGATATTTCATCATCAATTCTGTTATCGCCGACGAATCTTCGGTAGAAATTAACGAAGTTTCAGCTGAAATATTCGCACATGCGGGCAACTTCGCAAAACTCGACGAAGGAAAGGGAGAGAGAGAGAGAGAGAGAGAGAGAGAGAGCTGAAAATTTCTAAATTCAGCGTTTCGCTTTCGATTCCATCTCAGTTATTCCATTATCGATTTCGTATAGTTTTCGACCAACTATTTCGCCTTTGAAAGTTTAACAAACTTTCTTTTGTATCGGTGTTAAATTGTTTGTCAGCGACTGTGCTACAATTTCTCCGTGTGTATGTTTTATATTAAGAATTTATTTATTATATATAATAAAGAAAAATTTTTCCAATATATTTACCACCTTAAATTTTTGCAATCATATGATGTATTATATCATTTATTTATTCATTTTTCTCCGCACGATTACCCATAAAATTGTGTATTGATGACTAAGCATTACGTGCTTAAAATATTATAGTATCCTTTATTATTTAATGAACATGATATCCTATATTCCTTCAATGTACTTAATAATAAATTTATTGATTTTTCAAAATATCCAGATATAAAAAAATATTACGAATAAATTATATACTAGAATTAAAATTAATATGTATAAGAAAAATAAAATTTTACATTCTGTGTTAAATATAATGTATTTTTATAAATAAAAAAATCAAATTAATTTGTAATCGTCTTTTATTTTCACAGCAAATTTTCAGAATCATAATGTAATATTACAAATCTTAATGAATGAAATATATAAATATCTCATACTGAATATATAAGTATATTACATTTAATTGATATGAAAAAATATATACAATTTTTACAATATATATATATATATATATATATATATATATATATATATATATATATATAATTTTCATTTTAGGATAGAATCTACTTGACATTCAATAGATCTAATCTCTAATATATGAAGCTAAATATGATTATCCATACTAATTCTACAATTATTTTAATTAGAATAAAAGTGGATATTTTATATTACATTTTTATACATGTATTAAATATATATATATTTTTTTAATTTTCTGACGATATGTCGATATACTATATTTATTTATATATACACGCAATGAAAAAAAATTATGTTATGATTTATATACGTGATCATGAATCACGATATCTCAAGTTTTCCACAAGGATGATTCGATAAATTTGTTCACATCGAAAATTCGAATCAATTTTCATTAGAATCAGAAAAACGAATGTTACATCGGAACAGATTTTTGCTCGAACGCGACGCAACATTTTATATATTTCTCATATCGAATTAACAATGATATGTAATTACGGTTCCGTTTTCAATTTTCAGCATATTATTCGATGTAAATAAATTACAATAATTTCAATCTACAAGTTTCCAATAGCCTCCTAGACCGTTGGACTATATGACCCAGGCGACTCTTGTCGGTCTATCCGAATCTGAATTTTGTATGCCCGGAAACGTTCGGTCGCTATTTGTCGTCGTATTTATTTGTCTGCTGGTTTCCGCTATTATTGGATTACTGGTACCCGTGGATGAGGGTTGTCCAATATTTTGTAGCTGCAGTCAGGTGGCTCTCCATTCAATACGTGCCAAAACGAAAACGCACGTCAACGTGGCAACGGTTAAAAACATTTGAACCGTCGCTAAAACGGCCAAATCCCTGGGTGACGGTTTCCTGAAATCGTCGTCGTCGTCGGCGTCGTCTTCCTCGGACTCCTCGGATAAAGAACTGTAACATAAAATTGATCTTAAATTAGACACGAATACGTGACATCGGTTGCCAGGCAATTTTATATTTCCGCCGGCAAAGCTCGACGGTGAATTTTCTACGTTGTCGTTTTTTTTTCATCCATTTTCCTTTCAGACTTATATATATATATATATATATATATATATATATATATATATATATATATATAAATATATATAACTTAAGAAACCAAATCCATATAAATGTCGCCTATCTTTTTTTTTTCCATGTCGCGTCGATAAAATGTGACAGCCGCGGTGAAGAATTGTATTGATATAACACGAAATATGCGATACAAATATAAAAAAAAAAAAAATGAAAACAATATTTTACCAAAAATGAAAATTGTTAAATTCAATTAGCGAGAATTTAATGTATTTTTCTAAGAAATGTGTTTTTTTTTTTAATGCTAATTAAAGTTTTCACCGTTGATTATTTTAATAACGAGCTTTGAAAATTTTTAGCATATTCAGCTTGTTAATTTTACGAAAACGAACAACACGAAAATATATATAAAAAAATCTGTTTGCTTAAGTAAAACGAAAATGAAAATATCTAAATATTTCTCTCATAGCAAAAATATAAGACCTTTAAAATAAGTAAAGGAAAAAAAATACGCATAAATTCTACATAGAATATCATTCGAATAAGTTATACCTATTTATAACAATTTTATATTATAAATAAATTAGATAATAATAATTATATGAAATTGTAAATATTCTATTATTATAAAATATACAAAAGGTTCGTTTGTGAGTAATTTATGTATTGCAAAAATTTTAATTGGTTATGCAATAGTTTTTATTTTAAATTAAATTCTTTAATTATGTAATAATTGCTTTGTACGTTAATTAAACGTGTACTATTTATAAAATCAAAGCTTTATAATTAATTAAAAATGGAAATTGGAATAATTATTTATTTACTTGTAGTTTGAATATAATTTAAATTTTAAATTTTCTTCATATAATATATCATGTTTTACAATATTTTAATATGAAATATAGACATCTTTATTAAATTATAAATTTTATATATTTATAATATAAATAAAACATTCCAGCGATACTCAAATCATATGTAGTATAAATTATTTAATCGCAATTAAAGTTTATCTATTTTTATACTGTTATCGAGAGAGAGAGATATTAAAGTTAAATTGTGATATGAAATATAATATTTTGTAATATAAAATATCGTTAATATATATATATATATATATATATATATATATATATATTAACGATATATATATATATATATATATATATATATATATATATATGCATATTTATGTATATATATATATATATATATATATATATATATGCATATTTATGTATATATTATTTAACAACCTTTTGTGTTATTTCAAGAATATATGTTAACATATGAGAGTTTTATTCATGTACTAATATTATATTTTTGAAATGTCTCATTCATGAAACTAAAATAGAATTCTATTATTGAGGGAAAAACGGTAAGTAAGCAGATATTTTACAAAGAAATAGAATAATTTAAATATAAATATAGATGTATATAAAAATACAATCTATATATGCATTAGTAATTTATTACATAATAAAATATATATAATTTTTTATAATGATTGTTGAACATTTTCAGTTTAACGATACAAGTTTTCAATATTCAAAGAAAAATAGCGGTTAATTGTCACCACTTGAAAAAGGCTAAAACGGGGGATGCTCTTTGATTGAGAGTATCGCAAACGAGCTATTTTCCGGTAACAACCCTTTCAGGGTGTGGCGTGGGGTGGAAAAGTAGGAGTTTTTCCGTAAATCCTTAATGGCGACGATAAGGCGAGAAAAACTTTCGACGTCGAACGAATATTTCTTCGTTTTTCTTTTTTTTTTGAAAAGGGGACGATTTTTAATTCTCATAATAAAAAAAGTTTGATTATGCGATATCGTCCAAAGGGTATCTTTTCGTTTTGATGTCGGATCGTCGATAAGAAAATTCGTCGTCGAATTGCGGTCGAGTTTTCCATATTGATTTCATTTTCTGATAATTTTCTTTTGTTCGATTCGCTTGAATTTTCTCTATTATAACTTTTTCATTATATATAATAATAATAATAATATATATACATGGATGGTTTAATAATTGGAATATTTTTGAAATAAAAATGAAATCTGCTATAGCCACAGTTGGAAATATGTTTATTTTACGTTCTGAATATTTTGAATTCAAGTTCTGGAAAATCAATAGAGAATTTTCCAGTAACATTTTTATTTTAAAATTATTACAATATTTTCTTTATATAATAATATTTTATATTTACAATGATTTTTTTAAATATATATTAATAAGTAATTTTAGATATTTATTTTAGTTACCAATACTATTTCTAGTAATAAAATATTAAAACAATTATTTTATATGATTTAATCAATAAATGAATTTATATTTTTAAATTCATTTGTTCACGTAATAATTTGCTTTTGATTATTTATTTATTTATCTTATGATTTGTATCATCTTTTTTAAATTTCACTTCATATGTATAAAATAAATATTTTTTTTGACGAAATTTCAATATAGAAAAATAAATAATACTTCAACTTTCAAATTGAAACTTTCAACTTTCGAATTTAAAATATTTATTTCGAATATAGATAATTTTAAATTACAAAAAATAATTTATTATTCATACATTGAAATTCATAGAAATGAAGAAAAAAAACATCCGTTATATAAATGGAAATATAGCCTTTGAGATCGTTATATATATATATATATATATATATATATATATATATATATATATAAATACGTATAATATATGTGTATTTGCGTATAAATTGATCCAGTTTTCTCGTTGTCGACATATTCCATGCAAATAATGGAAAATGAGTTTGTTCCCGTTGTCACGGCATAATGATTGTGAACATTCTATTATGATTCGCCGTCGTTAGGCATTATATAAATAAATTAATTGCTATGACTATAGTCATTATTAAATATTATTAAGCGTGAATATTCGCTTCGCTATTAAATATTATGGAAATAACATGTTATATGTTGTCTAAGATTAGAAAAAAAAATATATATATATACATAAAAAAGTGAACACAGTTGTTACCATAAACCTATTAAATTTATTACATTATATTATATATAAAGAGTTTCATTTATATTAATTATAAAACATTTATACAAAAATCACTTTGAATATTTAATATTCACTAGCTGTTTGACAAAATAATACTTTTTCAAGGTTAAATAATAGGATCATTTTTAATACATTTAATAGAAGCTTTTCGAGTTAAACCCTTTTGACTGGTCAAATATTAAGATTAAAAAGCTTTTACATAATATAAAAAAATATATAAAATTTTATAATAAATATTTCACTAATTAAGCGAAATAGTAAAAAATTGTAAAATGTGATCGAGTAAATTCGTAATAAATATTTCAAATACACATTTTGAAATATTTATAACGAGCCGTTTGATAAAATTAATTATTATTGAAATTAATTGGTCGTATGAAATATAGCGTGATTAATATTAGATTTATATTATTCATTGTCAAATTGGATTAGTTTTGTGTGATTAAGATTTATCATCGTTATTTTACCGAATTCACAATGATGAAAAATATTTTACTGAGATATAAAATGAAAACGTGATTTAATATTGAATAGAGTAGATTATTTTTTTTTTAAATTGATTGATTATTAAATTTAATGTATCAATAATCTATATTATAAAAATACTATGAAAAAAATGATAGTAGAATCAATATTAAAAAAAAATTAATAATTTCATTTTTTTATGTATCATATATATATATATATTATTAAAAATATACATTTTTTTGTCATATAAATTTTCGAATCGTTCTGTATATATTATGCTTTTTGGAATAAAAGCCTAGAAAAACGTCTTATATTACATCACATAATGACAGTAAAAATTTTCAGCGGAATATTCAGCACAAAGGTAATCCTTTTTCGCGCAACGATATCCTTACAAATATTATAGGAAAAAAAAGATTCGACGTACTTACCTACAAAAACAAATTTAGCAAAACGGCGTAAAAGATATGAATAAAATATTTTCGAAATAAAAAAATGGATATGTTTCTATATAAAATACA
This sequence comes from Leptonema lineaticorne, assembly GCA_024500535.1. NCBI lineage: Eukaryota > Metazoa > Arthropoda > Insecta > Trichoptera > Hydropsychidae > Leptonema > Leptonema lineaticorne. The sequence continues at coordinate 4,019,296 of JANIJI010000009.1, forward strand.
ATAATGGCATTGAAGTTATATGGGGGGTTTAGAAATAAAAAAAAAAACCAAGATAAAAGAAAAATATTTTTATATATAAATATATATATGTGTCGGTTCGATTTGGAAACAGAAGGATAAATCTTGGTCAATTTTGAGGATTTATATTGTCGAGATCAAAGGATCCAAGTGGGTTAATGTCGTACGTCAACCGACGTAAATTAAAGTCGAAGTAAAAACACACGGGAGACGTTATTGGCTTGGTTCTTCATAGTTTTCTTTGTCCGACACGAAAAAAAATAAAAATAGCGGAAAAAGGAAAATCCAAAGTGAGGGGGTGAAAACAAAAAAAAAATAAAATAAAATAAAAGACAAAATACCCGCGCGGGAAGGGTTAATTCGTATACCAGAGAGTAAATCAAGACGTTTTTGTATGTAAAAGTAATAAGATAAAATCTTGGGTAAATCCAGGAGCATTGCGCTCGGGAAAAACCTTAAGGATGTCGTTTTTGGAACATATAAAACATATATACAATGTTTTATTCTTTTTTTTTCTTATATAAATATATAAATAATGAGAAGATTTTTGAAAGATTAATATTTCCGTTGTAAAGTATTTAGTACTATCGGACAGTAATATTTTAATGTGTCAATAAAATATTTGTATATTTGAAAGTCTAGTTTTTAACCCTTTGCATTCGCGAGGTGCCATTTGGTCAACACTTGGATTATATGATGATTATTTAGTACACTTATTTATGGATATATTAAATTTTAACGAACAATTTGTATTATTTGTTAGCCATATCTGTATTAACATTACATTGAAATCGTTATAATTATTTTAAATTGTCAGATTCAAACAAGAAATTCAAAGTTTCCTCTGTTCTAAACCAGATTTTGAAGTTAAGCAATCGTCTCATTGAAAATTTTTTGAACGAAATTATATTGAATTGAATTTATTTCGGACGATTTAAGTCGACACATACTTTACATCGACACACATCATCGCAACGGGCTAACACTTTGAAACGATACGGTTAATAGTTGAAAACCTTCAAAATCACCTTCAGGATGCGAACGACCAACCTAAAAAGGGACACCCGGTTATTTTAAGTGCCAGGATTTTGCGGACACCTAATTTACATGTCGAAATATCTCAAGTGACGCAGATGGTTGTTCCGTTTAATGGCGCACTAGATCATCCATTACGACGATTAAATTCAAAGTATATTTGTGTGTGTGTGTGTGTGTAACGGTGTAACGCTCTAGTTGAGCTGTTTCTAGTGTACACGTCACTTTTCCTAGAGGAAACTTCGACTTGGCTTGTACGAGTTTCTTGAAATTTAAACGAACTCCCGGCGCGTTTCGAGTTTAACGTATGAATTATTTAGTTTAATCCAATGAGTAATAACCGCAAATTCGCGGGCGACGTAAACGATGTAGTTAAGTAGTTCTTTGATGTGTAATTATTCACATGGATGATTGTTTAATTTAATGTATTAATGAAACGATACGAGTTTAATACGTTCAATGTGTCTCGTATGCGAATTAACAAAAAAAAATTTTTTTTTTGCTCCATATAATATTAATTTAAATGTTTGTTTGTTTGTCGGAGTGGATTTTTATAATCGATTTTACGACCATTTCTCAATATTGAATTGTGTTAAAATTTAACATACTTGCTCATTCTTGATGACAATACACAAATCCATTAGTGACAATTAATTATTTAAAATTTATTCTATATATTTTTATTTTAAACATATAGCTGGTGGTTCAGTATTCTACCGATATCAAAAAAAAAAAAAAAAAAAAAAAAAATATATATATATATATATATATATATATATATATATATAAATTGATACATTTATAATATCAAAAGATTATATTTAGGATTGATATTGTAGAAAAATAAAACGATTTAAAAAAAAACATATTAAATAAAATATAATGGAAAAACTGAATTTTCAGATAAGCGATCATCTAAATCAGAAAGTAAATATGGAATATATCGAAAATATTATTTAACACAGACAAAGGAAAATACAAGTACGATGTTATCGCGTCGCTGAATAGTACTCGAAGAACGTTTTCGACACTCGAAAGAATATGTACACTTTAATATAGACTTATATATATATATATATATATATATATATATATATATATATCATAATCTGTGTGTCTTCGTAGGAGATTAAGTGTTACCTTTGTCGTTTTGCATAAATTTTGCACACGTCATACTGCTGAAAGTCAACGTTTTCCGCCTTGTAACACGTGTTACCGTTTTACAAAACCAGCGCTTTGCATAAATATGATATATTACAATACTACAAAATAACACAAATGTATTACATACATGATATTGAATTAGACAGTTTTATTTAATATCGTTCATAAATATCTATGTTGAAAAATTGCGTTACAAAAATCGTTTTCAGTATATAATAATTTTTCTTGCTGAGATACATCCAATGATGTATAATTATATATATATATTTTTTTTACATTAATCGGATATTTTTAAAGTTTATGCGAATATGGTACACTTTTTATACATATTTCGAATTTTTTTTTCATCAAAAATAACTTAAATTTTGCGAATAAAATTGATTTTGAAAATTGTTCTTATTATAATATGTATAATAATTATCGACTTTGAAGGACATTCATTCAAGATGATTTTACACAAATATCAGGATGTTTTTCCATTATTTTTGACAAATTTGTTATCTATTGATATTTTCTCTACACGAATTGAAATAAATAACACTGCTTTTTTATTTTAGTCAATGATCTATAATACTTTATTTACAAATTTAATTTGAAAAATGCCTTTTGATACAAAGTCTTTTGTGTCATAATGCATATTACGAATTAACCACATTTTTAACTATAATTAGTCATATTTATATCGCAAAAAAAACATAACAAACATCGTCGGTATCATATCGACAATCAAAATCGATATTATTTATAACTTGAATATTTTTTTTGCGGTATCATTCCCCGAAAATCCTCGTTAAAATCGAGGACGACAGCGGATTACTTCTGATACAACATTTATTTTTAACGAAGCCTATATATTTTTATATATATAATAAATTTTTTTCTTCAACAATATTTTATAAATAGAAATTGAATCCGATTTCACTCCGTTTGTCACTTTGAAACTATTTCAATTTAAATTCAAACTGTATACTCAATGCAAAATATAAACATATATTCTATACTTTATAAAATATAATGTCTATAAATCGACTATACTCCATTTTATGATTGCTCATTATAATGATACGCTGCACGTAACTTGGTAACGGTTTTTTTAATATATATATATATTTTATATCGGGTAATTGTTAAATTTTCATGGCGCATCATATTCGGAAAATTCGCAATCTTTCATAGTGCCTGAAGGGAAAACGGTTAGGGTAGTAAACCGTAGGTTCCATAAAAAAAGGGGCAATAAAGTATAACAAGCTTGTTATGAGTTCGTCGTGAACCCCGCGAAGCCTAGTCAGCGTATGCGGAAAATTTTCACTTTGCGATTTTTCCGCAAATAATTCAGGCTTTACGGCTATTTATAAAGTGATACTTGTACAAATATATGGAAAATATTATGATTTGATAGTATTGAAAATTTTTAATAAATATATTATTAATTAGTGACGATTTAAAATCATTGTATTATTCTATGGATATTTTAAGTCATTTATATGTAAATTGAGAAAATTGTAAATATTTCTATATATATAAAATGTAATTATAATAATGAATTCAAAAATATATATATTAGATTTTTATTTTAATCACAATATATTTTATATAATTGTCTTTTAAATAGCAAATATTGTTTTAAAATTACTTATATATCACATAATACTTATTTTTATATAAAAAAAGACATCAGAGATTCTCATAGATTTTTTATTCATTTATTTCATTATTATTATTATTATTTTAATGGATGTAATTTGACTGTTATATTTTGAATGGAAAAAAAAATGTAAAACTTTTCCATTGAACGCTGACAATTTTTCCGATTTTCCCCGGACATCGATTCTCGTTGATTGATGATAAACCGATAACAAAACGAAAAATAAAACACATTTCTCAGTTAAATTATTGTTTTAAGGTATATTAAAAAAAAATAAATTACGTCTGTTAATACGCAAATTTTATATATATTAGGTATATATATATATATATATATATATATATATATATATATATATATATATATATTAAATAAATATTTGTATTGTGTATATTTGTTATAATAATTATGATCGATATTTTAATTACATATTGATCACCCCTGTCTTATATTTGAATATATGATATATCGATCACGTACCTGAGATAGATTAGTGTTCTGACACTTTGTATGAAGAGCAGCAAATGAAACGAACAAGCCGCAAACCATAATGAGATCATGGGTGTTGGACCGAGGGATCGCAGACACGCCAGGAGCTCGCTCAGAGTGCCCCCACTCGAACCGGAATTCATTCCGCTCCGGATCGCCGAATTTCTGTTCCGTCCTATGTGTATAGAGGCGGCTGAAAACAAAAATACGCAAAAACAGAATGAATTAAAAATCTGAAACACGTTTTTTTTTCTAGCGGTTTTTCAGATGTGGACGTATATGTTCGGTTTCGCTTTATTCTTTGTTTTTGATGTATATTTATTAATAATGTATGTAAAAATATATAGTACATCTTTGTATATATATATACATATATATATAAATATGACCTTTTTACATATTTTTTTGTTTTGTTATTGAGATTCACGGTGTTGGATTATTTTATTTCAGGAACGTATTGCTAAATTGAGCTAGATGAAAAAAGGTTTTCGTGAAAGTGGGATGAAACAAAAAAAAAATACTATATTGTAAATGTGGTTTTTTTACAATACGTCACAGTAAAAATAAATCTAATATACTAGATTCTATTCTAGGATAAATGTTTAGGTTTTACGTATTTTTAAAGTGAATTGAATTTGTTACGTAGTATTTTTAAAGAATTTAAATATGTATTTTATCATTATTAATAGTAAATGGTAGTAAAATAAAAACAATATATACGTATAATATATACTATTTTATATTGCATAATTAATTAAAATCGATTCACATATAAATAAATAATATATTTTGACGGAACGCCGATTAAGAACCACTGAATTATACATTAAATATACATTTGAAAATTTTTATACTTGTAACGATTTAATTTAATAATTAATAAATGATTTCATATTTTTAATTTCCACTAGATAATTAAAATATTATGTTTGAATATTTATAAAATATATTTTATAGAATATAATAAATAATAATATTATTTACATTATTGGGTAAAAATATACAGTTTTATCTATCATTTTTTTTATTACTTGTATCGTAAATTGATTTCATATTGTTTTATTTATAACATTATTTAATAAAAATATATTTTATTTGGCAAATAATGATTTTTAAAGTATATTATAATATTAAAAATATTTTATTATGCAATTATAATATATAACAATAAAATCTATAGTTGTTTCCGAATGAAACCATTGATTGTACCCCTGTTTGTTTGTTTGCATACCTGATTGACTCCATTGTTTCGATCAAATTACACAGATGTTGAGGGGGTGAAAAGGATAACGTTAAAAATAAATAGAAAAAAAAATAAAGTGAAAATAGAAAAAAAAATACGAGCAGGCTTTTCGGGATCGTTTTTTTTTTGGATGCCGTTCGTTTAAATGGATTTTTTTCGTTGTGAAAAATTTTTAAAGGGTCTCCATGTATGACCCGGGGTTGTTTATCGGAATTTATTTTTTTTTTCGTTGATTAGTTACATGTTAAAATAAAAATTTTGTTGAAAATTGACGTCATATATTATATATGTAATATAATATTTTTTTTCTATAGTTATGTAAAAAGAATTATTGTAATATCAATTCTTATTAATAAAAATAAATATTTTATTCTTTAAAATCTTGCGATATTTTCTTAATAATTCTAAGAGATTCAATATAAAATTGAAAGAAATCTACATAAACTGTGATCGCTACCATTTTCTCGGATATGGTCGATCGTTGATTTTCCGAATCACTTTCGTGGAAAAATCGAATTTTTCCTTCGCTCTGAATTGAATGGATTTTCTTCGACGAAATCGTTTCTGATAAGAATGTGAAAATTAGATTAAAACTCGTAAAGAAAAAAAAAGTGTACATACATACACGAAAAATCCGAACTTATTTTTTTTTCTTGCGAAAAAAAAAACAAATGGGAAAACAAACTGGGAAATGAAATGGAAACGAAACTGAAATATGAACTTCTCGGATATTTCAATATTTGTATCGAAGATGAAAGAAAAATTTCGCGAAAATATGCGTCTGGAAAAAAAACTTTTTATAAATTTGTTTTTCGAATAAAAACGGAAAACGTAGAGTGCTCACTTTATATATATTATATATTATATAATATAATATTGTATAAATATTATAACATATATAAAATTAAAAAAAAAACGAGTGTTTCCGAGATCGCAATTTAACATTTTCATTTGAGATTTTTTTTAAATGTCATATTCATATAACGCGGAAAATTCGACGTAGAGAAAGTTAGGTGAAAAATTACGTGAAAATTCCGAACACGTCCCTTTTGATTTCGTATTCATGGCGAAAATGAAAAGGCAAAATAATACATCTAATGAAATAAAAGGGGGTTGAAAGCATCGGTCAACAGATATTTTTTTCCATTAAAAATTGTAAAAGGGGGGGGGGGAAGCATTATTTATATTAATTCATTTTTAACCTTTATCAATCGTATATTTTTTTTAATTTTAAAGTAATTTCAATATATTGATAATTAATTTAGATCTATTTTTTTCTGAATATATATTTATTTTTTATACATTAATTATCAATAAAAAATAATGGCGTCGAATCCGCGATATTGTTGATAAAATTTTTCGCTCGCATATTTTCTAAAATAAATTCCGTTCTAAAAGGGCGAATTGCGTTACAAATTTATTTATTTACGTTACATTTTATTTCCGTGCTGACTTTATGATTTTGAAATTAATGTTTTTTTTTCGATTTGCATATTATTTTCACGCACGTTGTTATTTTATGTTTTAAACATCGTATCTGAAGCAACATTGCGGTTTTTTAAATATATATATGTATATATATATATATATTTATATACATTCGATTTAAAACATTAAATAACGATATAAAAAGCTAAATTCGATGTTTAAAAAGTAATATAAAATTATATCACGCGTCGGAAAACGAGTCGAATAAAATAATATTTAATAACTGCGATAAAATTTACACAGATTTTCAAACTTTAATAGGTCAACATACGATTATTATTTACACGTTATATTTAGATATGAATATTAGATATTTTCAATATTGAATTTTATTTATATTATATAAATTATTCCCACTGTGAATCGTAATTACGATAAATATTTATGTACAAAATTCAATATTTTTCCTGTATTATAATATCATTAGATAAATGAATCGACGGTAATTTTGCATAATTTCGACTAGAAAAAAAAATAAATTTTACGTATTTGAGAAGAAACATGTCGAAAAAGAAAACGAACATAATTCACTACAATTACCCCTTCGTCAAAGGGATGAAAATACAACAACAAGAGGGTTGTTTGCGGAGAAGCGATTTAAACGAAATGACAGTATGAAAGACGGTAGAAGCTTTTTTAATATAGAGATAGAATTTCGAAAAATATCTCTCAGTACTTAAATAATAATAATTATGAAACATTTAATTAATTTAAATGTATAATACAATAAGATTAATTTATAAGAAAAAATTGTAAATTATACTTTTCATTCATAATATATGATTAATATAATATATTTAATAGGTAATATCATTTCAACCGATATATTATAGAAAAAAAATGTCAACTTTTAATAGATAAAATAGCATATAAACTGGATAAGAAAGCGAGACTTATAGTAGAAGTACGTGTTTCGAATATATTTTACGGAACGTATTCGTCGGAAAAACTACGACGGTTTTCCTACGTTGATCCGCACCCATTTTTTTTAACTCTTTTCTTGTTGAAAAGCCACCCTTATATTGTACCTTCTTTAACGGAGGGAATCTTTATCTACGTTCGAATAAACGCACCCTTCACGCCGTACATGTACGATTTTTCGTCGATCGTTAAGTACGAAGTTCGTCCCGGTTCGAATCTGAAAATTTTCCGCCGATTTCTCTGTGAATTTTCTTTTTTTTTATCCGACGGAGTGGATGATTTTTTTTCACCCCTTTCGCAATTTTCGACGACGCTCTAGTGGCGCGTGAAAATTCGTAAAATTTATCGTTTAATCCCGATGTCGAAATTTTCATCTGTAAATCGGATAAATTGATTAAAATTACGGTTATTTTTTTTTTCTGCGATATATAAATTAGATTAGAAATGTTTTATAAATAAATATTTTTTTTTAACTCTGAGCATAAATTTAATTAAGTTTTTCTGATATGTAATTTTTCTGTATTAATATATGAAATATTAAAATAAGTATATAATTATAAATTCAATATATAAATTGTTTTCGTATATTATAGTTATGTACAATAGTTTTAGCATTATATCTTGAATATATATATGTATAATATTTAAGTGTGCTAGGTTTTGAGATTATTAAAAACATAAAATAAAGGAATAATTGTTAAAACTTATTTTAACAATTATATATTTATATGAGCAAGGCGTTCATCGTATCGAACGCACGCTGCGTAGTACAAAGACAATCTATTTATCTTCTATATACTAAAAGGATTTTAATATTTTTTTCTTATATTATATATCTATCAAGTTGTGCATTTTTTTTAACAAAGTCCAATACAAAAGAAAAACGATACAGTAAAGACTAACACAATAAAAAAGCCGAACAGTGGTACTACTATTTGTATATAATATATTTATCAAAGCGTGCGCTAATCCAAATGAACGTCTTCTAGAACGATATTTTGAATTATTTAATTGAAAAATTATATAAATATAATATAAAGCTTCTTATATACACATTATAATGTCATCTGTCATATGATATTGATATATATATATATATATATATATATATATATATATATATATATGTATGTATTAATCAAAACAATATCTTATAAAGACGAAATGATATATTGAAGAGTAATCAGCTCATTGACCCATTAATAAGACGTTGAGACAAATCTTCTTCTTCTTCTTATTATTATTATTATTAAAGAAGCACAAAAACATATATATTTTGAAATAGGATTATCGTTCATGACATTAATTATTACAATATAATCTTCTTGGAAGTCCGTCGACGCAGCAGCACAACAATTAATCAACGATATACGATTCGATTTCGTACGGATTTACAGAGATTAGTAGATAAATATCGACTTTTCGCAAGAAAGAAAAACAATTTTCTCGCGATAATAGAAGAAAAAAAATAAGAGATTGATTTTAGCGACGCAACTCGGAAAGTGAAAATATAAATAAACAAGTTGAAAAAGATTGATATGTACAAATTTCGCAAAATGTACTCGGATTAAGTTTAGATTAAATATACTTGAGAATTGATTCGGAAAAAGAAAGAAAAATGTTTTTTTTTTTTATAAATTAAAATGAATTTTTATGTATACATTTATATGGTTTTAAAAGGATGTGATCGCTTTTAATATTGATTTCGTTTTAAATAAGATTATATTGAAGCAGCAAAGACTAATATAACTAAAGTGCAAGATTAAATCCGCTGCTGCTAGTAAATTAATACGACTTTATTAAAAGTTCTTTTTATAGCACATTTAATATAGAACGATTATTAAACGTAATACAATATTTATTATTATTTTAACAATATTTACCATGTTTATTACACGATAAATAAAAATAAATATATTTATTATTATATAAAAATTAATTTCATAATCTTCGAAATAAAATATTTATAAGATTATCATTTATACTAAATTATTGAAAATAAAAATATATGTATATATATTATATTATATTTTGAAGAATATTAGTGTTGGCGGAAAATGGTAACAAAATCGTATATTTCTGCAGTAAAATTGTAAAATTTCGAGTTGACATTAAGAATACTTGCGATTTAACAAATGGGTCGTGTCGAGGAAAAAAAGGTTGAGAACGAATGACATATAAAGTACATTTTATTATACGTCGTCTATAGAACCGGAACACGTTTATAAATTGTAAATTATTTATTATATATTGTATAAAATAATAAAAATGAGAAAAAGAACACAAATACTATATTAAATATTAAACGATGTTATTTATACTAATAAAATATCAATTTTATTATAAATTTATATATATATATATATATATATATATATATATATATATATATATATATTAATATTAATAATTTTTCTTCGAAATAGTATCGTCGATTCGCTTTGACGTAGGATATAAAACGCTCTGTGATCACATTAAAATAAATGGAAATTATATTACGTGTTCCTATTTAGATCAGTATTACCGAGAACAGATATAACAGTAAAACTCGGTCGTTATAAACTGATATTCGCAAGTTTATATCAATAAAACGATAACGTGCCGGATCTTCGAATGGTTCGGGTATAAAATGTAAACTAACCGACCGAATGCAGATTTTCTTGATATTAACTGATATATATATATATATATATATATATATATATATATATATATCAGTTAATGTTTATGTTATTTGATATCGACAGATGTAAATTTTATGAATAGTCAACTAAGAATTTAATAGTTACTATGTCGGTTAAATATGATGCAAATGTCAAACTGTATTCCATTTTAATAAAAAAATATTGTTATTAATATAATAAATATAAACGTATGAATATTTTTCTACATAATAAAACAATACTTATTATTTTTCAATGTATTATTATTTTTTGAGGTTACATATATATTCAAATAGAAATATAGATATCGTAGATAAATAATTTTATTTAAATGAATATTATGTTTGTAACATTATATTAATATTTATTTAAAATATTAATATAAGTAAGTGAATTTAACAACTCAATTCTTTAGATATTTTGAAATAACTTTTATAATATAAAATTATTTAATAGAAAAATCGAGTTATAATACAATATTATAATTTATATAAATATGTAAATGTATTATTCTAAGATATCGACGCACTCTTAAAATAAATAGAAACGATTATTATAATTCGTATTTATAATAAATACACTTTCGATATTACGGTTCGGTAATTTCAACGTCGACTCGTATTTGGCAAAACAAAATCCTAGAGAAACCGCACGAAAGCCTTCGACAATCGGCCACGATTAAAGCATAAATGTTGATTTTCCACTCGGTGGGGAAAAGCGATTTTCGGCTCGGTATCTTAAGGAAAATTGACTCGATGGAAAACTCAAAATTCGGGGAGTATGTGCGATTGGAATTACATTTTTTTTTTTTTTTTTGGGGAGGCAGAGAAGCTTTCATCGATTGATATACGCTTAATCGAATTTGCGAGTCGAACGAAAGCTTTTTGAAAACGATTACTCTAATGTGTCATACGTGAAAAAAGATTGATTTCAAATACAGTAAAACGAATCGTTGACAGAGTGGATGAATATATAAATATATTGTTTTTATTATATATCAATGTAAAATAAATATAATATTAATAAAATCGATAGTTTTTTTTTTAATGTAAAATATAATATAAATTTTATTGTATAGAATATATTTAAATTTTTTATTTAAAATTAAACTTTTATCAGATCGTTATAAAGCTTTATATGTCGAACTTGCAATCTGTCAAATTTACGTTTTTGTATTTTTCAAAAAAATAAAAATAAAAAAATACGACGTATGATTGACTTTTCGTGTAAGCAAAGTTTAAATTGATCGATGAAAGATTTAATTTGAAATAAATAAAAAATAGTCCGTACAATATTATAATATATTGATATATAAATTATTTATGAAATATAATATTTTTTTGATATTCATCTTGAAAATGTAAATAAAAATTTATATAATGTTGTATGAAAATAATTTAATTTTGTATAAATATATTTTAAATTCATATATATATATATATATATATATATATATATATATATATATATATATATATATATATATACTGAAATAATTCGTTTAAAAATTTAATATAACGCGTAATAATAATATGAAAAATTATAATATTTTTTTTTAATTCACAAAAAAATGCTAGAAATTTATTTATGTATAAAAAAACAATTTTCCAAACCGCTTTTATTTATTCATATTTTAATCCTTGCGACACTAGAAAAGTTTTCGTATTAAAAATTCCGATGAGCGAAATTAAATTTGTTATATCGTCTCACGGATGACAGTTAAAATACGCGAACAACTTTCTTCGCACGGAATTGTTAAATTATTAAAATCTCGTTACGCAACTTTTGCGCAACGTTGCGAAATCTTTTCAAAAAAAAAATATACATATATATATATATATATATATATATATATATTACAATTTTCCATCCCTTTTTCAACCCTCTATAGAGAAATATTCCTTTTCAAAATCCGAAAAGAAAAGGCGCCAGATGGTAATTACGCTTCGTTAATTATACGAATGAATATTATATTGTATTTGATGGACCTTAGGCAGACTGAAAAATTACCACGTTAAAATTAAGTTTTTTTTTTAATTTTTACGAAGAATATTGAAATTTGTGAATATTTAATATAATTTTTAAAAATTATTGTTAAAATTATATTCATTTTAAGCACGCTTTCTATTATTAAAAACTGGGTCATATTGACAATTCAGGTAAAATAATCGTTATCAACTCGGAATCCAATTCATGCCATTCCAAAAATATACACTAGAATGACTAAGTGTTCTGTTTGTGTTTACATTGAAATTACACCATTATTTTTTTCAATTTTCATCACAAAAAATATTTTTATTACATTTTTAACGTCTACCAAAAAAATATTATTTATAATAAAAAAAATTATTAATGATTTCATTCATAATATATAAAATAAATATGTATATATATATATATTATTTTTAGTATATTTTATGGTATATATTATGGAAATTCTGACGCATCGGGATTTTGGGTTGTCGTAACCCAAATTGGCATATATCAAAATTGAATTGATTGATTGAAAACCACATAATATATGCTTTTTATAAAATAAAATAAAAAAAGTGAAGAAAAAAAATATAAACTTACTATATTTTCATCTAAAATAGAGCAGAATATTTTAATATATTCGATATAATTTACATATAAATTATTTTTATGTTGTCAATCGAATCACGTAGTTAAATATGTACTAAATATTTATGTTGAATTTGATTGAAATAACAAACAAGCCGAGCACGTTTTTGTATTAAAGAAAAACAAGCGAATGAACAGAAAAAAAAAATGTTTTACGTATCATTTTTTTTATATTATTACATTGTACGTTGAATTAAATAAGGGGGGGGGCGTTGGAAGGGAGGGGGGTTTATTTTTTATTATTAAAAACGTGAGAAAATTTAAAAATTTCTACAATGCGTTTCATATTGGATAAAATATGGGTGCGTTTTATATTATTGTAAGTCAAAAAAAAAATGTTTATATTTTATATAAAATTATGATCATTTATCAACATATTTTGATGAAAATATTTGATTTTTTTTTGACAAATTTTGAAATGTTTTTATAACATTCAATATATATACAATATTTAGTAGTTTAAATAAATAATAATAATAGATTATGTTTAAAACTTTTAAAACTTTTGATCATTTGAACTAAATTTTGCTTAATTATTCTCCAAAGACCATAAAATAGATGTAAACGATAAAATATTTCATACTAAAAGCCATGGAAAATTTTGTCTATATATATATATATATATATATATATATATATATATATATATATATATTGTCTTTAAAGTTATTAAAGCGACAGGAAATAGCAATTTATATCATAATTTTTATACACTTCCTTATTTAAAAAAAAAACTATAATATATTTTAATAGAAATATTTGAGAACGTTTTATTTGTCGTTTAAAATTACACTTTAAAATTAAATGCGATTTTTTCGTATATTTTTATAAAAATAATAATAATAATAATAACGAACGAGAATTTATTATAAAGATAAAATCCGAATTAATATGCAAATTAATTCGTTTAAATATTAATGATTAATCCGATTTTGTGATTAATTTGCGTAACGCAACATTTTAATTCGATTGCTGATAAATTATTCAGTTCAACTCGTTTTTTTTTAATCACAGTTATTCTTTATATATTAATTTAGTATATAAAATATTGGTTTAATTTTTTAAAATATTATTAAAAAGGAAAATTATTAATTATTTTCTCTAAAAATATTGTCGATATAAAATGGAAAAAAAATAATAATAAAAATCACCCCTTTTCAAAGTTAGTAATGCAGTTTTAAAAGTTCATTACTAAGCGATCCGTTCGCAAATTGCATCTCATTTTACAAACTTCAAAAACTAAATTTAGATAATAAATTCGCGTAATTGTACATCTTTTAATTACTTTCGACGCGGTAAAACGCGTTTAATCAGTTTTTTTTTTATTTTAACCCGTTAAACCGTAGTTTAATTTGCGACGTACATGAAACGCGTTTGAATATTGATCAGATTGCGGCTGCTAATTATTAATTATCGATTACATATTATTAATAATAAATACATTCGGGTGTGATATATTAATAATTATAAATTAATTATTATCATACCTGCTGCTATTATAGTGGCTGCTCCCGCAGGAATACCGAGACCCAAATTTGATTCTCTTCTTTCTTCAATTAATGCAACACTTCCCATTACTAAGGCTGATATTCCACAAACTATCTATAAAAATAATTTATAATTATGATGAATTTTTCGAATATTTTATTATAAAATTATATTTGATATTTTTTAATTAAAATTATGTTGTGAATTATTATATATAATGGTACAGATTTTTGAGAGATAGTCTCATATAAAAATATAGAATGATTTATAATAATAATAATACATAAAAAAAATATGAATAACAAAATATATATTATAGATAAAAAATATAGAATAATTAAAGTTTGATTCAAATTTATATATAATTTAATAATCATAAACGGTTTATATATTGTATATAAGTGATATTTGTTTCAAGTTTTATATATAATATTGTAAAAAATGAATGAAAGTGTTAAAAATATAGCAAATTCTATTACTCGATTTTATAATTATATTAAATTTTACTACTAAATATATGACCGGTTAATAAATTATTAATTTAATTTGAAATAGATCGATCTAACGGGATGTGATAAAATTAACTTTTTAACGTAAAATTGCGAAATTTGTTAGCTTTATATAGAAACGAAATAGTTATGATAGTTATAAATAGAAAAAAAATATTATTTATTAATTATAATTAATAAATTATTTTTTTACAATATTATTTATAATCAGATCGCGTATTTCATTAATAATAAGCATAAATATAAAAATGATGTCACTGTAATTAAAATCCATTATTTATTTCACATAAAATAAGGTTCAATTATATTGTAATATGAGTAAAATTAAGCTCTAATTGGATAAATTTAATAATGTATTTATATATTATATTTAAAGACAAAAACACGCCCATTATCCGTAATTTCGATTTAACGTAACAAAATTGATACACGTTTAATTAAGTTCGGAGTTAAAAAAAAAAGGGATCGGCAACTAAAAAGCCATTGTTAAACTCGACCTAACCCACTTTGATAGCTGGTCTATTAAACTAGAAAATTGCAAAATGTCGGATTTAACCGAAATAGAGTCGCCAAGCAAAATTGAACGCCGGAACATATCGATTCGAATTTATTAAACTTTCAATCGGTGCAAAAATCGTATGAAAATATTGAAAAAATTGCATTGAATTTTATTTTAATAAAGAGGAAAAATATTTGTTTTATTAGTTGAATAAGCCACGTTTCATAATAGATACGAATATTTATGTTTTCAGTAACATTTCAACGGTTAAGCGAGTTAAACTTTGTGCAAAATATTTCAGTTACGGTTGAACGGTTAAAATTTTGAAACGCTCGACATCACCGAGAGTTGTCTTAATTAAATTTTGTTCTTTGACTGTTGCAGCATAAATAAATTAACCACTTGGAAATATGATGAAATACCTTACGATACAAAATAAAATGTCGGGTCGACGTAGAGCTGCGACTCGTAATTCGATTTGTTCAACATTCGCAGAGTGCTTTCTGCATTTCTTGGTTCTCAAGCTTTTCATACTTGTATTTAATAATAATAATAAATTGTATATATAAATTGGTTTTGCTGAACGTTGAAGTTTTCTTTTTTCGACTTTAACTCGTTTAATATTCGATTCATGGCTGACGTTTTTTTTATTTATGAAAACTTATGCAGTTGAATATTTTTCAGCGTATTTTTAATTATGATTTCAATACAAACTTTTCATGTTGTTAAATGACGTTTTAATTATATTTCTAGTTTATGTTACTTTTTTTTTAATATATTACTTATAATTTGTCTTCTTATTTACTGAGTGTGATGTTTTAATATGATATAACTCAACGTTTAGTAAACTTTTTTTACTTTGTTGAACAACTAAGCATTATTTTAAATATAGAAAATATTTTAAAACCATTAAGTGAATATTTATATAAAATTTTATTGCTATTGGCGATTAAAATTAATTTTCTATGTTTTACTATCAATTATAAAATAGAAAATTCTAGAAAACATTTTTTTCTATAATTACATTAAATGTCAACGTATTTTATTTTATTGAGATTATAACAGAAATTTTTATATTTATCACTTTATTATAATTATATAATTTATTACGTATTTCAAAAACATGACACGTTAATCTTGTTTTATAAGATATATATGAAATTAATTGTATATAAAAAAATATTTGACATTGATAAATTGAACAAGTGTTTTTTTTTTTTAAATTGCGATTATAAACAAACAAACAATAAAAAAATACGTAATTTTCCATAATACAGGTTTATATATTTCCATAAAAAAATCAGTAATATTTTGAATGAAAATTGTTGAAGTGAACCATTTTGAAAGTTATCGAATAAATTAACTATATTGCCTATCCAATTTTCGGGCAATATCGAATTTGAATATCGTCTGAAATTTTCGCCAGTGATAGTGAACCTTTTTTTTTCACGACGCTTTTATGTCCACGATAAGGACGTGAAAGGGAAAGTTTGAAAAGTTGTAAAATATTGACGATTTTTCATCGTCATAAAATTTTCTCGGTTCTAGAAAAAAAAATCTGCAAAATATTCATCAAGTTAAAAGAAGAAACTTTAATGTTTTTGACGCCTAAAAAATAAATTTGTATATTTATAAATATATTATGTCTTTATTTTTGATGTATGGAAAGAAGGAAAATTTATATAATGCTTTTATATGTATAGTTAAAAATAATATTTTAATTTTTATTTTTAAAAGTATAATAAATTTATGACTATTAAGAATAGTAATGTTGGCTTATGCTATTAATTGTATTAAATTGAAATGGAAAATTCAGCTATTATAAATATTTAATTATTTACTAAATTAGTTATTTGAATGTAGATAAAAATCAAATAAAAAAAGTTTATAAGGAAAACAAAAATAAACGAAAGGTCTAAATTACATGTCAACAGTGATTTGCTTTACACAAAACTTAAAGTCGAATTCTCAAAATTATCTTTACTATATATATAATTAAATGAAAATATGTATGTATGTATGTATGTATGCTTACGCAGGACTGAAAAGTTTTTCAATTTAGATTGGAAACTTTTGTACAAAAAAAAATAAATCTAAAAGAAAAAAAATATTAGAAATCGAATAAATTTGCATAATTGCCCGTGTTTTTGTCGAAACTGGCAGTAATTTTTTTTTTATCTTTTGTCATCGCGAAAACTCGACGAAATTTTCATATTAAAAATATTCGATTAAACATGATTGATGACGAAGAAGCGAAGTCCGAACAGTCTTTTTAGGACTTGTTTTTGATGCATAATTTTAATTTTAGTAAACGTAAATTTTTCATACAAAATTTCCGTTTTCGTTTTTAAAATCGCTATTTTCTATCAAAAAAAAAAAAAAACAAAAACGTTATAACTTTGCTGAAAAAAAGATTCGATTTCTAAACGGTTCTCAGCATTCGATTTATCTTGACAATATGCATATTGACAAGATAACTGAATAGAATCAATGTTTTTCAATTGGAAAAATATGTATTAATTAAATATAAATATAATATATATATATATATATATATATATATGTTAGTGTGGTAGTGTTTGAATTAATCGTTGATTTAAACTAGTTTCGAACAATTTCTTTTAAGGTCCAACTTTTGAATTTTGAACCCGTACCGTATGCGTCACCGCGTTACTCGAAATCGAAACTTTCCCAATTTTCGAACCGTTATAATTTCACCGTCAAACATTAATTTCGTCGGAAACTTTTCGACTATTCGAAAACAAACTATTCCACACACACACATAAAAAAAATACAAAAAAAAAAGAATAGAAAAACTCTGAGATAATTTAGTCGAAGTTTTGCTATTCGACTACGGGATTTGTTTTACTGATTTGTCGAACGCGTTCAGAAAACACAATGCGGCAAAAGCGAGTCGAAAAGTCGAAAGACAAAGAACGACCAGGTCTCGGTAAATAGTCGCTGTTTATTTACCTGAAGAACCCTCAGCCTGAGGACGAGGGCTGAAGGATAGGCCAAGGGTCTATCGGAGTCGTCCGTAGCAGGTCTCAGGGGTGACAAATCCGAGGTCAGGTGCACGTTGGATTCTTTTCTCTGCGATAGAGCCACCTGAAGTTTAAAAAAAAAAGAAAAATTTATATATATTTATATATATATAGAAAAAGAAAACAAAGAATAGATAATGTGAAGTAACACTGCAAATATTTACGTAGAAAAAACCGTTTTTTTTCTTCTTAGAATTCTGCGCTTTTCGTAAGCGAAAATGAGTGCGTGTATTAAAAAAAGAAGTTTTTCAATATAATCTCATATTCGCCTCTCTTTCCTGGCAATTTTTTTTTACTTGCCGACAAGTTTTATATTACTTCGAAACTCGATCTCGGATATTAAATTTGTACGGGTTTTAATTTCGTTTTGGTACGCTGTATTTCGTCTACGGATGATTGGTTTATTGTGAACAGTATATAAAGTTATAAAGAGATAAATGAAAAAAAAAATAACCAATTTTATATATACTTATATAATAATAATACGAAATGTTCTGAAATTTACTTTTAATACTAAACCTACAACTGACGGTCAATTTGATCGTTTTCAAACTTTTATACAAGTTTAACATATTTAAAATCGCTATCAAAATTTACGATTTTTTTAAAAATATGCATACAATGAAATTTTTATCATTATTTTATTAATTTATTCAATAAAAAATCGACTATTATTCACGTTTAATTATAAAAATGCTAACTGCTTTATATAGTGGTGTAGAAATATGTATATAAAAATATGTATATAAATATGTATATAAAATTATATAATTTTAATAATATAAATATTGTTGACAATAATTTTAACAATATTTTGATTTCGAAATAAAAAAAAATAAATTAATTTAAATTTTTAAAATAATGATATTCTTTATAAGTCACTGTATTTATAATAATTGTATATATTATATAAGAGTATTGTAAATAAATTTATTATATAAAAAAGCTTTAGTATAATTTTATGACCACTTTATGTTTATTGTATAAAATCACAATCATTCAACTTATTGCGCATTAAATATATCCTTTTATCATAAAAAAAAAAATATACGTAAACCATGTAATTTTATTATGTATTAAGATTTATATCTATTTTATGTTTGTTAAGAACGAATTACATTTTTAGCATTATTATAAAGTTTAGGAACCGAGTCTTGAATTTACCCTTATAAGGGGTAAGTTTTAACCCCATCCGCCCTTGCATTTTAATGTCACACCCTCAAGTTCTTCGTGCACGTTTGTACCTTGTACTGAATATTCCATGGTTACGCTTTATTTATTCCACGTTTGCATACTTTTTCCCCTTTTTTTTTTTTTTTGAAAACCCCTAAGTCGTTTTAAAAATATATAAACATTTTAGAGTGAGTCGCCATAGAGTTTGGATGTCTGTCTGTTTGTTTCTTGTTTCGAATTTAATAAAATGAATATCGATTCAGAGGACGACGACGAGTTTTTTCTAGATCATCTTGATAAACTCAAAGAGAAAACTTTAGTACAATGTATATATATATAAATTTTTTTTTTTAATAATAATATTTATATATAGTTTAATATTTGATTTAATTATGATTTTTTTCTTTAGTGACATCGACATCTGGAGACGAAGAACCGGCGAAACGTAAAAAGAAATTTGTACCAAATTATGAAGTGAACGGTGTTTGTAGAGTAATATTGAATGAATCGATACAGACGAGTATTGGAGTTTTCATTGGAATCGACGTAACAGGTGAATATCCGTGGAAAACCGTCAAAAAGGAATTATTGTTTGATAATGTGGCGGTTTTGGGTGAAAAATCGCCGTTTTTTCCGTTAAAATCTGAACTGGAAATAGACAACGACGATGATGTACTATTCGGTTATATTGCGGACGACGTTAACGACGTTGACGAATTTTATGTGTGTTTAACGCCGGAAGCGAAAACACATTGCGAATATCAAGCGGAAAAATGTTTGAAAAAACAAACGAAAAAGTTGGAAAAGACCGTTTGCAAAACGGCAAAACGGTGGAAATCTCTGGGCAGCGACAAAGAAATGGACGAAACTATAGTGAAAAATGCTAGACAAATGATCAGAATCGAGATTAAAACCGCGTATACGAAACGGGATAGAATACGAAAATTTGAAATTCGCTCTGTGGAGAATGTTCAAGATTTATGCACGAAACTGGTGCCAACGAGAATGGAATATAATAATGTTGTGAAAAAAAGAATCGATTGTGCTATACAGGCTATACCGGTTACTAAATCGTCTGAAGCACAAACTATACTTAAATTTCCGCAAAATGTTTGGACCCAATGCAGTATTGACGATAGTGAAGTTGAAATTGAAAAAATCGATACATCGCCGATAATTGAAGATAACATTTGTGAAGAAATAATTGAAGATGATATAAATGAAAATGCTGAAGATGTGATAGAACAATGTGAAATTGTGCAAGTAGAACAGAAATCGTCAAAAATCGATACTAGATTTGATTCGTTAAACGGGCAAGCATTAAAATTATTAGACATGGTAAAATTTAATAGTACTATAAATATTTATAAAATAGACTATCCAGAATTGGAAATTAATATGTCTCAATTTGAAAATATGGAAGATATGTATTTTGAAGAAATATTCTGTTTTCGCAATCCTAAAACGAAAGGAAAAGTGGTATCATCAGTTTCGTGGCATCCAATGTGGTCCGGTATTTTAGCGGTTGCATATACTGATATTAATTATAATGTTGTCGTACAAAATGTAAAAGACGTAGATAAAATTCATAAAGATGTATACGGATATAATGCCGTATTGATATGGAGTATTGACGATAGTTTAAATCCTAAACTGTATTTAGAGAGCACTCGCGAAGTTGGAACCGTATCATTTTGCCCATTTCACGAGAACATATTGTTGGGAGGATGTGTCAACGGACAAATCGTTTTATGGGATTTAAAAGAGAAATTGAGTCAAGCCGAACAAATGGAAGTGCTGACTAAAGAACAAGAGAAGCATAGAAATGCTATTTACACGCAAATTGGATGGCCGAAGAGTATCGAGAATAAATCTTATATAAGACAAACCGTTGTATCGAATTTGAGAAAGAGTCATACGTTTGATGTTACCGATATGTGTTGGATAAATCCGAACGTGGAAATTAATCATCTTGGAAAATTATCGGTGCTGTCCGAAGATGCTGAAAGATCTATGCAATTTATGTCGATATCTTTGGATGGTTCCGTATTGATATGGAGTTTAAAACAGAGCGATTCTGATATCGATGATAATGATTTATTAAATATGGAAAATGTATCTAGATTTAAACATTTGAATAATATTTTGGAACCTATTTTTAAAATAACTGTAGGCGGTCAAATCAGAATACCTTTGACATCGTTCATATACGACGATATATATATAAAGTACGTTTTCGATAGACACGACCAAATCGCCGGAAGGAAAATGTACAAAGCACAAGTACAACCTGTGAAAATAGAGGACACGTCTCTCGTCATAAGACTCGGTTCTTTGTATGGTGAATTTTTTAAAATTTCTTGGTACGGTCAAGAGGAAGATATCGATCGCGTTGTCAATGTCGAACAGGGTAAATATATAATCGGTGTCAAAATACACGACAGTTCAGTCGTGTGCACAATAAGAAATCCGTTCTGTAATGGGATTTATGCGACGATCGGTGGAAAAGTTTTCGCCGTTTGGACGGATTTATTGCCGCAAAAGCCTTTGTTATGGAAAAAAATGGAGTATCGATTGACATGTGCCGTTTGGTCGTCGTATAAATCTAGTCAAATATTCGTAACGACCGACGTTGGAAATGTGGATATTTGGGATTTTATGCATTGCAGCGATGCACCGATAGTATCTCAAGTCATATCCGGAAGTGCTTTGACCGGAATATATATGCCAAAGTTTTCAGATGATAATAAAATTATTGCCGTTTCTGATGCTGACGGTTCGTTACATATTTTTCGTTTGTCGAAATCGCTAATCGATCGTGGAAAAGACGATATTGTTAATACTATGAATTTTTTTGATAGAGAATTGGCTGCTAAAAAGCAATATTTAGATTGGGAAGCGGATTGGTATAATAAAAATGCTGATGTTTTGGAGAAAAATAAAAAGGAAGAAATGGCCAGACAGCGAGATAGAGATAGAAAATTAAAAATTGAAGCTAGAAAAGAGCATGAAAGGAGAGAATTGGAAGAGGCCAGAATGGAGCAGGAAAAGAAAAAGGTCATAACGCCACAAGAACGATGTAGAAAAATGCAATGGTCGCACGCTATGAAAACTATCCAAGAGAAAAAGCGTCTGAATAAAATCGAGCTGCTGAAACAAGTGAAACCGTTACAGGAGTTGGAAAAGTGTAGTCTGATTAGACAGGAAAAATACGTGGAAGCGTTGAAAAATCAGCAGAAAATTTTCGACGAACTCATATCGCTGTCGTATCCGGAAATAATACCGAAACCGTTGGATCCGATTAAATTGACGCCGATAGACGAGATCCGAAATGCCACTAGGAAAATACTCGAGGATTACGACAGGATAGCCGAGGATGCGAGAAAATTCATCGAGGATAATCCTTTTAAGGACACGTTCGAGTGGCAAACGGCCATGATGATGGGCAAGGACAGGAGGTGGGCTTTGAACGCGAGTTGAACTTCCGTTTTGATAAAGTCTAAAATGTCACGCGTTTTAATTACATCGTCGGACAGAATCAACGCGTTTCTGAAACGGCACAGTCAGGGGTATTTGAATTGCGGACCGCGATCCCGGCTTCGTTAATTTTGGTAATTAAGAAGGATCACCGCGGTTGCCGAATGTGCCTAGGATTAAAATATCTTCGTATACGTATACATTTATATAGTATTTAATTAAATTATGTCATAACGCTTTGAAAACTTTAATATCGACGGTGAAAATTTTTTTACATAATCGCAGGTGTATGAGAGTTTTAATTTTTAGAGTTGTTTTACGAAAATTCGACAATGTTAATATTCATATCGAATATTCGAATATAATTTATTGGGTTTTATTGTAAAATTTGTGTAATATTATAATAAATAAAAAAAAATATTTATTCACTATTGATATATTATGAGAGTGTATACATGATTGACGGTTTTGGATAAAGTTTCTTAGTGAAAGAAAAAATTGAACCGCCCTGTCACAAGTTAACGTCACAATTTTGTTAATTAATCACTTAATTTTCAAGACGTGCACACACACACACACACACACATACACCCACACAATTATAATGCAAGATACTAAACGCTGTATACACAGCATATTTTCCCTTTGATCTTTTTCATAATGCCTAAAGGTGGCAGACAGATAGAACGAGAATAAATTTATATAGGCAGTCATTAGCAAGACGTGGCTTAAGGCTACAAGTGCTGCGAACGAAATAGAAAATTTACTATTTATACGACGACGTAATAATAACGTGGTAAATAATCGGATTTTTGCACAATAAAACAAGGGACGTCGGTTATGATTGTTGTATATGAAGTTTGCGCGTGGAAATTCGTCGGTTTTTCCTTAAAGGTTACAGGATAAACATAAAAGGTTATACGACGTATGTAAGTGTCAGTATTTATATCAGCGGTACTCAATCTATATTTTCATTTAGTTTGTCATAATTTTAATATTATTAATGTGTAAATAAATAATATATTTTTTAACTACAACGAAGAATTTATGATTTACAAGAATTATTTCTTTTAATAGTGTTAAAGTAATATAAATTAATTGAAAATTATTTTGTTGAATACTTAAAATATATATTTTTTTTATTGTAAGATCAATTTAATAAATCTATATTTTAATTTTTAATTAAAAAAAAATTCAATAGTTTAATATTGTATAGCCAATATATAAGGTAATATTAACTATTTAAAAAAATATTATATATTATAAAAATATGAAAAAAAAAATTTAATAATTGTAATTTTTATTTTTGAGATACAGAAATTTTGATTTAATTTTTAACAAGTCAGAATTAACGTATTAATTGATTTTAAAATATTAATAATAAATCAAAATAAAATTTAAAATTATTTTTAATGCTATATTTTGAAGGATATATTTTCATATTTAAAAAAAATATATCTTTTGATATTATGCGGATTAAAAAAAAGGTTGCGTATAACTAATATACATACACGTGTGATTTCTTATTGGCTTTCTTCAAGCACGTGAATCGATTCACCTCAAAGGGCTTTATCCTAAGGCTCTATATATATATATATATATATATATATATATATATATATATATATATATATGTATGGAATGAGGCATCTCGAAGGTTATTATTATTTCGCGCTCACGACGTGTAGCGAAGAAATTGCTTTTGTATCGTAGTGATTCCGACGTTGCGTGGATGAGGAAAAATCGGGAAAAATGAAAAGAAAATTCGGGATGGCTAGGGAACAATGGAAAAATCGCACGAAACGACGCGTTATTCGTTCGTGAAACGGTTGTCCTAGGTTCCAAATGCGTCAACTTCCACGTCTGCTCGCTTATGAATGTTCGTATATTAGGGTTGTAAAAAGGGGACGATAGGTCGACACCGAAGGGATGAAAATTGTGTAAGGATATAGAGACACGCGCGAAAAAGGACGATTTGGAAAAATGGCGTTTGATCTTTGAAAATATTTGCTATAATGGCGTTGATTTATATATTTTTATATTATATATTTGTCGTGTAATGGAAAACGAGTGAATTATTTATTGGTGATCCTATTGCTTCTCAAACTTTGGCGTTTTTTATATAAATTATAAAGATTGAGAGAGTGTGATATTGTTTATTCTTGATCACTGATAAGATTATTATAAAGTAATTGCATCATATTTAAAATAAAATATTGAAAACAATAATTTAATCTAAATTATAATTAGTGATTTCTGCTAGATGTTTTATTAATACACGGTTTATTTTCGGATAATTAATTAAATATTTATTAAAATATATGTAATAATATTCACCTGATATGTATTTTTATATTATGTGTTCAATTTCGAAATGTCATGTCGTTTACGTGTCAAATTACATTTTCTGATAATATTTTTTCATCTCATATTTATGTTGAAATAATTTAGAAAAAATAAGTTAGAAAATATGAAATAGTAATAAACTACATACATATTTATGTCATTTCATTCACCTTTTAAAATATTTATAAATTTGATTAGATAATTTTTTTTATATTTTAGAAACCGGTAAATTTGTTTGTTTAATATTAATATTTGAATTTAGGTAATACTTAATAATGTAATATGAATTCAACAACGATCAATAATTAATTTAAATTTTACCGAATAATTTGAAAATATACGATTCACCATATTTTAATAAATCGCAAGGTTTAAAACAAATAGTTAAATTTAATACTGCATATATATAATAAAATACATATAAAGATCTGTATTTAAATGTCATAAGGTTAATTGATTTAATCAAATTATATATTTTTTCACTGGTAAGCAAAAAGCTTTTTATATTTACGTCATATGAATACATGTAAATGTTTTATATAAAAATATCTGAAAAATTAATTTATATGAAGTATATTATGTAATAAAATTCAATAAATAGATTGAACGTCAATAGTAAATAATAATTTTTAAATTTTGTATTATTTTTCATATAATAAAAACAAGTCATAATTGACGTTTAATTGGGATTTATTACATAATAAATGTTTTAAATAATATTTAGATTGAGAAATGAATGAAGTTCTATAATATTTAAAGACGTCGTTGTTATTTATCGTTCAGGAAAATTTTCTTCGTTTGCATTAATTCAACGACGCAAATTCGAATATCTTTATACGACGATGGAAACGTCGGAAAAGCGGAAAGGGAATGGTTAAATAAAATTTTCCTAAAATAAACGCCGGTACGCATCGCATTATAAGCGTAATATAATAAAAATATTATAGTATATAATTTTCCATATGCGGAAAATTTTTCGAATTGCCTCAGTAAAAAGCGAAATTAAAATGAAAACGTTTTAGAATATTTAATCTGACATGAAGAAGCTTTGAAAATGGCAGGTGTCAGTTAAGCTCCTTTGCGAGCTTTTTATCGTTTCGAAAACACCTGATCGTTGCGATTATACATATTTTTTGTCTGTAAATTGAAAACTTTCGAAACACAATCAGAATCCAATTCAACGCGTATCGTTTTGAAATGTATGATTTTTTAACAACGAAATACACATTTTTATATATTAGTAAAATTTCAAAATACGTAAATTATTATATTATAAATAAAATTCATATTTATTATTAATGTTTAATTAATTTTAATCTCACTTAATTGACTAATCTTGTTGAACAAATCATAAGTAATATTTTGTTATTTTTTATATATTGTAAATTTTTATTATTAAAACGAATTTTTCGAATGTAATTTTGTACATACATATTCCTTTTGTGCTTCGATAATCTCAAATTCGTATGTAAAAAAATATATATAAAGACGTGTAAAGCGGCAACGCAGTCATTCGTATATTTTCCTTTTCAACGACATAATAGCATCTTTCAAAATGGATTTTCATATATATATATATATATATATATATATATATATATATATATTTTTTTTTTTTAAGGGATGTTTCTGTACAATTTTCGACGCTATAAATAAAAGGAGTTTTCAATTTAGTATTGTACGTTTTATCTCACTGAAAGGATTCCGTTAAAGTAATTAGTTATTGTTAAACTAACAAAGGATTCATTACTGCGATTTTAGACAATGTTAAGATGATTAGTTTAGTACGCTTTCAGATATTTCGCAAAAAGTTTTAAAATTAATTATTTATAAATAATTTTAAAATAATTATATATCAAATATACGTTTAAATATATATATATATATATATATATATATATATATATATATATATATATATATATATATATATATTAAAACGATTTTGTTATCATATATAATATAAATTTAAACTCTCCAACGGCGTTGTTTAATTAATATGATTTGTTTAATCTTATATAAAGTCGTTTTGTGTGAAAGACATTATTTTATAACGTTCTTATAAATATCAACAAGGACATAATAATGCATAAAACGATCGCTTATAAAGATAAGGTCATATTTATTGAGGCCATTATTATTACGCAGGTTATACGAAGATTTTAAGGGATGTGTTTATTTCTAAGCACGGAAAGCTTATCGGGGTTGAAATTTATTTTTGTCCAAAAACGCGATAATGCAAGTGATAAATATTAACAAAAAGGGACGTTTTCAAAATACAATACGGATGTATCAAATATATATATATATATATATATATATATATATATATATATATATATATATTACAATTATATATAAATTAATAGTGAAAAATGTTATATAATATGTCTAAATAAACAAAATTGATATACAGTTTCTTTAATATATTTTTTTTATATTCGATAAATTAATTAAAGAAAAACATGTTTGAAATTGAATCGACGATGTGAAAGATTTTTTTTTCGCGATCAAATTCTCCTATTCGTATTTCAGAATAATATAAATTATTTATATTTATTTAATTGAATAAATAATTTATGTTTTTTCTCATTATATAGAGCTTTCTCTATATAGATTTTATTAACAATTATATAAAAAAAACATTTTGGAAAAAAGGAAAATATTCGAGATATTTTATTTGTAGCTTTGATATAAGGATAAAAATATGTTGATTAAAACGTTTTCTTATAAAAATGTGATAAATTAAATATCGCATATTATTTAAATAATCTCAAAAAGATTGATTAATATTTTTAGAATATCGATTTTAACATTAATTCTCTATAAATAGAACAATTTATATTTAATAAAATATCTGTACAATAAAAATAAAATAATCGAAAGGCAAACTTTTAAGCCCATAATGGGCAGTAGCGCAATCGATTTCTTTTATTACTGTCTCGTACAAATATGAGAGGAATATTTTAACATTTTTTTATTATTATTTTAAGAATGAATAAGAAAAAAATCTCTTAGAATTGCGAACGATAAAAGTTTTGCGCTTTTAAAACTGTCAACGGATTATTGTCGGCAATTTTTTTATTGTCTTTTAGCGGCGGCATTTTGCAAGTTTATACTTAAAGCGAAACTTTCGAAAAACCAAGCGGCGAAAAAGACGTATAAAAGTGCAATAATTCAGACGTTTAAACGTCGAGTTTTACAAAAATAATACAAAAAAAAAGACAAACAAATAACCGAAAAAAGACGTACAAAAAGAAAAGCAGAGAGGAGAAAAGGAGAAAAAAAAATGGAAATAGTACACAACAGGAAAATGTGTTAAAAGTGAAGCGGAAAAACAGAAGAAAAAACTTTATTTCGCAAGAGAAAAACGAAAAAACGAAAAAACTAAAAAATAAAATAAATGAAAGAAAAAAAAAAAAGAGGAAAATACACCTCAATGTCGAAGCTTTATCCGTGAAAAACTTTTATTTGTCCCATCTTGTTTTATTTATGACCATGTCGAAAGTGGTACGTTTTTCATGTCTTGTACAATACGAATATTTTATTTTTTTCGTATATAATATATATATATATTTCTTTATTACAAAAAAATATGAGTATTATATTTTCAAAGATATTAGAAAATTTTATATTAATTAATATTGAAAAAATATAAATTTTAATTTGAGAAATTTTAAATGGAAAAAATTAATCTATAATATATGTATTAGAAATTATAATATTTTTTTATATTTTGAAACTCACAAGACGTACAAAATAGCACGTTGTAAAA
The DNA here is from genome assembly GCA_024500535.1 of Leptonema lineaticorne. NCBI lineage: Eukaryota > Metazoa > Arthropoda > Insecta > Trichoptera > Hydropsychidae > Leptonema > Leptonema lineaticorne. The sequence continues at coordinate 4,048,896 of JANIJI010000009.1, forward strand.
TTTAATATAATATATGCCATTAAAGAGGAGGATATAATTATTATAATTACGTGTGTATAATGTGAAAATTTCTCCAAATCAAAACGTACATTTTCCCGTTGTATTGCGGTTTTATTATTTGTATAAATATTCCAAACGTAGTTTCGGATGTATCCTTAATATTCTTACCGCTTTATAAATAATATTAATTAATGTTTATATAAGGAATACCGCTGTTTGTTAATTAAAAAGTTAAATTTTCCACGTATATTCGTTTACGTTGTGTACACACATGAAACACTGTTAATTAGTAAACAATATATTATTACAGTTATTTAACGATATACGATTACGCGATTTACAAATTCAACGTATTGAATTTTGATATTTATGATATAAATTATATTAACAATTACTGAAATTTCGCTATAGATCAATTTTTTCATTTAAAATATGTTAAAAAAATAAAAATATTAAAATTAATTATTATCATAATACTATCAGTGATTTTTATATATATTTTATTAAAAAAATATCCATATATTTTTAATAGAAAATTATTTTAATATTTTACAAGCACTTTATTAATGTCGAATATTTTTTTAATAGCAAAGTACAAATAGCGTAGTAAAAATAATATTATATTTATAATATTAATACATAGCAAAATACGCGCATATTTTGTGAAATAATTCCATTTATATAAAGTATATTTTTTTATAATAAAATTGTTACGAAAAAAAAATATAAATAGAAGATGAAAATTTTCCACAACGGGAAAAATCTCTTCTGGCAGAATATTTCCGCTCAAATTCTTCTTTTGCTACTACACTTTGGAAAAACTGAGAGAAAATACGTGGAAAAAAAATCAGTCGAAAGCGACGACAGATGAAACAAGTGGAACTTTTCAAAACTCAATAAGAATCAATTTTACAGGCGGCTCGGGTATTACGCGGGTTTGTCTGTCTGTTTGTCTGTCGTCGCGTGCTCTCTAGTATTTATTTTTCTCTCTGACGAGAAATCGGATTTTTGTAGCTTTTCTCTATCGTTTGTCTTTTGCGAAAAAAGGTCTCGTCGAAAGGCGGTCTTTTTCCGAAATTTTTCGCAAACGACTTTCGGTATTTATAGATGCGAACGAGCGGGATTCAAGCGAATTTTCAATAGTTTTTCAACGAGTCCGTTTTCTTTTCGTTCCGTTCGAAACGAGATGTTTTTAATAAGATTTTTCTTTTTCTATTATTATTTTTGCTCTATGTTTGGCTCTCATTAGCGCTAGAATGCTTAAATAGAGGTGGAACTCGGTGCTAAATCGTCGTACAACTGGGTCAAAAGAACTGTTTACCGAAACGGATATTAGCTTTAACTGCTATTATGAATGCTCAAAGCAATTTCGTAAAAGATATCCTTTTAGAAAATTCTAATTCTATATCTCTCTCATACATATACATTCAGAATAATATTATAAATTTATTCATGATTATATAGAACATAAAAATATATATATTTCATATGATTAGAAAAGAAAAAGTAGAACTTTTTTGGTGATTTTCCCTACTAAAGTTATGTTCGAGTGATGATTTCGTTTTTATCGATATGTAGTTATTCATAAATTTCTTATAATATATTATTTAATTGATGTAAATTATATCAAAATTCAAGAACAATAACTGAATTTAAATTTATATATAAAATATCAGTTAGAAATATATTTAGTGATTCGACTAAAAAAATCATCAGTCTTCAAAACGGTATCATATTAAAAATTTATACTCGTAATTGAAAGAGAAATTTCGGGTTAACTCAGAATTTTAAATTTATACATGTATTATATTATGACAATGTGGTTAAATACGTAAATGTGCGAATATTTTCCGGTTATTTTTAACCGTAAACATTGTTTTTCGAGTTCAAAATAAGAACAAACACGGTATAATGAATGCGGCATTCATGCGGAAAATTGCACCGCAGTCGGCTTAACGAAAGAAAAGTTAAATAATTGCACAAAGTGCGAATTTGGAAAATGTCTTTTATTTTCTCCTCTTATACAAGAATTATAATCGACATGAATGATATAAAACGTATATAAGAATGAAAATAAATATTATATTTCGCTTTCAATCCTTTTTTTAAGGATATATATATACATGTTTAATACTGGAATAAAAGTAACCGACCGTTGAATTAGATCAGAAATAATAAAAAATGAAATATTGGATTTCCGACGTTTTTTCTATCTATTTTATCATATGGTATATTTTTATTCGATTTTGTAGATGATAACTTGTGAAAATCGTTCGATTATTTGAACTATTTATATTATATACTTGTATCGTGAGATTATAAAAAAGGTTATTGTTTGAATAATTATTATATATATATATATATATATATATATATATATATATATATAATAGAAGGAAAAATCAGTTTTGAATAATTTTAAATAATAGTACTATTGATATATATATATATATATATATATATATATATATATATATATATATATATAAATAACAATACAAGTTTTTCACTTCAAAATCTAGTCACTTTAATGTTAAAAGATGGCATCCGTTGGCATCATAGTTAATCTTAACTACTTACTGTGACATTTTTTATTTTATTTTTTAATGATCTCAAAAAAGACTCCGGTTAATCTAGAATGACAGAAAGAAATTGTAGGCTTCGTCCGAGAGATAAAACGTTATATTTCAAAGTGACAACGCAAATTCGTCGTTCATCCCGAAGGCTTTATTCTTTTGACAATAGGATTGCGTTGCGTCCAGATTATTTAACACGCACTCGATAGGGAAAAATCCTTGTCCGAGAAGGCCATTTTATCTTCTTTTTCTTTTTTTTTTATTTTTTCCAGATAGCCTTATGTCGTATAAACACGCATTCAAAACGGATCTTTTATATTGTTTGACGTGTACGCTTTTTATTTGTACGAACGGATATATATATATATATATATATATATATATATATATATATATATATATATATATGAGAAGCGTCGAAGAATCTATGGAATCGATGGAATTTTCTGTAATTTTCGACGTTTTTCTTATATATATATATATATATAATTTTTTTTTTCTCTTCGTCATGATTGATGTTTTTTTTCCTTTTTTCTATCTCGTGCGATCGTCCCCGAGGATTTTCCACTCGGGAAAAAAAAATTCTTATTTTTCCGCCATTGAAATGATTGAGCTATGTATATTGCCTATTTAAATAATGGAATTCCGAATTTTCTCAACCGTTAACCGTGAAAATTGATCGCGAGAAGAAAATTCGTCGTGTGCAGAAAATTTATTTTTTTTATTATAAATTGCAAATTTAGTCCGAGAATTGCTTATTATTTAAAAAATATAATATATCGCTCTATTTTTTTCTATTCAATTTAAATCATTATTTTTTAATTTCATAATTATATAATATTTATCAAAAATAAATTTCATCAACGTTCAACAATTTTTTCTAGTGCAGTTTATATTTTAAGATTTCAGTATTGCTTATAAGAAAAAAATATGAAATTCACTTTAATTGGTTATATTAAGTTTAAAAAAAATATATTATAGGTTTAAATATATATTGATATATTTGTTTGAACTTCAATATCTATATAAATAAATATTTTTTTTATATTCACCTTTGACAATCAATTTAATTATATATAAAAATTCAATTATTGTTACATAAAATTTCATATTTATTTTTAGTTATTACAAATAATAATTAATATTATTAAAAATAATTTTATGCTTCACTATAATGCATATACTTTGACTTAAACTAAGATAAATTTGAAAATGAAAACACCGTACTTACCACACTCAATTCTTCCATATTTATTTTTTCCAGCTGAAAAACTTTACACAATAATCGATTATACGATGATGTTCGTTACACTAAAAAAAAAAAAAAACACTTCAAAGTATGAAAATTCACCGTGAAAACTTTCATATGATTTATTAATATTAATTAGAAGAGCACACTTTCGTGATGCGTTCAAATTGTTCCGCTCGTGCGTGATTTATGCGAGCAATAAATGAAAAGTTTCAGCATTACGACGTCCGCGATTCACTTCTGAAAATATGATAATAAATTCAAATATGGCACACTTTAAAAAGATAACAACACTTTTCACTTGGAATTCGCGAATATCGGAAACGCAATTAAGAATGAATTATGGCGTCGATTTGCTAGACGTTTATATGGCTTTTCGGGTGAAATATGTGAAATTCGATCTTTTATTCATCCATTACTATAAAGCGTATATTTTACATATATATATATATATATATATATATATATATATATATATTATGAAAATCGTATAATTTCGTCGTTGCGACGGGTGATTTTGAAATAGAAATTTTAAACGCCAATGAAACGTTTATTAGTTGTAAGCTTTAAAACGAAAGTTTCGTATTTGCATAAAGTTTAATATCGGTTTATTCGGAAGTAAAGCTCTAAACGTATTTAAGAGTGTTACTTGTTCGTGTAAAAACAATAATTCAGATTTTATATCATATTAAAAATATTATGTAAATATATATTCATCAAATTCTAAAATAATTATCATACAAAGAACGGTAATTTTATATTAGACATTATTGTGTATTAAATTTTGAAATATTAATATTACGTGTTATATTATAATTGATAATTAAAACAATATAATATATATTATATATATTAATGAATATTAAAAAGCTATATTTAGATATAAAATTTTGTTGAAATCATTTATTTATAAAGGTATATTATACGCCTAAAAACAAAGGACTAATTTATATATAAATAAATAATATTATCTTTATTGTATTTTCATCGTTTTTATAAGCATTACAAGCAAAATTATATTAAAAAGTGATAAATAGTAAGCTATATATAATATAATATATATCTAAAAATATATATTTTCATACTTAAAAATCGAAACATGTAATTTATTGTAATATATATTGTATTTTATTGTATTATATTCATTATAGATATAATTTTCAATATTTTTTTTATAACAAAACTAAATTTATTTATACAATAGACGAATATTTCGTAGTCGAAGTAGAATCGTTCATATTTTTCGAAAATAGTGATGTATATTTATTTATTGGGAAAACCGAAAAGCGGCAAATATTACTTGTTTACAGTGTCATAATAGAAAATTGGAAATATTTGAAATGTCAACAGTCGAACATGTTTTGTTGATGAATAGAAATTCAACATATATGTGTGTTTAAATTTTCTAGTAGCGATAATGAAAAATAGACAAATAGTCAATACAAATTTAACTTGAAAAAAAAAATTAATGCAATTTGCAAAATATTTTTTTTTCTTGTGTATATATATATATATATATATATATATATATTTAATGAAGTCTTTATTCGATTATTACAATAATTTATTTTATTAATATGTAATAGTAAAAGAAAATTATAACGTCTCTATATTTAATGGACGAATAGCGAACATTAAGTATCGTCTAAATATGGCACATTTAAGAAGATTAAACGTTTCATTATTACTACTTATTATTTCAATAATTGAGCTATATTTACTTAATTAACGTAAATGATTAGATAATAATATTAGTAAAATAGTCATTCACTAATTAATATTGTATAAAAATGTTTTTTTTTTTTTTTGTATTGTGAAGTAAAAACGTTCTTATTCAACATTAAACGAGAAAAATTCGTTTTGTCACATAATTAAGATGCGAAAACCGATTATAATAATCGGATGGAGGAGAATTCGAAAAGAAAAATATATAATTCACTCCAATATTTTGTTCGCGATAAAGTAAAACCTTATATTTTAACGTATCTTCGCGCAGACGTTTATAACTGTATTAAATCTGATATCGTCGACTTTATTAGGGTCTTTTTTTCCATCCCTTACAAATTTATATATATATATATATATAGAAAAATTATCTTCATCTCTATGTAACGATGATACTTATTTTGAAAAGATTTTTCTTTCATTTTTATATAATTAAATGTGGCTTATGACATATCGCTTATACGCATTATGTATAAAAAAAATATCGATTTTTTTACATGTATTATAATATATAAAATGAATGTTGATAAAACTTTTGATATTGTACGTAAGAAAATATACGTATTCAACGATCACAAAAGATTTGTTAGCGGAAGTTCTGGAAAAGTTAAGAGTATTAGAATTTAGATTTTGTTCCTTTCAAACTTGCGATTCTCGGTTATTCGTTTATTTAAACAGTTCAGTTGTGAAAATTACATTTAAATTTTTCATGTTCTCAGTATATAATAAGATATGATACTGAAAAATCACTTCTTAATAATATTCAATTACATTTTTTTTTATATATTATTAAAGTTAATTAAAAAAAAATATTACTAGTTAATAATAACTATTTTTTGGTTACGAATATTTTAAATTAAATCAGCAATTTTAAAATACACGATTTTATCATTTGGGAGATATGAAAACAATTTAATAGAGCTGATATAATTTTAGAAGAGTTGAACGAAAAAAATGGAAGCTAAAACTATCGATAGTTATAATAGAGAATAGCGAAGGTATTTATTTTGTACCTTCGATAACGTTAAAGTTTGACCAGAAATTTAACTATACAGTATGAAAAGATAATTTATACGAAAATTAATATCGTATATAAAGTAATAATATTTATAATTTTAACATACTGATAATAATAAAATAATTATTTAGAAAATTCTAATTTTTAATTTTATTCAAAAATAATCGACATACGTTATATAGTGTCATGGATATGTATTATGCAGACATTGGAGGGTTAATTGTATTACTTTAAAAACATCGCATTACGAATAAATGTAGGCCTAATTAATCCAAACTACTTAACCGACGTCGTTTCTCCGTTCAAACGACATCTATGAAAACGGAACAAAATCGGAAAATTCCGACATTATCGCCACCCTCTCCCCCACCCCCACCCCCCGAAAAAGTGTACCCTCGGGAGATTTCCTTTTATCGTGAGCGCACAGAATGCCCCAGGATTACTTGGATAATTGTAATTAGTAAAGTGTCTGTTTTGTTCAAAGGTTAATATGCGTTTCCCTTAGGATTTCAATGGCATCTTTCGAGAATAGAAATTGAGTGAAATTTAACCGATTTAACGGACGTTTGATAAAATTCGTCACTTTTGACAGTTCGATGTCGAACGGCACACATCAGACCTCGTCAAAGCCATTGAATTTGATAACAAGGCGCTGGTAAATATTGGAATATTTCATATAACACGTGCACGTTTAATAATAATAGTTGATGTTACGATGAATGAGTGGTGAATTGTGTAAATTATATTACGCAATATGTCAAAATTTGACAGTTAAACAGTGTAAACGTTCAGTGAACAAATATATCGTAATGTATATAAAATATATATATATATATATATATATATATATATATATATATATATATATATATATATATATATATATATATATATATAGATTATTTTTATTACATTTGATTTGATAATAATATAATAATCATTTTTCATTGTGTTATTCGTTGAAATTAAAATGATATTATAAATCGCCATTTTGATTACACAGCTTTTGACATTAAAAATAAGGAGATTTGTGTAAAATTGTTAATATTACTCAAAGTCTGACATTTCTTCCGTTTTTCAATATTTATAATGTGATGATTTAATCGTGATCCGTTTTCGAGACAAATCTGATTTAATATGAACTTTATTATTTATATATATATATAACAAACGTCACGTGACAATTAAATTTTGATGTTAACACTTTATTGATTTCAATTCATTTTATTTTTATATTATGTAATATTTATTAAAAAATATTTATATTTGTCATAGAACTGATGATTCGATTCTATAAATAAATAAATAAATAAATAAATCAGACCTGTTAAAACACAAAGGACAAATCTCGATTCATATAAAGCACTAATATATAATGAAAAATACGAATATTTTTTTTTATCATAAAAAAATCTTAATTAGATATCATTATATTATATATATTATATGAAATATGTAGCAAAATTATTGTCGAATCGGTGACCCTTTATTTGTTCAAATGTAATAAAAGACCGTAATAATGTTCGATAATTGGAATTGTTTTACTAGATAAGCTTTCTCGTTCGACATTATTATACACGTAATTTTCACTAATAATCGCGATTACAATTATAGAAAATCGCAATATTACACGTGCGAAAATGTCACACGTGCGTCATATAATTATTATAGTCACGTTGATGGCATTAAAATCTAGATGGGAAATATTTTGTCAACTTTATATTAAAATTATATGGGAAAATTGTCGGTTGTCAACGGGTTAAAAGTAAAGACGTATTGTTAATACTTTATAATTAAAATATTATACGAAATGATTATGGATTCATAATTGTGAATAAATCTTTTTTATTATATATATATTATTTACAAGGTTTAACCTTCAGATATTTATATATTATAAATTTTAGTGAGTGAACTAATAGTAAATTAATAGACGCGGATCTCTTTTTATTCAAATTTAAATATAATTTTCAATACAAATATTAATAAAAAAAAATTATTCAATTTAAAATATAAAAATATTTTATATAAAATAGAGAAAAAAATTGATATTAAAATAAATTATCTTCTAGCGATTGTCGATGTTTCGTTCACGTTTAAATATAATTATTTATGATATAATATAAAATATGTGTCTCTCGATATAATATAATTTTAATTATTAAGCTGTTTTTCTTAATAATGTACGATAGAAATATTAAATCGGAGAACAAAGAGAAGCGTTGAAGTAATTTCGTATTATATATATATATATATATATATATATATATATAAAATGTCACAACGACGTTTTAGTGGATGTCAATCTTTATTGACAACAGGTCTCATCATATTTCCAAGAAATATTTAATGATATAAATATGTTTTGACATATACATATGTGTATTATAAATATAAAATTTCAGTATATTTTGCAGTTTATTTAAGAATAAAATATTTATATTAAAAAATATCTCATTTTTGTATACAGTATTCAATATACGACAAGCTAGATTTCGTTAAATAATATTGTATATAATATTTTTTTTATAAAAACTTTCTTTCATATCAATTTTCAGGAAATTTAAATAATCGATGTATTTTGTTTTGAATTTTATAAGAATATTTTGTGACATAAAGGATAATTATGATCAAAAGTGTCCTATATATATATATATATATATATATATATATATATATATATATATATATATATATAGATATATATATATATATATATATATATATAGATATATATATATATATATATATATATATAGATATATATATATATATATATATATATATATATATATATATATATATTATATTGTGAAAATAATTTGAACAAATCACGGTACAAAATCATTCCGACGCCCATTGTTTACGACGTTTATATTCGCCGGAATCCATTGCGACAAACGTTCGTGGTGAATAATGACACGCCTCGTTCTGCGAACATAAAAGGAAAATTCGCGTTAAATTCGAGACGCACTCTAAACGCAAACAAAAGACCGCCACCGCCCAAAGAAAATGCAACAATATTTTACACACATATAAATTAGTTACAATTCGCCCGATTTTCACAATAAAACGAAACCGCCCCCCCCCCGGTTTTTTTTCATATTGTCGATTAATAAATAAATGTGCACTTTTCGAACGAATAAAATCGTCGGAACGTTCTATGGTTAGAGCTTTTTTTTTTTATATTAAACGCTTTCTATTGAGTCGGTTTTTCCTATCCCTTGAAAGAATTATTACGTTATAAATTCAGCAGCTCCAGTTTTACGTCGTGTTTTCAACTAAACGTAAAGGGTTGAAAAAAACACGACAATGAAAAATTACATTGAACGGAATGTTTAATAAGATATTGTTTTTTTTTTGTATCTATCGTATATATTAATAATTTTATTTTCATCATTCATAATATTATTGTATTAAAAAATAGATTATTTTCTTAGCGATATGAAATATTGTGTCATTATTGAAAAAGTTTGTATAAATGTCGAACGTCAAACATTTTTTTTTTCGTATATAATATAATATTATTTATTATTTTTTATATATATATTATGTTGAAGTAAATAAAATATAATAAGAAAAATTTCATGTTTGTTTTGACGGACATAAAGAAGCTCTGAATTATGAAAAATATGTCGTCTTCACATGTTGCCAAATATTAATATAGAGATGTTAATATTTGGCAACATATAAAAAAATAAAATAAAATATATATATTTTATTTGTACTGAAATTAAATATTTTTATTGTAATAAAATATATAAAAATTAATGTAAACAATTTAAAGTATATATTTTATTTTTAATAAAATATATTAATTAATTTTAATATTGTATTTAGATTTTTATATCAATTTAATATATACAGCTTATTTAAAGAGTTTTACAATAATAAATTATAAAAGATAATTTTCACTTTTAAAAGGATTATGATTTAAATATTTATTATATAGAAAAAAATATTTGTAGCACTAATAATAATTAGATGAATATATTTATTTATGTTAAATATCAATATATATATTTGTTTAGACTTTTTATTTAATTATATCTCTAAATATATTAATATTTCTTTATTTCATCAATAATATATATTTCACAAATCTTGAAAATTCTATAAAAAATGATAAAATAAGGAGTTTATGTTAAAAATATTGAAATCAATTTTATAAAATATATATTAATATTTTTGTAAAACAAATAATTTGATGAAATAAACCTAAAATAAATATCATTATTATAATTTACATCTTGCTAAAAAAATATTATAATAATTTATAGAACACTTCATAAATAAAACAATAAAAAGTATAGTTTATATTTTTTTTTATATAGCAGTTTCATCATAAATTACACTACATAAACTTTTCTAACTGCGAGTACTAAATATTTAACCGTAGAAAAGATCGTAAATTTTTTTTATCACCGGCCAAAACAGTTTGAATAGCACTGGATTAAAACAACACGATATCAACGATGGTTCTTCATAAATTTCGGATATAAAAAAAATATTAAAATAATCATTTTGACACAGATATATATATATATATATATATATATATATATATATATATATATATATTAGAATAGAATAAATCTAGAAAAAAATTACCCCCTTCAAACACGTAGCTAGATGCGGCTTATTTCCAGACTTTATTAGGAAAAACCGGAATATTAGAAACGGTAGAATTCAAGGATTCGATTCAATATTGAAAATTGAAAACTCGGGTGTCGCATAAAATCGTTTTCTATTTATATATATTATATATATATATATATATATATATATATATATATATATATATATATATATATATATATATGATATAAATGAAAATGAGAAAAAAAGTGAAAAAAAAAGAAAGTAAAATCACTAAAATGAGGGTATAGAGATTATAGGATGAGGTTGTAGGATATCGTATAAAAATTTAATTAAAATTTTTATTCACAATTTTGAATAATATATTATATATATGTGTGAAAAATATATTGTATAATATATACATTTTTTTTTGGTTTTACTGAGAATATGTTGAAAAATTATTTTCAATAATTTTTCTACGCCTTCAAATATTTTGTGGGATTTCAAATGACAGTATAATATTCTGAATAATATCATTTTTTTGTCATATAAAAAATAGTAGAACATTTTTTACTGTGATTCTTCTATTAATAATATTATATAGTAAAAAAAAATATTATTTTGCTACTTCGTTTAATATATTTAAGTAGTTTTTTTCGATCAGTAATAAATTTTGATCAACTGGAAAATTGAGTAAATTTAAAATTTTACCGAACTATAAAGTTGATAGATCTATAAATATATATTTTTATATAAATAGCGATTAAATTAAATAACTTTTATTACATAATATATTTTCTAAAATTATTATCAATTAACCAGATATATTTTTTTTTATATAAAAGTACAAAATAAACGACATTAAACCAAATTTAGGGACAGTTAATATTTATATATTACACGTTGTTAGTAATGATGTCAACGATCGTTAATTTGAATATAATTACTATTAAAAATAAATGTATTTTTTTTTAATTATGGTATTATATTTAATATATTGCCATACTGTAATTACAGAATGTAATTTACTGAAAAATAAATAAAAAATACAACTAGAAAAAATACTTTGTATTTAATTAGCAACGTGAATAGATGAAGACTGTGTTTCGTTGGGATTTTCTTAAATATTGAGTTTAGTTTATTTTCTTCTTTTGAAATTGTACAATGTAATCTTAAAGTGAGAGATATTTATCTGTTTAAAGTAGATTTTTTACTAAAGTCGCGAGTAGAAAGAAAGAATGTAAGAATGTCAAAGGAAAAATTAAATTACATTTTCTGAAATGTTTCGACGCTTCCATATGAAATTCTTTGTCAATGCAACTAGAAATATATAAATATTTTAATATTCTTTATTTTGATTATGTTGAATATTTTAAATTAAAAATGGATATTTAATTTAATATTTAAATATATTTTTATTAATAAAAATATCTGAGAATTAAATATTGTGATGAATGTTTATTTTGTATAGTATTCATTAATTTTTTTTTATTCATCAGTTTGTTTCAATTAATTAATCAATTAAACGTTGCCTTCGGTATTAATCCACATTAGTCTAATATGCAAATTTGTTAAAGCGTGCTAAAATTCAAGGATATCTTCAAAGGATTCCAAGATCATACCAAAAATGTGTCGGCTTCCGTATTTGCAAAATTCGTATTATTCGACGAATGTAATTTGCATATTTTGCCGATTTGATCTATTTATCATAAACGGTGCCCCGTCCTTAAAAAGTGCCCTATTTGAATTATGATTACGAAAAAATGCGAAAAGATCATTTGATGAATCATCAAAAATGACTTTGGATCCAATGACGTCACAGCTATTAATCAAACGGATATATATCCGACATTTGACGGGGGAGGATGAGAAAAATAAGGGATGTTTTTTTTTCATTTTTTTTATCTCAAATTAGTGTTTATTTGAAGATTATGAGGTTGAACGATGTAAAAATAACGTATAAAATTTTTGAAAAAAAATATTACAGAACGGAAAGTAGGCGGAAAAATGAAGAAAATTTGTATAATAATAATAATATGAAAGAAAATTAGCCGATCAAATAAAGATTATATAATCAAGTTAAAAATATGAATAAAATAAATTTTATTTATGAAATTTAATTTTTAACAATATTTATTAGTAAGTAATTAATCATATTGAATATATGTAGATGAAAATTTAAATGATATAATTAAATTAATAAATTATTAAAAACTTATATTTATATTATTCTATGATCACAAGAAGTATACATTTAATTTTAATTTTTACTAAAATAACTAAGGTTTAATAAAAAAAAAATGTTGTATCGAAAAGAATTGCTCCGAGCAATTCCACAACATTTTATAACGGTAATTATGTCTTGAAATTGGCTTTGAAATACTTTTGACATTTTGTTTTATATTAATAAGCTATTTTTTTTTCAACGATATTATGTCGTAATTCTAATGAAAATTTTTATATATAGATTAAAAATATATTTGTTTAAAATTGTATGAAAAATATTTTACATAAAATCATAAATATATAATTTTATACATTTATGATATACGTGTTATTATATTAAGTGTAAAAATTGATATAATTAATTATTATTCAAAAAACGACTTAAGATAAAATCTAAATAAACGAGTATTTTCTATATAAAAGATTAAAATTTTATTGAAGCGTATCGAAATTAATACTGTATAGAAAATCATGGATTCTGATTGAAAATACAGAAGAATTTAGAGCTTTTGAAAATAATTATAGAAAGCTTATATACAAATGCTTCGAATACTGAGAAAATTGTGAAAATATTTTCTTACGAATGAAAAATTATCGACGATCGCTGCTAAACGAGTTTGACACTCGAAGAAGATAAATAAGTAGCGAATAAAAAAAAAGAGACTATATTTATAACGGTTTATTTGTAATATAAAATAAAATAAAATAAAAATGGTGTCGGGCTTTTGAAATTTTAAAGACATTATGATTAATGGTATCTTGTGAATTTTCTAAAGCTTTTATCTAAAAGTTTATCTGACTAGCGAAACCGATAAAAAGAAATAGTGTCATATTTCATTTATTATTACTTTTATTTTTGTAAAATATAATTTGAGTTGAAATTAATATATGGAATTTATTCAGTAAATTAAATGTGCCAGACGCGTTGAATTTTTCGATGTGAAGTTTTTGATACATCAAAGTAATTTAAAATTATATATATTTTTTAACTTTTTTCATGTATATGATTTGAATTTTTATATAAAAAAATGAGAATTAATAATGAATTTAAATAAATATAATAATGTATATTATTAATATGAAAATATAATTCTTCATTATATTTTTAATTTATTTACCAGTATATAATAATTAAATATATATATATATATATATATATATATATATATATATATATATATATATATATATATAATTTATTTTTCAATTATAATATGTGCGTAATTTATATTAATTTTCAACACTTATTAATATTTTTATTGTATTTTTTTAAATATAATATATCTCTTATAAAAATGATAAATTTGAAAAATATTAGTAATTTATTATGTGGAAGAAATCTATCCGTTTGTGGACATTTTAATATTTCAGCAAATTTAATACATTTTCAGCAAATATAACTCTGAAAATTTCAACGTTTTATACTGATACACAATTTATTATAAAATAAATGAAAAATCATATTTAAAATTTGATATTATATATTGCACGATCTCGTTTTTAATTGATTATATTAAATCGATAATTACAATATTAATAGTGTTTACATTTAATACAACCTCAGTATTCATCATCACAATACGACCGTTTTCAAATAAAGCTCTCACTATTATACAGTTTATTTACATATACGATGAGATGAGAGCTTTCACAAGTGTAAACATCCATTGGCGTATCATCGAATAGTCAAATTGAACAAAATTTAAATCTTAAATCAACGTATATATTATATTTAAATAACAATGATTATAGAAAAAAAAATGTTTATTTTGAGGATTTTAAGTGAAATTCAGCATGAAAAAGTGAATTTCTGTGAAATTTCGCTTCACCTTCGTCTAACTACTTACGTGAAAGATAAATTTATTTTTCGACTAATGAAATTTCTCAGTGTTCACAAGAAAGCAGAAAGGCATACATCTTTATATATATATATATATGAAGGAAAATATGCCAAACGGAACACAAAAGTGCTCGACAATAAATCAAATTATGAAAGTAGCTAATAACGCAGAAAGTTTTCCATGAAAATTCAATGATAATCGTTCGTAAAGTTGCGGAATAATATGTTAATTCGTATGAAATGTACGCAGAAAATGTATTTCGACGATAGTTTAATGTGATTTTCCAATATTTCATAAATCAAAATATTATTTCATAATGTATAGTCATAAAATAAAATTGAATCTTGATACAATATTTAGTTAATAATAATAAAAAAATAATTTAGGAATTGTTATTTTTAATTTATTTTATATTATATTATATATATATATATATATATATATATATATATATATATCTGATATATAAAATTCTCTTTATACAAAACATGTATTTTCTTTCATCTAAGTAGATTCATTTAAAAATAATCACGTTATTTTATGTGGAAAATGAATATTGCGTATTTTTTATATATTATATAAAAATTTTTCGACATACATAAATATTTATAATGTGTTGAATATGAAATTATTTATTTCATATTTAACATACATTTTATTAGCAGTGTTTATTTTTATCGATTATTTTTATTTTGATGCTTTCTTTTATATTCGAAAAAAATATCAAATATTAACATCAATATTAATATTGCAATCTTACGAAAAACCCTTTTTTACCTTTTTTTTTTTGAATATATACATATAGTATATATAAAATTTCCCTAGAAATAACGCATTTGAAACGTTCGTATTATCGAAGCAAAATCGTCGCAAAAATATTCCAATTTTTTTTTTCAATTTCCGAATTCCCCATTTCGTCTAGGGAATAATCCAAGAAAAGGGTCCGAGTAGATCTTTTGTTTTGTTGTCGTTTTTTTTTATATATTATTTTCGAATGGAAAAGTGCGATCTTTTCATCGGGAAAATTGATTGATATCTCAATCGAATTATCCGTTTCGCGGACTCATCTAAATTAAAATCATCTTATTTTGTATATAACGAACGCTAGATGAATTGTACAATAATCGGCGTTAATACATAATAGGATTCGTGTTTATATTTTATTTTACATAAAGGCAATAGGAATATATTATATATAGTATAATATATTTTATTTTGATGAGAATCGTTGGCGTATTTTTTATACGGCCATTTGAATCTTTTGTAAGATATTTTTTTTCTCTCGTCAATGTCGTATAGAAATTTTTATCGAACATAAAAAAATATTTTACATATTGATATCGATGAAAAGCTTTACAAATTCGAATATGACGAGATTCAGCGGTACAACAAGAGTTACGAAATTGAATTTTGATATAAATATTTATTTATAAATGAGAGGGGGGGGGGCAAGAAGAAAAAATATTTTTTTCCTCATACAAAGCTCGTACGTGCTTAAAAATTTACCCGCATTGAAAACGCTTCTAATGAATCATATTTTCATGATAATTATATATTTTTCTATATTATTATTATATTTAAGTGTTTTATTATTATTGAAAATATAATTGATATAAAAAAAAATTTAATACAATTTATATAATAAAAATCAAGTTATTTTTAAAACAAAAAAATAAATATAATTATTAAATATTAATAATATTTATTATATTATATAAAGCCCGTATAAATCGTAGAGCAATTAATTATTTACATTTTAATTGAACAAAAAAAATGGATAATTTGAATAAACAACTTGTCAAAATAAATTCGTTACATTGAAATCGTCGACTGTCGATATAAATTGAACATTATTTTTGTTTATATCGAAAGCGTTTTCAATTATATTTCTCGCATTTTTCCACTGTTTATATAATAAAAAAATATTATATTAAGAAATATAGCAGGATTATTATTATTATTTTTTGAGCAGAAAAGAAATAATATTGTGAGCATTTCTTAGGAGAAAATAAATATTCCCGTAATGACAAATTATGATATAACCTTTGTCGTTTATTATTTGCAAATATATCTTTACGATTTATAGCTAATTGTAATTGGAACACACATATATAATTGTAAATATATATATATATATATTGAAGAAACGATAATTACGAGAAGATAAAAATATATTTAAAATTATAAATTATGAACATTCTGACGTATAAATACATAATTTTGCATTCAATTATATTATAAAAAAAGAGTAATATTTTGATTTAACATCCGAATAAATCCATGTTAATATATAAATGGTATTCAATCCGTTTCAAATCCGATTTTGTCGAATTTGAATTTATTTATTGTACAAATGGACACATTCAACGTTAAATACAACATTATAAATATATATAAAATACATATATATATATATATAATACATATATTAAATAAATATATTAAAATCGTTCAATTCTATGTAATGGAAGATGTTGTCGAGGTTTACCAACCGTTTTAGCCGAGCATTTTCACGAAAGTTTTCCCGCTCTATTAGACGATATATATATATCCGCGGAAAACGAACGATATTCGAAGAAAATCCCATTAAGCCATCACATCATACTATAAACAAATAGCGTATAATAAATAATTTATCACTGTCTGTCTGTTTGAGTGCGAAAAATTTTCACCGTTTGAAAAGTGAAACGTTTTAACACTTATTGCAAATTTTATTCGCGAAAATATATATATTTTTTTTATTATTAAATATTACACATTTTTATATTATTTTTGATGAGATTTGAATTGATCGTGTGTAAAAGTGTACAATTCGAAGAAGCGTCCGTTTAGTTCAAGAGTTGCGACTCGACTGTCTCATTCAGATGAACGTGAACGTTAAAATATACTCAGCATATACGTGAAAATATACGTAATAAACGTGAAATTTTCACGTAAAATATACGCAAAATAAAATCGTAGATAATAAATTATATAAATAAAATGAAAAATTCGATTTTTGTTGTTGTTATTGTTGCTAAAAGAAGATTTTTTCCATATAAAATATATATATATATACAAATATAGTAGTAAAATGTACGAGATTTTTTAAATCGAACACATGCGCGAAAGAGGGAAAGTTTTTCTTTTACCGTGTCGGTTTTGAGGAAAGTTTGTTTTCTTCTGTATTTTATTTTTGCGAAGGCATTATTCGAGCAGGAAAAACTTTTGCATTCGACTCTCGTACCGTAATTACGAAAAAAAAATAAGATCTTATAGACGAAGAAAAAATTCGTACGAATGATGAATACTCGGAAACGAATGTAATCAGAATTACATTTTTTTTTACAATATATACATTGATTAGATTTTAAAATTTACGTAAAAATTGAAAATATATTTTATTTATACTTTCAAACGTTGAAATACAGAAAAAAAAATTATTCGTATTTTGTTTTGATTTTGAATGAATATCTTTTAATATTTGATATTAAAATTAAATTTAATAATATTATAATATTAATATTAATATTTGAAGTAAAAATATTTATTGACATTATTATTATAATTAGTGATAATAGAATATTTTTTTAATTATATAAAATTAATATTAATTATTATATTTTATTAATAAATATGTGATCGAATGAAAATTATGTTAAATTAAATTACGTATGATATTTGGAAATTATAAATAGATAACGTATTTCATAAAGTTTTCGTGTAAAAGTAGCGGAATTGGGAAAAGTATGACTATTGGGAGATGAGAAAGCTTAAAATTGTGTATAATTTGATATTATAAATATGGTAATTTTTATTAATTTCCGGTTTCATTACAATGATAATAATTTAACTTGAATGATTAATAATATAAAACATTAACATTATAATATTTCAATATATATATATATATATATATATATATATATATATATATATATATTGTAATTATGTTTATACGTATTTCGCAATGTTCATAAAAAATTGCTTATATATAATAAAATTATAATTCAGATTATGCAAAAGTAAAATATAATATTTTCATCCCTCGAATGTAAAGTTTTGAAAATTTTCAAAGTGAAAGTGTCGGCCTCAGCACGCGTTAAGAATTTTAATTAGCTTTATTTTTAATTATAATTGAAGAAGGATTTTTACGGACGTGCCATGAATTTTCCTCAATGGAAAAATTGAGGAGTTTTCGCTCTTAATCCGAATATTTAAAGATACGGATTTTTTTGACGGCATTCAATTTAATAAAACTATAATGAAAAAGAAAACCGTAATAAATCTCGTTTCAGAAGAACAATGCTTTGTTTTAAATAAGGAAAATATTTTTAATACATTTGAAAAAATCGAGTATAGTTTCATTAATGATTATACGTTGTGAATGTTGAAATAAAATTATATCTATTTATAATATGAAATTTTAATAGAAATAGTTTTATATATGAAAATACGTTATATATATATGAAATTTGTAATAAAAGAAAAAAATATTAAAACGAAATTGAAATATGTCAAGCGTAATTACTCGATGTCGTTTATTAAATATTCATCGTAAATATAACTTTTTATTTATTTATTTTTATTTATATATAATTTCGAAGTCGTTTATTAATATTAAGCCGTGGAAACGAGGCGAAAGGCAAAGTTCAAAACTCGATAAATCTCCTTCGAAAATGGAACGATTCGTTCAAAAATTCGTATTGTTTTATTATATTTATAAATCGGATGTTTTGATGTCGAATAAATTTCACGTGCTAATATCAAGTACGGCGTATTTAATTAATTTAAAAATAATTATTTCATAATGGAAACTTTTTTCAGATGTCAATATTATTTATATTAATTAAAATTAAACCGACGATGGTACAATAGTGTTTAATGTTTAATATTTGAACTCTATACAGTTAAGTGATTTTAACCGTACGGTTAAATATAATAAATAATATATATATATATATATATATATATATATATATATATATATATATATATATATTGCCATAAGCAAATATCGAAATAGATATAGAAAAAATATATTTTTACTGTAATGTTGTTCGATTTGCTTACTACATATGTAGAGAAATATTTATGAGTATCTAAGTTGTGAAAATTGCTGTAGCATTCCAACTTTTTCCATATATTTTTATTTTATTTTTTTCCCTTTGAAATGTGTCATATGCACATACAAAAATGTTTTCATATAAAAATGTAAACGTATATAACATTTAAATTTGATAATAATAAACATTTGAAAATTTCAAATTTAGTTTAGAAAGTTATATTTCAGTATAATTATTACGTAGTTAATATTTGAATATTCCATGGTATAAACTGTTAATATTTGAAATATGAAACGTTCATATTTCATATATAAATATATTACTTTTTATACAATATTTTAGTGATCTAATTGTAAACACTATTTTTTTTATTAAGGAAAATATTAGGAAAATTGTTCATATAAAATAAATCGAATATATATATATATATATATATATATATATATATATATATATATATATCAATTATATCATACGATTTCTAATATTTTATGATTACATATTTACAAAATATCAATATTAACTTTGATATTTCTTTGATGGAATAGACGTTTTAAAATTGTAAACGTTATATACGCGATAAATTTTCAGCAATATAACGTATCACACGAAATATTCAATTTTTTGACATATTTTCCCAAATATATAAACACAAACACACACACACACATGTATATATATATATATATATAAATTTTATAACATATCTCATATGCGCCGTTTTCATATTTTCCCCGCTTAATACGTCTCGCATCATTATCAAAGGAAAATTTTCAGTTTTCAGATCACGCTCTCGGAAAATTTAACGTCGTCGTCGTCTGAAAGCGCGTAGGTTTCACGCGAATTACATTCGACGATGATTTGCATCATTTATGCCTTAGGCGAATCTTTGAAGTTTTTCCGCCCCCCCCCCCACTCAAGTATTATTTATTCTATTTCGACTCTATTTATTTTTTCTTTCTTAGACACAAGTCGGTCCGGAAAAAAGAATCAATTCGAACAAAAAAAAAAAAGAAAAGAAACCTTTTTTCGCAAGTCACTAATGACGGCATAATTTAAGTGATATTTTTTGACATAATGATCAAATAGTATGAATATATATATATAAAATATATTATTTTATTCATTTTCTATATATAATAAATTAATGGAAAGTATAAAATTGAAAGTTAAAATTCGTCATATTTTTTTCAATTTGTCTCACCTTTTATTGTTATATAATATTTTCATTAAAATATATGGAAAGTTAAATATATAAGTAGTTAACGATTCTCGTTTATTGAAAATTAATTACAGCTTTGAGACTTAAAAAAGCTTAGATGCAAAAGATTCATTGACTTATTGATTAATGCAATCGACGTGTTTCCTATTTTCATGAAAAATACATTTATATAAATTATAATTTTGGAAATATTGACATAAAATAAATTATCATTAAATATAAAATTAAACTTCAGAAATTTTCTATATATTTTTGACTAATGCTGTATATTTAAATATATAAATATATATATATATATATATATATATATATATTTTAATTTTAGTCGTCTTATACGAAGTTGGTAAATATCGTATTATATAAATTTGAACCATTTACAAGATGAGATCATCATCACACGCTTTAGAGATAAAAGTCGAGAATATGAAGGCAACATTAGTATACCACGTGGAAAAACAGCGCGTTCATTTTCCGCGAATTTTCTATCTTTTTTCGCGCGCGAAAACGCCGAAATGACGAAGAGTCTGAAAATAACACATTAGATCGTATCTATAATAAATCTCGAGTGTCAAGTGAAATTCAAAGAAAAAAATGAAAGGAAAAATATTCTGAATACACACTGATTTCCCGTATTTCCTACGGGAGTTTTCCCTTTGAGTTCAATATTGATATATGGTGATACAAAATTAAATATAAAAAATATTTTTTAATATGACGATGTTATTCGAACTTCTTATATTTTTAATATTCTTCAAGTCAACATTACATAAAAATTATACAAATTTCTATCGTGGAACAAATACATTACTATGTATTTATGATGTTACGTTAAAAAAGATTGACTGAAAAATATCTGTGAGGTCAAGTTAAGATGTTCATTAGATTATCTTAGGTAAGGTTATTAAAATTAATAACATTTATTTCTTATTTATTAGGGAAAGCAAAATTAATGTTTTGTTAGAGTAAATATGGAGAATAAAACAAAATGATATATATTTCATGTTCATTTCTACTGTGTTTCGTTTACAATTTTATACGAAAAAAATAATAATTTTTAGCACACACTGTATAAAAACCGAACATTTTCCGATAAACATTTAACTATATATGCATTAAATACTTGCAAATAAAATAACTGTAACACACTATATATATATATACTTCAAATTTTGAACGATCACTTGATGTTAAGTAACGTTGCACGCAGTCAATACGTAACTATGTTAATTAACTTTATGAATCTGACGTTTCGATTAAAACTTATAAATGATAATATTTAATATTCAAACAGTATTTTATATTTATTCGAATAAAAAATATCAATAGACGACTCATAAATATATTTTCCATCATTTTCGATATAATTATTATATTAAAGTGCACATTTTCTGTATACGAAATACGAAGTTTCACTTTAACGATCTCAGATAAGGTTGTATATATTTTTATTGTTGTTTTCGCTGACTTTTTTCTACCCTTAATGTGTAATTTTATACGTCCCTAATTCGCCAATAAATTCTCAATATTATTCCTTTACGAGATAGGGGTGTTGCTATAAAAATTCTCGAACAAAAATTTAATTGCTTTCTCTCACACCCCTGAATTCGAATGTTCCTCGGGGGAGACATGGGACAAACAAGACCTTCTCTAAATTATATTTTATCAAAAAGGCACCTCGTTTGCGTCTTTTAAAGGTACTTAAGGGATTGTTAAAGGAGCGAGATCTAACATTAATGACTCAGCTCGAGATGCATTTTCAAGATTTTCCACTTGTGACACATTATGCAATATCACTATCTTTAGAATTCAGCGAAATTTCATCAATAATATCTATTCTTTTCAGCTGATAAAAATAGATTGTGAAATATAAATTAAAAATGTAAAATAATATTTTCGAGGTTTCTCATTACGAACAATTGATTTTGGTGAAAGTGAACAGATTTGATTTCAAATTAATAATATAATTAAAATTGATATATTGCTATTGATTTATACGCTTTTATAAATATATCAACATTATATTTTATTACATTCCGTCGCAATTTTTAGTATTGTAATAAATATAATGCAGAAGCATTGCGCAAATTAAAATCGTTATTGATTGGTTAGAAGCAATTAAATTATCCCATCGAAAACGACCGAATGTAAATTAATTATTATATAGCGTGGAATTGAAAGATTTACTTTACCGCAGCCGTCTAATAAATTAAATTAAAAACTCTATATAGAAACACGATAAGTATTAAGCGACACGAACTATTGTTTCATACTGTATTTTTGTATCTCTCGATCGGTTCTAGTTGAAGCTTTTTGAACGAATTCAATTGCATATGCATTTTTTTTTATTATACTAATGTGATCAAAAAGTACGGTAAAATTGTCATTTAAAACTCCCGGGCTTTAAGAATGTGGGTAAATTGTATTTTTTTCCTATGTTGGTAGGACTGTTTATAAACATTTGTCAAGCGTCTATTTGTAAAAAAAAGTTTAATTATCTCCGAAACACGTGTGTTTTTACAACACTTAATTCTTTCATCACGATAATGCAACATGTCATACTACATTGGTTCTTCGCGACTCATATCGTTTTGCAACCAACGTATTCGCCCGATTTGGCTCCGTGAGACTTTTGGCTAATCAGCAAACTCAAAAGACCAATGCGCGAACGCCGTTTTGACACGATTGAAGTGATAAAATCCGAATCGAAGAAGGTCTTGAAGGCTATACTGGAAAAAGACTATTTCGAGAATTGGAAAAAGTGTTGACAAAAGTGCGTTTTGTCGGAAGGGGATTACTTTGAAGATGATGAAATTGATTTGAAAGAATAAATAAAGAATTTATATTTTATAAACAAATTCACCATACTTTTTAATCATAGTATTATAATAGAACGATTACAAGTATAAAAATTTGTTTAATGTATATAAATCAATCAATTAAATATGAAAATATATCATTGATAAATTAAAAAAAAATATGTATTATAAGTAAAATATATATTTAAAACAGTTTTCAAATTTATTGCGGTGAGATAAAAAAAGCAATTTATAAACGTCGAACGATAGTTTAAACCGTCAGATTTAACAAATCGAATTCGTAATTAAACATTTTAAATAAAATTTATATATATATATATATATATATATATATATATATATATATATATATTATTAAAAAAAAGCTCACTCGATCTCGATTTATCTGACGTTGCTTTTACTAATTATCGTAGAGTAATTTTGTAATTACAATTAGTCAAACTGCTAAATTTAATTAATGCAGTTCAATTCCTGGCAATATGTAATGTTTCATATACACTGTTAACAACGTAAATTTACGTGATAAACTCGTTACACGTACACGTTAAAATATCACGTAACTTATAATTTAATATATATATATATATCAAGTTTATAAATATGCGCGATTTTGATTATATTAATGATAATCGAGCGGTTAATTATTATTATTTTTAATGATAATCCTTTGTTTATGATTTTAGTGCATTTGACGTTTAATTAATTAATTGGATAATGAGAATAAACGAAGCAATATTCGAAATTTACGTATAAAATTATATTAAACGTGTGTAGAAATATTAAATTTTATGTTTAAAAATAATTTTAATTATTGTTTGAGCGTAGAACTAATGACTCGATTGTCATTAGTTCTATGTGTCAAATTTGTCATTATTTAAATTTAATGAATAAAGTTACATTTATAACAGGTATATTTTTTTAAATTATCTTAAAATATATCTGAAATTTTTATAAATACAAGTGAAAATTGCATCTCCTAGTTAAAAACTGATTGTCAATACCAAAAAATATAATTTTAATTTAAATAATTACATAGTATTTAATTAAAATTTCTTACACACACAAATACACAAATTCAAAAAGCCTTTTATGAATAGTAAATACGTATTATAGGATTTTGTTATCAAATTGTACGATTAATAATTGCATTTCCAGATGTTTAATTAAATTTTCATGTATAAATAACTATACATAATATTTTTTCATATTGATATATCAAATCACTTCTTCTGATTTACAAAATATTATAAAAATTATTATTTAATGAAATTATTTTTTATTTATAAATCAATAATAAAATCTATGATAGATTATTTATGTGTTTCACAAATAATTATTTTTTTGATAAATATATCAAAATTGAATTTATTATACAAGTTCATTACGAGAGGTCGAGGTTTGTGCAAATATTAAATTTTGAAATCAATATTTGAAAATCGAATGCGATTATTCAGAGGATTTTCTCGAATAAGGCTTTGATTTTATCATATTATATATGCAGGCGGTTTAATTTTCATGAAAGTTACAGTAAACGAAATTATGTAAAAATTTAAATGAATTTTAGAATATTTCATCGTGTGAAATTGTTTTCATCATAACGTTTATTCATACAAATATTGAAATGTCGATAGATAGAAATATTGATATTTTTATATTATATTTATGGATATAAAATAAAATATTTACGAGTATATTATATTCGAAGTATATTACGTTTTTAGTATATTAAATTTTGAAAATATCGAATGGTTTAATATATATATATATATAAATTTTAACAATTGTTTCGATTGGTTAAATAGAATATATAGAACATTTTCTGGGTTCACCGGACCTTAAATTTTATTTTATTTTTATGCATACGAATACTTGAAAGATAATGTTTATGTTAATGTTGTTGAATTGATAACAGTCTTTGAACAAGAATGTATACAAATTTCGAATGAAATGTTTCGTGTTGTTTTGCAATTATTTCATTGCTTCCCGTTTTCAACAACATTGCTTGGAAACAGAAACAACTATGTAATGTATGTAGATTCCTTTACGTGTTGAAAATGAAATGTATTTTAATATACCATACATCTACTTTGTGATCGTTTAAAGTATGCATATATATTTTGGAATATATTATTTGTAAAAAAAATAATAATTTTATTTTTATAACAAAATATGTATGAAAATAGTTTAATATGTGACATCAAAATTTGAACTTGATAATCGTAGTGTAATAATTAAAACACCCTGACCGCAAAATAGCCGAGATTGTCGCGTAAATACTCGGTGACATATATATATAAAGCCTAGGGTCACGCATAGAAATAGAGCCTACATTGTAATCATTGCACGAAACACAACATGTATAATGTATATATGGGGGTAAATTCTGATGAAGACGAGGGTAAATACGATGAAACGTTCCATTCATGACAGATGGAGAGCATCCTCCACCTTCGCTGGCCGGAAACAAAACATGGCAGAAGGCACCACAGATTGAGAAACACGAACTGTCGTTGTACGGACACATTAATCTGCTTGTCTCGCCCTTGCTCCAAAGTCCTTTACTGACAAACTACCCTTAAATTACAACCCCTGCGAGACGAGAATGTAAACGGACACATATTCAAAAGTGCAATTTAGCCTTAATGCCGTTTTGTGGACGTGCAGCAGGATTAAGGGAATTTGATCAAAATAATCCTAAAAGGGATGCTATTTAATGGTGGTGAATATTTGAAATAGTTGTCGATTTATAATTATAACATATACAAGATAATAAATGGATATGTGTGTATATCATATAAATAAAATGATAGCGGCGCCGTGCGCCGACGACGGTGTCACACTGACTATGTTTATTATATTTCGTTTTTAAAGTATTATTTTTTTATTTTTAAATTCATTTCGATAAAATCTGATGTATTAATTTTTGTAGGCAAATTCGCACACGAGCCCACTTGTTATATAATAATTTTTGGAATATATTGTGATCATATTACTTGCTTTTTTAACATTAAATTCTAAATAGTTATATGCCTTTGACTTCTTAAAAATATTTTAGAAATTAGAAAATTTCAGATATTTAATGTATATACTGAAAAATTATTTTTAAATAATCGACAAGTTTTTCTCGACACATTTTCCAGTTTTGATATCGGAAAACTATAAAATTTCCAAAACGTAATTGGCACGTTAGAGCGATGCTTAAAGAGTGTGTTAAAAATCGAATCGGGCAATCAAAATATTTGAGAAGCGTCGTTTTCGGGTTAACGATTATTGATCATTCGTCGGTACGTTAATTGCGCACGTTTTGGAAAATTCGAACTGATTGGGATTTTCGAATTGGCACATTAATGACGTCTGAATGGTAAATGGATTGTATTGACGTTTTGATTATCAATTCGTGTGCAAGAACGTTCATGCACAAGTTGAAATTCAATAATATCAATAAAATTAACAATATTCAAGTTTAAGATTTAATTTTTAGTCAAATTTTCATATATAAATTCAAATTTCTTCAGTATTTTTTTTTTAGAAATATTTAATAAAAAAATACGTTATTTAGGTTATAATTCGATTGTTGAGAAAAATAAATTAATATTGTAAAATTTTATAAAGTTGTAGCTGTTTTTTATCATTGTTGAAAAATAATTATTCCCTAAGGTGATTGTTCAAGAATTGTTCTTAAAAATGAGTGGGGGTTTTTTTTGTTCTGTTTGAATTCAATATTTATATATTTTTATCTCAAATTCAACATTTTTTAAAATAATAACAAAAAAAAAATCAACTACGTAACTATTTTTTTAGACATGTATATCGTCTTTATATTTCGATATATTATTAAATTTTTAATTACGACAAAAGAATTCATTTTATATACTATTTATTGTATTTTTTAATTAAAAGTGATAAAAATAGTTTCAATTGATAAAATTTTATGGTCATACTTCAATAGATAAAAATAAATTTTCTATATAAAATTATATATATAATGAGAAAAAAATGTCATTGCAACGTAAAAAATAAATATTAAATATGTCATAAAATTCATAAAAAACGACATTTCTACAAAATCGCATTTAAAATACACATAAAAGGAACGATTTCGTTCGATAATTCGACTATCACATTATGCGAAAGCTCCGATACAACGTTCTATATATTTGCGGTTTAAACGAAAAAAAATCTATATATATAATCGAGAGCTTTTCTATATTTTTCTAACTCGTCGATGGTATTTAATATAGGAATAAAAAAAAAGCACACGAAGGCTGATACGATGCTATGAAAGAAATGAAATTAGAGTAAAAAGGAAATATGTCCGTGTTGACGCGGCGATATCGATTCTGGTTATTCTGAAAAAGCTTCTAGGAAATTACTCTACGTTTTTAATTAGAAAGAACGGAAAGGTGTGAAAGCTCGACAAGCCGGTAATTCTGAAACCTGAAACCTCCGCGGAGACCAATTAAGCTCTCGTCAGAACCTGAACCTGGGCTACCTGTAAAAATGCTACCATAATGGACTTCGGCTGTGAAATATATTGTATGGCGTAACAGCGAAATACTTTTACATGAAAAGTGCTAAATGGGAAATATCTAGTTTTTTATGTGATATATGGGAGATGTTATTATATATATATATATATTTTTAGAGTTCGATAAATATAAATTTTCATCATATTTTTTTTTTGGTGATGTATCATATTATTCTATTATGTTTCATGATGGTGTAATATAATATATATATTTTTTAATATAAATAAATAAAATTTAAATGGTGTAAATAATTTGTATTTATCAAAGTAACAAATAATTTCAACATTATAAAGTTTAAAATCCTTTTTGAGATTCAATTTAAACCATATTGTTAATTTAATTAGTATAGAGTTTTAATGAAAGATTTAAATAACTATATGTGTTTTGAGAGTCTTAGATTGTAAACAGCTGGATTTGGTTTAGTCTTAAAAAAATGAAATTATTGTTAAAAAAAAAATCAAAAAAATATATGTATTAATTCTTAGAAAAAAATCACTTGAAATATTATTGAAAGATTTCTAAGCCCTTGAATTTTATTGAATATTCTAATGTATAATAAATTATATAAAATTAATCTCTCTTCAAAATTCACTAATAAAAAAAGCTATTTAATAAATATTGTTCAATTTTATTTTTTCGTTTTATATATTTATTCAATATTCTTAAGAGCTATTTAATATTATATACTATGGATATTTCACGTATCATTTCAGTTATATATCCATCTAATATTTCCCTTTTATTATATATAATACGTATTATTTTTCACAGGCAAAACAGGTTCGATGTAATAACATCTCAATTTTCCATTTATCTCGACTATATTATACAATTATCAGATTATATTGATATTTTTTTTAACAACGATAACAATCTAATAATACGAAAATATGAATCGTTACATTGAATTACTTCATTCTTCCATTAGACTATAATACGAACTATAAATAAGTATATTTATATTAAAATATAACTATTATATTTTTTTTAAATTAATATAGTGATATTTTAAATTGTTCATTTAGCATTAATTTAATATTAAAAAAAATAATTTATATATTTAATACGAATTTGTTTTCTTATATTTTTATTTTAATATATTTATGAATATAAAGGAAAATTCTAAAATTTTCTTTTGAAAACAAATCTTATTTGGATAATTACAATACAATGTAACCGAAAATATATTGTTTTTTTTCCTCTATATGACATCTCCATATATCAAATCTTATTTGTTACGCTGCGAAAACTTTTTTTTTTCGATAATTTCATTACATTTGTTACGAAAATATATTGTGGTCGCGATAAATCAAAGAACAAAAATGAATTATTAAAAACATGGTAAAAAAAAAAACACGAAATAAAATGCCGTATTTATGAAAAAATATATTTTATTGCACAATAGAATCACATACTTATAACTATAGTTTACCAGTCATTTTTTTCCTTAAAAGTAATAATTACAAATAGTGCTGACTATTCTATTATATTATAAACAATACTTATATAATAATAATATCGATTTAATAACGATCGGCGGGAAATTTCTATTAATACTAAATATAATTATAAAATACTGTTTAAAACAAAAATCTAGGAGAATATTTTCATTTGATTTTTCTTTCTTTAATTTCCATAACTTTGAATTCGTAAAGACACCACCAAATCGCTGATGTTACATAGAAGAATTGCAATGAAATCATAGTAGTCTTGTTCCATCCATCGGCTCCGTAAGTTCTAGCCATAAAAGCTAAGATTATACATCTGAAAAGCTCTAGAAGTATGGCAGAAGGATGTCGATCAAACATCATACCGATGATAGTCAATGAAGCCAGGATATATAAGACGAAATACATGACTGATAATGGAGACATACCCTGAAAACAAAAAGATATTCTAGATTATTATATAATTTAAATAATTTTGATACGATTAAATATTGTACAAGCTAGTAATTTTTGTCTTGGGTCCATTTTTTCTAAAAATACATTGTTTTAATTATATATAAAATAACCTATAATTATACGGAAGAAGGAATTTGTTGTGGAATGACGCTCCACATTTAACTTTCACATTATCTTAACTGTGTGATCCGAATATATTCAACGAAATTAGATTTATTCTTAACTAAGTTAAAATGATTCCAAAGACAAAGCCTCGTGTAAAACTTTTTCTTATCTGATAAATTCTATTTAATTATTTTCAATAGTGAAGGGCAGAAGCTTTTACTATATATACTCGTTTGATGCACTTTTTAATAATAATATAGTCGATTATTAATATATTTTTGAATATTGATTACTATATTAGTAGCGCTTTATTAATAAATTCTTAAAATATTTTTAGCAAATTAAAGATTAAAAAGTATCTTTTTTGGAATATCATATATATATATATATATATAATGCTAAGTGCCGTCGCGCATCGACGGTGTCACGCTCGAATGTGCGAATCCGCATACGGATTCACTTCTTATATATATTTAACTATTAAAATCTAAATTTTACTTTAATATAATTTTTTGAAAGAACAACATTTTTATATGTATATTTAATTTTAATATAAAATTAATAGTATTAGTATAACAAACTGGAATGGATAAAAAATTTAATATGCAAATACGAAATATCGTCAAATATCAATGCAATTATATTTTTATTAAAAAAAAAATGGAGATTCACTTTATGAATTAAGATTTTTTGGGTTTGTTGTAGGAATATATTCGGCCGGGTCGTTCCTCGTATTTTTGAGTCGACGGAAAAGGTCCAAAATTAAATATTAATCCGGGTTATTCGACTTTCTTGTTGACCTCAGACGAGCTCGCTCGGCTTTTATAAGCCACTCAATAAATCAAGATTATCTATGTGTTACGGGCAATCCGCGTACATAATTTATATTCGCTCATACGCATTCGAAACCCTTCATCCATATGTAAAATCGAATAATTATCGTGTGTATGCGAAAATTAATACGTCATAATTAATTTATACCGTTAACGCGGCAAAGTTTGTAATATAACCGATATAAGTGCACAATTATATATTTTTTAATTATAATTTATATGCGAAAATTATTAGTCATTAACTTTAAATTTATTCTTTGGTATATGTGTCGAATTTAATTAGAAAATATATTTAAAAAATATATAAGAATTGCCTGTAATATGTAAGGGATTAATGTACTAATAAGGTAATAAACGTTTTACTCACCATATGTCTTATTGCTAATTCTTGAAAACCATAAACAACCACACAAAAGTGTGCCAAAAGGTATAAATTACACCATAGTGGTAAAACAACGTCGTATTTTTGACGATGTCGTATCTGCGAAGGAAAATAAAAATTATATTAAAAATATTATAGTGTGTATTTGTGCAAAAAAACAACTTGGAAAATAAATATTTTATTTTAAAAAAAAAAATATATATATATAGCGAATCATTGGAGTAAAAATTCGAATTTTCCATTTTCATTTTCATTTTCATGCCGAATAAACAGGAAATTCGCTGTCGAAAATCAAAATAAATATATAGAGATGAACAGAAAAAAAAAAGATATATATATATATATATATATATATATATATACGTATTAAAAAAAGATATAATAAAAATGTATATTTTCGAATAAATTGCATTTTAACACAAGCGTGAAATAAATTAAAAATTATAACGCTAGAGGGGGAGGCGAGTCGTAAAAAAAGCACCCCGAATTAAATTCGTTAATTAGTATTCCGTTTTATAGGTTGGTATTACTGCGAGTGCGGATTATTTACAGGCCCGCCAACCGGTCGTTTCGTCTTAATTATTATTTTTATTGTGGATTCGCAGAGTTTTTTTTACCCCCCCCCCACCGCCTTCTCCGTTTTTAAACGTTTCGTTATTTTTGTTTAATTTTATGCCGGTTTTTTTTGAATTTATTTATCGCTTAAAATTGACCGGTGTATATTTTTTTTTGTCATTTATATACACTTTTATTTAGATTTTTATTGTGTATTTTATGTAAATTGAAATTGTCGATTTTAAGGCTATTAATTTTTTTAATTTGTTAACCTTTAGAAGAGTTATGTTTATTTAATATAAAAATTTTTATAGAAATATTCGATTTTTTTTAATTTTCACATATTTTATAAATAAATAAATTTAATAATTTTATTAATAAAAATCTTTCTGATAAAAAAAATTGATTATGGATTATTCTATAAGTATTTTTTAAAATTAAATATATAATTTTATAGTTGAAATCTGTCGACAGATGGCGCAATTTTAAACCATTGATAAATATTGAAATAAATATACGGATTAAATTGAAGCTAAAAATAAAATGCGTATTTTTTATTATAATTGCACAGCATAGAAATGTTGTTTTATACTCACGTCCAATTTATCCTTTTCATCCCCAAGTCTAGGCTTTCCGGGAGACCAACTGGGACCGGCGAAAATTGCTGCAAAACGATGAATCCAACTTTTGTACGAGATGAACATCTTCGTCACGTGAACGGTATAGAAAGTCTGATATAGAGGAAAAAATAAATAAAAAGAAAAATAAGAATTATTATTATTTATTTTGTGCGGTTTGCATACGAACGAGTTTATGTCGACGAGGCAACGTCTGAATTTCCATTTATTTACTCGATTTTCTTCTCGAGGTAAAAAAGGAAAAACGGATTCGACCTTATATAAGGTCGTACTATATTTTTCTTTTTTCAATGTTGCACGTGTCATTTTGAAAATTACGCGGTTGCAATTTAACGTTCTCGATTGGAATATATATATATATATATATATATATGTGTAGTTTGTGTGTGTATGTGTTGTGGAAAATTATGGTTGAACGATACTTAGGGGAAATTAAGGTAGCGACTTTAATAGAATAATTGAAACTATACCTTAGATTTTCTTGTAAAATTTATTCATTATACACAATATTTTTCCGTGATTTTCCGCGTTAAATTAGATAGATACGGTTAATTTTATAATTAAATATGAGAAAATTTATTTTACTTATACTAATTGAGACGTGAAATTCCCCCAGGAAATACGAGAAAATTCTATAGAAGCGATAACAAACCTTTAATACGTACACTAAAATGTTTTAAATATATATTAAAAGATGATTTTTTTAGTCTTTAGATAGTGAAAAAAAATTAGTTACGTAATAAAAATATAAAAAATTATAATAAAAGAACAAATTATTAATTGAAAATATTTTTAAAGATTTTAATAAATATTTTTAAATATCATGAATAATATGAAATATTCATGCTTTCAAAAGTTAAGTCTAGCAATTTAAAGAAAAGCCTTTATACAACCTGAAAATATTGATTCAAAAACATATATGCTGGAAAATTTCTCGAATAAAATTATTTTCAGGAATAAATTCCAGGTGGAAAACCCTGGAAAATTCTCATGCAAATCAGCAAAAATTTACATCGAAAATGGAAATACTTGTATAAAAATACTTATATATTAAATTGTATTAATTATAAATTCGGATAAAAACGTACGTACACCCGATTCTGAATTAAAATACTTATACAGGATGATCACATTTCTTATATAAATAGATCGTTTTAAATATTATATTATTATCATAAATCTTTTATTTTCATAATTCAACGTAATGAATAGAAGTTTATATATACGTTAATTGAATAATAATAATAAAAAAATATTTTTAATAATTTTTAGGAGCAGTTCTACTAGCGACATCTATGTGTAAGTTAGATATATTTTATGTTTGTAATATTTTTAAGATAAATCAAGTTAAATTTTGTAAAAAAAATTCATTCATACCTGTAAATGTAGAAGATTAAACGATGGCTGATTATAGACAAGACCATAGATAATTTCTTCTTTTTCACGTTCTTCAGCAAAAGTTCCAAACATTCTGTCCCATATTATAAGAAAACCACCGTAATTTTTATCAATACAATATTTATTACAACCTATAGATAAAAAATAAATATTTATAATTTGTTTATTTTAGTATGAAATTATTGAATAAAAATAATGAATATTTACCATGATGCACCCGATGATGTTTTGGAGAATTGAAAATGTATTCTAACGGACCGAGAGTTGTGATTGTTTTAGTGTGAATCCAAAATTGATATAATAAAGAAAATTGTTGATGTGTCAAGAAATGCGCCGGAGGAATGAAGAAAGCCATAGGTAAATAAAAAATCTGAAAATATATATATATATATATATTTTTAAATGAAATTATATATAATATTGTGATTATTTTAATAATAAATATGTTACTAACAAATCCACACCATCCTTGCAAAGCGGACTGCCGAAGTCCGACGGCTAAATTGAATTCCTCTGAACTGTGATGCACTTGATGTTGAGCCCATAGTATGTGTACTTCTGTAAATTAAGATTCGAACCGGTCACAATTGGAACAAATACCGTTTAATTTATGTTGAATATGAATATATATATATATATATATATATATATATATATATATATATATATATATATATATATATATATATATATATATATATATATATATATATATAGACTGGTATAGATGATTTCTCTTACCGTGACTCGCCCGGTGTACCCAATAATAGCAGAAATCGACTCCGATGGCTGCCGCATACCAAGTGAATGCTGAATCCCATTTTAGATCAATCACACGTAAATTGTTATAAATTAAGACGTATGCCAATGATTCGCCACTTCTGAATATTAATCTGAAAATATTATTATTATTATTTATGATATATATACATATTATATATATATATATATATATATATATATATATATATATATTCAAGTTCAACTTTATTATTATTATGATATGAAATTAGTATACACTATTTATAATAATTTTATCTCTATAAATATAACAAATTATAAATTTAAATGTTGTTAAAAAATGTGAATATTTATAAATTGAACCGGAATTCAAAACGAAACGAACCAAAATACAAATTCTCTTTCATTTCTTTCATCAAATGACTGAATTATACATATAATATTATATATTTTTTTTATTTATGAATATATATTGAATGTAAAATATAGTAATGTAAAATTTTCTGATCATCCTATAGGGAAAATTTTAATATATTCAATAAAAGTATAAATATATATATAATAAATTGAATATATATGTTTAATTTATTGAATATATATATAAATATTACACGGTCAAAACCTTGACTTTTCTTCAATTACCCATAAAATAAGCCATCAATTTTATAATAATTTAAATTAAAGTCTTATAAAATTTCAATTATATTAATAATTTGTCATATATTCATTACAAATTATTTTATTAATATTTATATTTGAGTTAATTTATACAATATATAATATATACATTTTTTTATGATCAAATCTCTATTATATTATAAAAAAAATTATCACAACTAATAACAAATATATCGTATTTCATATTGAAAAAAATATATGTGACATTGTAATTAAAATTAATATTCAAGTTCACTAAAATTAGTTCATATCTAAATTAGATATATTACAATAATATTAAATATATATATATATATATATATATATATATATATATATATATATATATATATATATATATATATATATATATATATATATATATATATATATATAGATAAATAATTGCTCACTGACCTTCCGCACTCTTGAAAAAGACCATGCGATAAACTAGTAACGGTGTCATTGAACCTTATAGACGGCTTTCCTTCCAATATTAGAATTAAATTTTCCAACAGGATAAACAGCACAAAATACGGCCATGACTGAAATTCAAAACGAAAAAAAAATGATTGTAAAAACGATGAAACTTCCGAATGCAAATAGCAGTTCAATTAAATGCATTTACTTTTACATTGTAATAATGTATAAGAAATGATTAATATTTTTTTTTTATATATAATGATCTTAAGGACACTTCCTGAGTGTGCTTCATTATAAATCTATTTCTAAGTCTATATATGTAACAAAATACATATTTCCTGGTAAACGTTGTTATTATTATTAAAAATAAATATTGTGTTCTGGTAACAATAATAAATAAATAAATAAACAACAATCGTTTAACCTTAACCCGATAATAACTTAAATATTAAAGTAGACACTTTTTTTTATATGTGTAAAAAAAATGAGTAAACAATATTTATATAGGTCTGTATTTACGTCACACTTTCAAGATTTTATTGCACAAGGTACGCAATTAAATTGTTTATTAAGACTGGTTCACATTTTTTTTTTTTGGAGTCGATTAAATGTTCAAGTTCTTATTTTAAAGTGTACTATAATATTGAAATATTATTTATTTTATAGTAAAATTTCCAGTGAAAAGGTAGTTGATTGAAAATTAATATATATATATATATATATATATATATATATATATATATATATATATATATATATATATATATATATATATGTAAAATTGAACATATTTTTTTTATATTAGTGATGAATGATGTCTAATATATAACAATAATTAATTTATCTATTTATGATAATTTTAACATTATTTATTTTGTGTGCGGTTTCAAGATAAATTTGAACAATTTGCGGTTTAAATATTTGAAATAGACCTTTTTTTTTCTCTTAAAAGTGTTTTATACATATATTTTATTATTTGTTGAAATTTGTACATATTTTTTTATTTTTTTGACCTTCATCGATAATTCTTTGCAAATATAAGTAATTTAATTTTTTTCACGTATTTTTTTTATTGTATATTAAAATTTATATGTGAAAGATTACAATGTTTAAATTTAATCAATGTACGTACAATATTATAAAATTACATATAATATTAAGAATATAGTAAAAAATAATAATCTCTAATGCAAAAACTCTAACTACTTGGGCTCTTTGAACTTCCTTAGCAACAGTTAGTTTTTATGGAGAAATCAGGTCTATGACCAACCTTCAATTTTTTTTTTGAGGATTCGATTTGTCACTATTACATAGTAAAAGCCTTGACATTCTGGACAGGATTTATGATTCATGAAATTAATAGTGGCCTAAATTTTTAATTACAATCACATATTCTAAATACAATGAATTATATTAAATATTTCGAAATATTTCTCGACGTGTTATCAATTGAGTAAATGAATATTTATATGATAAGAAATGATTTTTATATAAATTTTATTTTTATTTAAAAATTATCTGTATGAAAAGAAATCATTTTATATTCTGTTTAAAAATATACAATATCAATCTAATTTTTTAATATATAAAAATTGATAGTTTATTTCAGAGATTTTCAACCGTAAACAACGTAATAAATATGGTGCAATTTAATAGTAAATTTATGAAGTGTTATAAAATAAATATTCAAAGAAATCTTTAGATTTTTTTATATACTATTTTTTTTAGAAATAAGGTTTAATTCATAAAACAATTTTATATTAAAAAAAAATAAAATCAATATTTTATTTTGCTTTAAATCTCTATTCATTATTTTGAATTTTATCGTATATTTTATATAAAATTTTTCAAGTTATTTTTTTTATATGATATATCATTTACCAAAAATTTATACTATTAAAGTATTAGGATTATAAAATAAGATAAAAATTATAATTAAAATTATGATTTATGTAAAAGAGCATATGCTATCGTATTTGAACACGTATATAATTACAACGATTAACATAATTGAATTATTTCACGATGTACTGTATTTTATTTATTTTACAATACACAAAATTATAATAAACGTTATTTAGCTTAAATTTATTTATATGTATAATTAAACGATAACTTTTAATTACACACACGCAAAATATATATTAAATTATTATAATTATATTTTTGAAAAAAAATCAAAATAGTGCACGGTCAGCGGCAATAATGACAATTATTATTATTATTTTTTTAATTATTCACAAACTCGACTCTTCAAGGTAATATAATTAATTAATCGATTTTTACGCGAAAACAATACGAATTTGTTTAAGCTTTTTTTTTTATTCATACATTTTCATTATTATTTGTAACATTTATCGCCGTTCTAGATCTGAATCGTGAATAAATTGAAATCGTGTCCTTCTTGGTCAGTATAAATAATATAATATATATGGTATATATATATATATAAATATATTATTTATATTGTATCGTTTTGATCGTGACATTAACCTGTTTGAATGATTCTGAGATTTAATTTGTTTACGAGAAAATTATTGAGAAAAACGCGGGTTTTTTTTTTATTTCATGATCATGCTGAAGTCGTAAATATCGTTATTAATATGAAATGTGTGTTTTAATTAACGTGTTTTTGCGATTTTTGGTGTTGATTTTTTTAGTATATATATATATATATATATAAATATATATATTTTTTTGTATGCAAATTATGTTGTGTAAAAGTTATATGCGAATTTATTGCAAATTATATCTATAAATAGATAAAATATTCTTATATTGATAAAAATAACGAAAAATGTTTATACGGTGATAATCTATTGAAATTCAAATTGGCAATGAATCTATAATTAAATTTTAAAATAAATTTATAATGATATTATTTAATATAATTTAGAATAATATATACATTTTATATAAAAAAATATTATTTTTTAAATTTTTAGATTTTTATAATATTAAAAAGATTAAAATCGTTCTGAAAGAATAAATTTTTGAATATTATAACACGAAGTTCACCATTTTATTTTCAATTCGTTTTAATAAAACTTTTTATTAGTTTAAAATTATTTAAAAATAATTGAATGTAAAATTATTGAATAGAAATAAATATTGTAAGATTCAAAATAAAGTATATTTAAAGTTGTAAATATAAATGATTTATTATAAAATTATTATATTATTTATATTAACGAATTTTTATTCAAATATATTGAAATACTATTATGAGGTTATAATTTTATAATTTCATTTATATTTTTAGCTAAAATACGATTTTAATACGTTTATAAAATGAAAATATTTTTGAATATAATCAATAGATAAAATTTGAATGATTTTTAAACATTTTATCCAAATAAAACAAATATTTAACTGGCAACTCTTCAAACATTTATCGCGATAAAATGTACACATTTTCAAACGTATCGTGATAATTTTAAAAATAAACATTGATAAGTTTCATGAAAAAAAAAATATAAATAAATAAAAAATTACAACGAAAATTATCAATGTATTCACAAATGAAAATCAAAATAATAACTAAATAAAATTTCATACCTGTCTGAAAAAATTAGGAACTTGATTTTTGTCGTCGAACGACGTTTCAGAATAATCGATCAAATAGAAAAATTGTCCTAGACCCTTGGCGAAATTGACCAGTTGACCCTTTTCAAAATTATAAAATCCGGTAGCATTTTCTAAATCTTCCTTGACGAACTCCAATATTTCGGACGTCCAATTGGAATCGGAATCCCACATATTTAACGTTGCGATTTTCACGCTTTTCCGCGAATTTTCTCACGACGCTGGCACATAAACAACCTCTGTACACTTTTTATATATTAAAAACGATATTTTTATTTTATAAAATATATATGTATATATATTTATTATATAATATTATAGTATATTGCGAAGCACAGTTTTCTTGCTGACGGTCGCTGCACAAATGTTACGCTGCCTGCAACACTTACACTTATATATAGTGGTTTTATTTATACGCATTTGCCGTTTAAATGTTTATCTTTTTTTTGTATATATATATATATATATATATATATATATATATATATTAATATACATATTTAACTTCTACTGAACATTCCGTAAACATGGTTTATACAATTTCTCACCGACAAGGTTAAACAGCAATGGTAAATATTTTGATTTAACCATTAATATTATATAATGTATTATATATGTGCTTTTTTTATTACTTCAAAATATATGTGATTGTATTATTGAATCATTACCGCTTGCATTATTATATAATTTATGCATCGTTCAAGATGTTATCATAAGAATAATAAAGTGATTATTGAAATAAATTAAGCGTAAAATATTTATAATATAATTTGCATGCGAATCGATAGCGGAATTAATATTGAAGATGTGTTCGTCGCTTTAGCGCGATTTTACTAACGATGAATGCAAAAATTATCGAATTTACATAAAAAAAAAACGCACATTATTCAATAGCATTGCGCAATTGTTGCTTAATTTAATCAATTTTCCGGCATTTGTGATCGTAAATTTTTGACAAAAATATAATACTTCTTATTATAATAGTTTATTATCGATTACAAACGTCTTGCATTGACATTTAAATATTATATTATGATAATCATTATATAATTTATTTAATTGTCATTATAAAATTGCATTTTTACATAAAGTGATGATTGTTATAAAGCTCTGTATAATATTTAACAATACATGTCTTTATAATTTTTAGAAATGTTCAATGTTGTGAATTTTTTTTATCATAACGCATAAGGAAGAATTATCTCACATAAATTTTTAAATATATATAAAAAATATACTACATTATAATATAAATAGTGTGTTAAAAAAAAATTATATGACATAAAATACATGAAATTTCATGGTCTTTTGAGATTTGATTTCTTTAATTATAAAAAGTATATTTAAATATAGAAGAAAATGTTAATGTTTAAATTTTTATCTTACGTTGTTTAATTTTTAATTATGTCATTGGATCAAATCAAAGTTTAGGATTTGTTCAATTTTTTTTAATATAAATTGTTCTACGAAAATAATTATTTACAATAATAAAAATATAAATAAGATAGTTGTTGAATATTATAAATATAAAAAATAAATATATTATAATATCGTATCATCAAATAAATGTTTCATTATTATATAAAAAAATATACTAATAAAAATCGAAATTTATGAATATATTAAATGTTTATAATAATTGTTCCGTGTCATTCATAGACTAGACGTGTCTAATTTATACGAGTAATTCGCACAATTATTTATCGATCGATAATCTTTTACGATTAAAACAGCAAATAAAAAAAAACAATCAAATAAAAAGGAAAACCATTCATTTCATACAGAAAATCACGTTGCATTTTACTAAGAAAAACAAAGCGTGCATTAAGGAAAATATTATTTTCAATTATAATATAATATCGAAATTGGATCGACTCGGATTTTCCTATTTTTTTTTTTACGATTGAACCCCCTTTTTAATTTTGATAATTTAAATATAATGTTGTGTAAAACAGCACGTATACTCGATTCTTATAAAAATAAAACCAGTAATAATTAGCGCGAATTACTGATTTATACGCGATTTTATGCACGTAATCTGTAAAGTTTATATATATATATATATATATATATATATATATATATATATATATATATATATATATATATATATATATATATATATATATATATATATATATATGTATGTATTATCTATCCATTTCATGCTCTAATTTTAATTTAGAAAAAAATGTAATAATTTTTCGCAAAATTATTATGATATCTGTGATAAACAGATCGATTAAAAAAAATAATCGATCTATTAAAATAATTTTATATATTATAATAAATAAATATGTAAATTAACATTTCATTTCTTGTACTGATTTTTTTTCAATTTCAATGTTTCGATTTATGTTTTATAATTGAATTTCAGTGATATATTGGAGATTTGATTTTGGAAAAAGAGTGCGTATTAAAATAGTTAAATTGTATATTGTAATTGAGTAATTTTTTTCGAAAAAAAAATCGTTACATTCTTCAACAAACGATTGCGTCCGTCGTTTTAATTAAAAAAATCGCAACATATAAAAAGTAAATTAATTGAAATGAAAGAAATCGAAATTTTTAATATATTTTATAAATAAATGTGTCAATGAAAAATAAAATAAAATAAAATATAAATATATAAAAAAATTTCGCAACGATACACCATTTCGAAAATCGTAAACTCATCCTTGAAGTGAAGTGTTCGCGGTGAATTTCTCGTAAATATTCACATATATGTTATTGGCATTGCTTTAAATGTAAAAACAAAAATAGAAAACAATTAATCATATAATTAAATATATAATTGTATTAAAATTTATTTCTTTTAATATATATCTTATAATAAATGTATTTTATTTCTAATTTAAATATTTTCTTGTTATATAATATATAACGTTATTTTTTTTTATTATTTTATATTAATAATTAATATTTTTTTAATCTTAGAATTTAATTACATTGTATTGTATAATTACTATAATATATATGTTTATACCTTTTAATTAATTCAATGCAAACGTATAACAAAATATATACATACAATGAAAAAAAACATATTTAATTAAAATTTATTAAATATAAAATGTATGAATAATAATTAATGTAAAATTTATAATTAATATATCTTCATTAAATATATGGTAAAATTTGAGCTTTATTGGCTGCATGTATTAAAATTAGTTAAATTTCGAGTTCAAATATTGCTTATATAGCTAATAATTTATAATAATACCTAATATTTTAATATATGGTTTTAAAATAATCTGTACTTCCATAGATTGAAAAATATATAAAATATGTATATTAAAAAAATATAAATCATACATGAAAATTTTTGATCTCGCTTTACCTATAACATGTATGGTATATATATATATATATATATATATATATATATATATATATATATATATATATTATAATAAAAAAATGAAACAGTTCTAAGTTTTAATCGGATATTACGATAATACGACGTTGAAATGATATGTATATATATACAAGTATAAATAAATTACATTACGATGCAAATATGATGTACACGTGTCCACATCAATAAAATGCAGTGCATCGCCTTTATCACCTACACCCGGTATTATAATTATAATTATAAGTTAAGGAAAATATTTACGAATCGATTTATTGTGCATCGTAAATAACGAGATTAAAACTCGATGCAAGTTTCTCAACCGTGCGAAACTATAGCGGGACTCCGCTTTCGCTGTAAAAGTTTTAACGTATTTTTAATGTATATATATTTCATGTTGAACATATTTTTTTTTAAATTAATTAATATTTTACAATATTAAATATACCCGAAGATGTAGATTTGGATTTTTTTTGAGAACACCTTCAAATTATTCAAACTAAAATCTGGATAGATATTATGAAAATCTTCTCTAAAAAAGGTTTCATTTTATGACAAATCTAATTTGTGGTGCATTGTAATATGATAAGAAAAAAAAAATAGTGTATGGAAAGCAAAAGGTTGAATAAGCCAGATCTAGATCAACGGCTCCAAATTTTTTCCAAAAAATATTATCACAACAGTACACTATAATATTATATTATTGAAAAGATTGTATATCTTTAATAAAATATTTACTATTGCCGTTAAATAGCGGAGTCCTACTGCAGTAGTAAACTGATATTTTTTTTCGTTACGCAAGTTCAATATACTCTGGATTACATACAAGTGCTTTATCTGTAGATGCAAAGTCTTTTTATTACCAAATGTTTATCAATTATATATATATATATATATATATATATATATATATATATATATATATATATATATATAATACAATTTTATAATATTTAATATAAAATAAAAATATATATTTGTAATGTTATACGCCTACATATTTGTAGTAAGATTATAACTTACGACATTATCATAATATTATCGTAGTGTGGATTCTAAATTCATACATGAATATATAAAATATGTAAAATATTGTATATATATTATTATATTATTAAAAAATAATATTATTATAATATATTATAAATATCTTATTCAATCATTTAGAACAATTTTGATGAATATTTTATAATCTGACATTTTGTAAAAAATTGTTTTACAAAAATATTACAAATTTTTGGTACAATTGATTTATATACAAAGTGCAAGAAAAACTAATTAATAAGATTATAGTTAAATTGTTATTGAAAATTCTGAAGTGATTATTTTAAAATAATTTTTAATTAAATAACGTTAATTATATTAAAAATGACAAATAATATG
The DNA here is from genome assembly GCA_024500535.1 of Leptonema lineaticorne. Classification (NCBI taxonomy): domain Eukaryota; kingdom Metazoa; phylum Arthropoda; class Insecta; order Trichoptera; family Hydropsychidae; genus Leptonema; species Leptonema lineaticorne. Next base: position 4,093,683 of record JANIJI010000009.1, read on the forward strand.
CTTTTATAATTAAAATTGTTTTAAAAATATAACAAATAATATAAATAAATATATGAAAATTAAAACGCGATGATCCAAAAAGGTCAAAGAAATTGATAATTTTATTTATAGTACAACTTTAGATAATTTTATTGTCAATTAATGCGTATAAATGCTATTTTAATTGATATATAAAAATATAAAATAACAATATTTTTTATTTAAAAAAAACGGAATTCTTTATTTTAATTAAATATGTATTTACTGCCATAAAAAAATTTTAGATCACAAAAAAAAGTCAATATGAAGATATATTAACATTTATGGAATGAATAAAAGGAAAATATTTAAAGAAAAGAACATTTTTTTATTTGAACGAGTGAAATATCTTTATTTTCATATTAAATATGAATTTATTAAATTAAAAAAAAATATTATTATTAAATATATACCGATATATTTGCCAGATGAAATCAATGATTCAAAATGTATGTCTTCATTGTGGAGTTTCCTTGCGATTGAATGATAAAATGGAAACTCTTTTGTGTATCAGTACTGAATAATATTAAAAATATCTTCAACTGTCAAGAAGCCAAATCCAAATATACAAATGGGTCAAAGAACAGTGATTCATAACATTTTGATTGATGTAAAATATGTGAAAAAAATAAATAAAAACGATATGAATATATATTCACATTTTCCTTTGAATATTTAATTCGAAATATAATAAAAAAATAATTTATATATATATATAATAGTGAATTTGATTAATAAAAATAATGTATAAATTAAATTATATCAACAATTGTCAACCTTTTTTTCCTATTTTATTTATTCATTGTAAATATAATTTATTTTAAATCTTCATTTTAATATTAATCATAATATATATGTTTAAATAATTAAAAATATTAAAAAATAAAACATTTTTATCGTGTTCTTCATTTGTATTTTTTTTTGTTATATATTATTTTTAAGTCACGATTAACCAAAATATAGAAAAAAAAACATTTCTAATGATTGAATTCAATCTATTCTTAAGAACTGTCAATGTAAATAAATAGAAAAAAATACATAAACATATTTTGTATATACAAAACAACTTTTGTTAACAAATCAATTGACCTTGTTTTTAAATAACGAAAATTATGAAGTAAATAACCATTAATACCGATGAAAAATAATGTATATATATATATATATATATATATATATATATATATATATATATATATATAAACCGTGAAATAATAATTATTTAAACAATATTTAATATTGCTTGATAATGAAGTGTGTGTTGTGGAAAAACCAGAAAAATTAGTTTTATTTATTTAAATACCGATTGTGTATCAATTATAAGATCAAATTTTTGTCCATCAATCAACTTTTAACTGTTAATAAAAAATTTAACCGTTATATGAACTCTGAATATTCAAAATATTATATTGATATTAATGACAAGAATTACATTATGTATGTATATATATATATATATATATATATATATATATATATATATATATATATATATATATATATATATATAAACAATATGTCGTATTTGTTTTATAATAATAATAGTAATAAATTCAAAATAGGATTTATGAGCTATGAAGGTATCCTATGAGGAACGCGGAAAAGTACAGTCCTGATCGATGATGAAATAAAATCAATTATTTAGTAAGATTGCTAATTGTTATTTTATGTTAAATAATTATGTGTACTTTATGAGAATAAAAAAAAATGAATAATTTACAGTCTTCGTTGGCGCGTTCTCTTTTTTTATGTATTTAAAAATAAATATTAAAATGAATTAAATATGGTGTCATACGAAATATCCTGCGATTATTGCAAACATGTTTACGTTGTCTGCGGCTTATAATAATAAATTATACTGTAAAAAATATGAAAGACTTCAAAATTGATTTGGTATATTGAATATTTATAATTCGCTTATGTATATAAAATTATATATATATATATATATATATATATATATATATATATATATATATATATATATATATATATATATATATGCTATTTTTAAACTGTTAAATAATATATGTTGTGTTGTATTTAAATAGTTGTTGATCTCTGTATAAATAGCGTTATGCAATTTATTTTAGAGGACAAAAATATTTTTTTTATTTTATTCTCAAGAATATAAAATGTGTACTTCTATTATATATTATATTACAATGTAATTTTTTTAAAGCATACATTTTATTATTAATTTATATTGTAATGAATTACTTTTAATTACATTTGATATAAATATACCTGAAGTTCTGAGAGTTGCTCTGAAATATAATATTATTTTTTCTTTTAACATTTTTTTGTAAAGAAAAAAAAAACAATTCTGTTCTCTTCTTTTAAAATAAGAATTCTAATTGCTGTTTTAAATGTTTAGATTAAATTTAAATAAATATTTGGAGTAAACCTCTGTGATATATCAATTAATGTGTTTTGACTTAATAAATATGTATATCTCAATTAATCCCATAATGAATAAATCATGTTTTGAATTTTTTACTATATTTAGGATTACCAGTTATTCTACATTTATCTAAATATTTTAAAAATATTGATTAAATACGTAAAATATTTAGTTTATTGATAAAAATCCGCATGAAGCAAACAAAGGGTTACATTTTTTTTGATAATTTTCGCAATAACTCCATATAAAATAATACCTATAGTAAATTTTGCAATATTTACTTATTTTTTTATAATATTAAATTGCCAGCTTTATGTTCAACTTTCAAGTATATTATTGTTTTCTGAAAGATTTTCAAATATTGCCCCATTTTTAATATGTTACAAGCACAAATTCTTTAAATAATAATTATTTCAATTAAAAAATAATGTAGTAAATATTTGTTAATAAAATATGAATACATTTTTTATATGGACAATAAAATAATATAATTAAATAACCATGCCATAAAATTGAATTCAGTGCAACATTGCAATATCCTGCACTTTTATTGCAGAAAACTATTATCAAATGATACAATTCAAACGAATTCTAACTATAGATTATTTGGGTTAATTAAATATTTCGTCAACAATTAATGTTAATTTGTTTGCTTATAAATTCGGTTTCTCATTTATAATTTCCTGAGTTATGAATGTACACACATTTTATGAATAATATTATATTTCAATAAAAATAATTGTTATCATAAAAAAAATGTGTCAACACACGATATTAAAAATAATAATAATAAAAGATTGGATTTGGTTTAGTTTTAGAAAAAGCAGAATATACCATACATGTAAAATAATATATAAAAATTTAATTACTTTATTACCATTTTAACAGAACTTATATGTAAATTTATATGATATTTTCATTAGAACTTGTTTTTCAAAACATTTTCAACTAAAAATAGTTTCTGTATATTAAAATCTAGAAATTAGAATCGAATTTATTTTTATCAAAATGTAAATTTGTAGGATTATATATGTACATACAAACACACACATGATAATAATTAAAATAAAATATTAAAAAATGACAAAAACCAGCAAATTACGTGCTAAATATTATTTGTACAAATTATTCTTCTTTTAAAAAACACACATTTATTTTTTTTAATAAATTATATTGTTATTAAAAAAAAATATCTGAATTAAATTAAAAACTATTAAGTTTTTATATTAAAAAAAATATAATTATGAAGTAGTTTCTAATAAAATGAAAGTGTTATTTTTGTAAGTGTTTTATTTTTTAATATGTTAAAAATATAAGAATATTTTTAAAACTAATCGTTTTATATTAATAATAGTTTACATTAACATTTATTGTAAAAAGGAAAAATCATGTTTTTAAAATATAAAAATTTAAGGAAGAAAGAATAAAAAAATAGCGAAGATGGTCGTACTTGATAGAGTTAGGATCGTTATAACTGTCAAAGCGACAGCCGGTCTAGAGTATAAGAGCTTTGAGTAGCGTGCGAAAAATGGTTGAAGAGTCGGGGGGCGTAGCACCCTCCGAGGTTTCTTGTGAGAAATCAGAACTTCGTGAATTGCAGGAAGCCATCAAATTATGTTCAGAATGTGTTGCAACTGCTACCGCAGCGGAGTCAGGTTCTGGAATGTCCGTTGAAGCGGCAGCAGAACGACTCTCCTTTCTGCTGCGTCACTATTGTGAAACACCTCGATTGCTAGAACCGCATATGAAGAATTTACTATCTCCGTTATTGATTGCCTTTACGGAGAATCCACACGCTTGTCCGCCCACTCGGGCTGCCCTTCTTTATATGTACCATGTGCTTCGAGTACGCGGATATAAACATGCCATTGTTCATTTGCCACACGAGGTTTATTATTCGTTATTTTTTCCTAAAATATTAATTATTTATTTTATACGTCAAAATTTTGTACAAATTTTAATTCATCAAATTTTTATTAATTGTTATAGGTTTCTGATTTGCCTCCCATTCTTACATTCTTAGAAAGCGAAGATCCAAAAGATATCGATAATTGGCACAGTAGATTTATCTTACTTTTATGGTTGTCAATAATTGTAATGATGCCATTTCATATGTCTAGACTTGATGGTTTTGTATCAGGAGAGAAAGGTTAGTATTATAGTTACGCTTTATTTCATGCGATATTTAAATTTTTAATTTTTAGTAATTATGTTTAATTTAGACTGTAATGGTGGTGAACGAAAAACCACAATGAAGCGAATATATGATATATGTAAAACTTATTCATTAGTAACTGACGCCTGTTCAGAAGCTGGAGCATTTTTGACTTCTAAATTTTTGACTAGGTAGGATACAATATATTTTTTTTATAATTATGCTAAATCGATTATTATACTAAATTTGTTTTTAGATCTGATGTTATAGAAATTTATTTAGGAGAGTTTTTTAAATGGTCTTGTAATCAAAATGCTGACTTGAGAGAAGAAGACAACGTTAATTATGGAGTTTTAGCGAGTGTTGCTACCGTCCTTAAACATGGTAAACGTGAAGATCTTTTACCGTTTGCTGATGATTTATTTAAATGGATTGTTAAACAAAATTATAATAAAAGCAAAGCTATCTTAGTTAGAAAGTATGGTGTTAAAATTGTCCAAAGAATTGGTAATATTGTTATTATTATTATTTATATATTGTTATTATTTTTTTTTACTATTATTTTTTTTCTCTTAAAGGTTTAATTTTACTTAAACCTCGATTAGCAACTTGGAGATATATTCGTAAAAAAAGTTCTTTGGCTCTAAATTTGCAAGCTGGAACTAATCCAAAAAGTCAAAATGATGAGGAATTTGAACTCGAAATTAATGATGACGATTTAGATATTCCGGAACTGGTATTAATCTTATTTTGTAATTTGTTATTATGATTTTACAATCACTTTAATAATTATTATATGTGTTTCATAGATTGAGGATATTATTGAGCAATTATTATTAGGTTTAAGAGATGGTGATAATATAGTTAGATGGTCAGCTGCTAAAGGTTTAGGTAGAGTTGCTGCTAGACTTAGTAGTTCTGCAACTGCTGATATTGTTACTGGTTTGATGGATCTTTTTAGTCCTCATGAAGGAGATGGTGCTTGGCATGGAGGCTGTCTTGCACTTGCTGAATTAGGTATATTTTTATTTTTAATTTTATATATTTTACTACACCCGATAAATATTTTTTTAAATTGTTTTTAGGAAGAAGAGGTTTACTTTTACCTCAATATTTATCTGATGCTGTTAAGGTTGTGTTACTGGCATTGCAATTTGAAGAAATTAGAGGGCATACTCCAACAGGACAACACGTTAGAGATGCAGCTTGCTATGTTTGTTGGGCGTTTGCTAGAGCTTATGCTGAAGATTTAAATCCATATGTGAATGATTTATTAATTGGACTTATGTTAGTTGCATTGTTTGATAGAGAGGTATATTATTGTTATTATTATATTAATATATATTTCTATGAAATTAATTGTAATATTCATAATTGTGTTTAGATTAATTGCAGAATGGCAGGGAAAGCTGCTTTTGAAGAAATTGTTGGCCGGTGTTGTGATCCTCATGGTGAGAATGTTTTTATCATATCTTCAGAAGATTTTTATTTGGGTCCACGAAATTCAGCTTATTTAAGAGCTGCACCATTTGTTGCAAAAACCAGAATGTATACTAGAGATTTAATTGAACATTTAGTTGATAAAAAAGTGCATCATTGGGATATTAATATCAGAGAATTAACAGCTAAATCTCTCCATTTATTGACTGAAATGGTATATGTTTTTTAATAATGATTTTAATGTTAATATTTTTTCATTATTATTCACTAACGATATGATATGTTATAATAGGACACGAAACTTATGGCTGATAATATTTTACCAGTGTTAACAGAAAAAGCGCTATCTACTGATCTTAATACTAGGCATGGTTCCATTTTAGCAATCGGAGAGATTATCTATGCATTATATCTTAATAAAAAATTAAATTTGTCACCTAAATTACTCGAAATTATCAAAAATATTGTACCTATTTTGAATAGTAGATATCAGTTCAGAGGCCTAGGTGGTGAATTAATGAGACAAGCGTGTTGTGATTGTATTAAAAATTTATCATTGGCAAAAGTTAAATATCACGGCGATGCCATAATCGGTAATTATTTACTTTCATTTTTGGATAACGTCAATTATTATATATTAAAAATATTTTACGTATATTTTCAGATGATTGGTTGACTTTAATCGAAGAATGTCTTTCTCACGAAGCGATTGTTATTAGAAATAAAGCAGTTTCTGCACTTACTGCTGTTTTTGATGAATATTTAAACTACGACTCTATTAAGATTATGTTGTTTAATAATGCTAATAATGTAGAAATAAAAGCAGCTTTTTGTGAAAAACGAAAAGATCTGATAAAAAAATATTGTGAACAATTGAAAAACGTTGGTGCGACTGGTTTGCAAATTAGAATGGGATATGCTTTGGCAATCGGTATGTGATATTATTATTTAAATTATGTGCATATTTTAAAAATATTCATAATTATTTGTTATTTTATATTTTAGGATCTTTGCCAAAATATGTCTTGGAAGAATTTTTGTCCTTAACCATATCTTCCTTAATAGAATGTGCACAAATTACTCAACCTACATTGAAATGGACAGAATCCCGAAGAGATGCTTTGAAAGGATTGTCAACTTTATGTTCAACTGTTGGTGTGCAAACTATGGAAAATATTCAAATATCTCCTGAATTGTATACAATTTGTATTTGGAAGAAAACTGAAAATTGTATATATGATGTGTTTGAATGTTTTATAAATGGATTAACAGAATATACTATTGAAATGAGAGGTGATATTGGTGCTTGGGTTCGAGAAACAAGTATGGCTGGTAAGGCTTTTTGTAACTAATTACATTTTATTTATTAATAATATTTTGTACATTTATTAATAATATTTTTAAATAAATTCGTAGGACTTTTATCAATTTGTACACAATGTGCCAATGAAAAAATATCTATATTTACCCCAGATTTAGTATCTCGAATAATGACTGGAATAACTCAGCAAGCCGTCGAAAAAATTGATAGAACTCGAGCACACGCAGGAAAAATTTTTACAGCATTACTTTATTGGTATATAGTATTTTTATTTCTATTGACTCGTATTAAAATAGGGAATTAATGTTTTTATTTTTACATAGTGCTCCAACTATCCCATACATTCCACAACATGAGGAATTGCTTGCTATTTTTCCACATCTTTCTGACAATAATGATACATCTTTAGAGGAAGATACAAAATTGAAATCGTCGGATTCTAAAACTGCCTTAGACGTTCCTGAAGAAGTTTTACAATATAAACCTACAATACTATGGTTATTTGCCAAGCATACAATGCCTTTATTTATAAAATTGTTGCAATGGGATGTTTATAGATATAGCGTTATTTTGGGTTTAACTGTCAGTGTTGGTGATATGACTGAAAGCTTAGTAAGTTAATATATCACTTTTTTTAATTATCATTCATTGTGATTGTCATTTAAAATCTTGCATTTTATAGGTAAAACATTCAACATCAGCTTTATTTTCTTATATGGCTTCATTACATGATAATGTTCCGAGGATGTTATCAATTTGTAATACTATAATTAAAGTATTCGATGATAATCATGGAGTTGATAGAGTAGTTATACCTATGCTTAAATTCCTTGATAGACTTTTAAGTTCAGGTATTTTTTAAGAAAAATTGAAATTTACTTGTTTTTATATATAATTAATATATATTTTCACAAATTTTAAGGTTGTATTAATCCCATATTAGAGGACCAAGAATGTAGTTTTGCCAGTGACGTTTTGAATCACGTAAAAATTGAAATCAAGAATTGCAGAAACATTTATAAACTTTTAGATGCTATTAGTGTACTTTGTCAATTGACTCAGGTAATATTAAAGTTTTATTTTATATGTATTTGTGTATATTTATGTACTGAAAGATAAATTTAATAAATTTTAGGTGGGTGGTGATGTATGTCATAAGACATTACAGAAACTAATGATTTGTATTTGTCATATGGATAAATACATAAGAAAATCAACAGCTACAAAATTGTACGATGCACTTCTTATATATGGTGATTCAACCAGTATACCAAGCGAAAATTATGACGAGGTACTTCTTTAAATATTATATATATATATATATATATATATATATATAAATATATATATATATATATATATATATATATATATATATATATAAATATATATATATATATATATATATATATATATATTTATATATATATATATATATATATATATATATATATATATATATATATATATATATATAAATTTTTAATTTTAATCCAGGTTATGGCTGAGTTAGGCGAAACAAATTGGGAAATGGAAACGGTCACGTTAAAACCAATAAGAAATTCATTATGTACCCTTATGAATATTCCACCTCCGGTTCCTGTAAAAAAACCCGGAAGTACATAAAATAATTCCGGATGAAATTTTATATATATATATATATATATATATATATATATATATATTTATATATATATATATATATATATATATACATATATATATATTTATATATATATATATATATATATTTATATATATATATATATATATTTATATATATATATATATATATATATATATATATATATATTTATAATATATATTGATGTGCTTTAAAATATGGCAAATATGCATATAAAAATATTTTTCCTAAGAATCACCGCATTTAATAATTCTGTGCATGTTCACACTAAAATTTGTTATTTGACACCATAATGATCTTTTTGTAGCTTTAACTGTTTATTAATTCTTTGAAACAATAAACATTTGTGAAATGTTTATTTAATATATATGAAATATGAAAGACAAAACTATGAGATGATTTAATATTTTCTAATTGTGATATTTCCATTTTATGCAAAGTATTGATATTTTTTGTACTATTTTTTTATTTTTTTTAGTACGATGCTTTTTATGAAACAATATTTATCGAGAATTAATAAAATTAATTTACTAATCAATAATTTTGTATTTATTGATTAATTATTTTTTTTTATATTTATAATAAAATGAAGTTTAATAATTTCAATATTTCAAAACGAATAATTTTAATTTATCTAAAAGGAATTTTTTATTACATTTATTTTTTCTTTTTCTTCTCATTTTCGTCATTTTTTTCATCTTTTTGATTTTTCTCATTTTTGCTGAATGACGAAGTTCTCAATGGTAAATAACTTCGTCTTTGTTTGATTACTACACTTGAAATCGTCAACTTTACTTCCTGAGGGATTATTTTTTGTTCATCTGGTTCTATTATTTTTTGTTCTGTTTGTGCTGCTTTGTCCGCTGTTTCTATTACTTTATATCTAGGATCATCCTTACCTAGTTTAATAGTTATTTGTTTTCCATCACTAGTTGGTGTTTCTGAAGTAGATGCTATTTCTGAATCGACTTTAGTAAATTTTACGTCTATCTTCCATTCCTTATTATCAAGATTCTGTATAACTATTACATTATTGTTTACGTTCTCAACATCAAATTCGTCTATTATTGAAACGTCAACTAATTGGATTTGTGATGCATTATTTGCGTTTTCAATAATCTTAGCATTTCTGTTACATTTTGCGCTTCTGCTAATTATAGAGTCATCGACTCTTGAATTCAGCGGAATATTTGGTAAATCTTCTGTAGCAATTCCATGTGTTAAAGGTTTATCAATGGACGATGAAGCTATTTCCTTCTCCGTCACTGGTACACTAAGTGATTTATTTTTTCTAGATGTTTCTACTGAATATTTATTTATTTCTGATTCTAGAGTTATGTTTGATAAATCACCCAAAAACACTTTTTCTGGTTCTTTAGATGTAAATGATACTTTCTTTGATGCTATCGAACTCTCATCTATTTCTGATACTAGTGTGATGTTTGGAACATTTTCTATAAATTCAGAATCTGATGATTTTGCAATGGGTGAAGAAGGTGTTATTTTACTATCCATTCCTTTCTTTTTTTCATTATATACTGTCAATGAATCTCCAGTAATTTCTGATTCCAATGTAATATTCGATAGATCATTTAACGTATTATGTTTTGATAGTTTACTAATTGATGCAGTCTTTTTTTTTCTTGTCTTTATTTGAGAATAATCAAATCTTGAAGTACTTCCCGTTCCACTGGCCAGGGATATATACGAAACATTGTCAACACCCTTTTTTATTGGTATTCCAAAAAAAACATTTTTTTCCGGAGCAGGACTTTTTTCTGATTGAGCCATTTCTGAATATTTTTTCTTATTATTTTTATTAATAAATGCATCAACAATAGAAAGAAATGATGTTGATAAATCAGACGTACTTAATAAGGATGAACGTGTTGAAATTTCTGCATCATTTTGGGTTCCAGCTAATTCATTAGGAATTATAGAATATATATTATTTAAGTACAAGTTTGAAAAAAATATTATTACATAAAATTATTATATACACAAATATTACATTTTGCCAATGTTTCCATGCATCGCGTAAAACTTGGATCTTTTGATGTTCCCGGTTTATATAAATCTATTAATTGAAGATATATAATTCAGTTCAAAAAGAGAGTAAATAAATAAGATAGATTAACTCATGCAATTATACCGAATGTTGGAACTGTTTCGCCAGTGATTTGCATTCGATTTGTTGATTTTTGTTGTTGTATTGCTTCTTTTGGTCGTTGTTCAAAAACTAAAAAATAATTAGAATTCATATATTATATTTGTTAACATTATATTATGTTAGATATAATAAAATTTACCTCGTATCATATCAGACGGTGTTGTCGACTGTGGTTTTCTTTTTTTTGATGTAATTAGACTGCGGTCTGAAATATATATTTTAATATCAGACTTTAAATACACTTATCATTGATCATATTTAGATTATAATAATCAAGAATATGAATCACATTAACCTTTTGTTGAAATTTCCGAAATATTTGTGGAATCATCCATGAACATTTCGGGCGGAGGTTTTATATCAAAAAGATTTTCATGTATACTAGCCGATGCATCGCCAAACTTTATTCTTTTAATCCGCAATTCATCGATCTGTCTCATAAAAAATTCACTCTTGTATGTTGGTTCATCACTATAATTTGAAATGAATGTTATATTCGACTCCCTCGATATATTTTCTCGAGAAAAATTAGGCAACTGATCTACTCTGAAATCGCGATTCTCGTCTATCGCTATAGATATATCTTCATCGGAACCGACTAAAGACGGATTTGATATATTATCGAGTAGACCAGCAGATCTAGCCGTAGAATCTAAAATAATGGTAATCATTCATTATGAAGTACATATAATATAATTAAATACATTTGTAATTACCTCCTAATCCTAGTTTATCGTCGAGTTCGTCTACATTTAGAAAAGAACTAAGAGCAGAATCTGATAAAGTTATCATCGACATTATATTTCTATTCGATTCCATTTTGTGAATTGTTGAAGAAAAAATGTTTTTTCTCTTTCATGTGATTGTATATTGATTTGAAATATATATATATATATATATATATATATATATATATATATATAATATGTTTTAATTAAATATTTTTCAGTTATAAAAATGTAGCTATCTTTCAAATTCTAACCTCACTTAATATTAGGTAAATTTCAAGTGAAAAATATTAATTTGTTATTTCAAACATAAGAAATATTCTTTTATTTTAAGATTTTATGTTTTAAATTATTTTTAATTCTCTCTGAATAATTTTTATTTACATATAAAGATGATTAAAATCTATAGAAAGTATCAATTAAATTGTAGTACATATTATTATTATTTTTTAATGTATCTTTCATATGGTTAAATTAATTTTATATTTTATAATTAATACAGATACATTACATACGATATTTTATAATTGGAATAATTTAATTATTTACATTTAAATATCTTTATTTTTTCCATAATTAAGCTCATCATAAATTAACGTAAACATATTTCTTTTTTTTGTGATATTTGAGAATGTTATTATTCCAACTAGATTAAAAAAAAACATTAAGAATATTTAGTTTTATTATTCTAAGATGACTAATTTATTTATAATGAAAAATAGGACGCAATGAAATATAGCTAAAATCATTTCTTTGTATAAAGTGACTAGATTTTCACGATAGCAAAATGGGACAATATCGAAAAAAATATGTGAAGAAAGTTTTATATATTATTATTATACAGTTTTCTCGCCATAAATAAAATCAATATATTCAATTGTAAGATTTCAAAAGAATTTCTTATAATTTATTAGAAAATAAAATATATAATTATGTAGCATTAAAAAAAAGCTTGATCCAAATAGGAAAATTTCACTATCCACATATGGAATTGTTCGGTTAGGTGCAAAGAGTGATTTCCTGACTCCGAAGCCAATTACTTACTCGTGTGTAATTTTGATATATTATATATATATATATATATATATATATATATATATATATATATATATATATATATATATATATATATATATATATATAGACATGTATTGATGAAAAATTGCGCAAAATTGGGCCAGTTTTGGATCACCATTAAACAGTCGTTGTTGCATTTTAATAATCGCAACTATGAGAATGAGCTGGACCACTTTCACTTCAGTTGGCGCGAGCGAACGATATTGCGCAATATAACGGCTCATATGGTGTAACATGAAAAGTGCACGACATGTCTCAAGAAATCAAGACAAAAACCTGTATAAGCGTTTAATATTATTATTATTATTAATGTGAAAAATCTGAGGTTGTATGTGAGTGTGTGTATTTTACACCCTATAAATCCGTATATGTCTAACGGTGTAATATTACTGTCAGCGCAATAAATATTGCGCAATATTATTGCGAAGCGTTTTAGAAGCTCTTACGGATGATGTATCGTTCGGAAGGTTTATTTAAGACAATTTAATTTAGACAAATTGAACAAAAAATAACAAGATTTTGAACAAATCATTGGAATTCTTGAAATTGATTTAATTTATAACAAGTTAAATCAAAATTCATAAATATATATAACTATGAACTCTTTAAAAATTTAAAAACTAAAATAATATTATCCAATAATTCATAAAATTCATTCTATTCACCGTAACGGGAACCACATTGGATCATTTCAGTTCCAATACTGTAAAAATCATGCTCCGTCGAATAATCAAACTTTCTTCATTGTTCTTTTACAATTTTAAAAAAAAAAACATAAAGTCGCGCCACATTTTTGTGTGTGTGTATGTAAGACTGCGACAATTTGAGAGGCGCGCTGGTTATTTTTTTTTCGCACGGCGCAGATTGAGAAACGCTGACACGAGCACGGTCTCGGACATTTCAGCAACGAACGTTTCACAAGTCAATACCGATAAAACGCAAAAAAAAGGTTTTTCTCAACTTTCCTTCATTTTCATTATATATATATATATATATATATATATATATATATATATATATATATATATATATATATATATAATATTTTATACGTGTATATTTTTCATACTATCTCACTGACCGTAACATTTCAGCACGTTGATTTCTTATGAAAGAAACTGTGAGAAAAATTCTGCGTTTGCTTCATAGTTTGGATTGTACATAGCTCGAGTTGTTTCCTAAAAATATCGTCTCGGTAATTGCTCTTGTTTTTTTTTATTATTATTTATTTATTCATTATTATTATTATTTTGTCGCCATTAAAAGTTATTAAGGCTATTTGTCTTGTCGCGAAGTCAAAACGAATAGTTTTTGAGAGAGTATGAAAGAATAGCGAAAGTTTTACGAAATGTACAAACGACTAATAAAACTCAAGTGAAAGCGATATCCAACAACAAACATTAACTATTACCTATAAAAATGTTATATATATATATATATATATATATTATTGTGGACTTAAAAAATGTTTTTAATAATATTATTATTTTTTACCAATTTCTAATTAAAAATATGTCTTTTCTATAAAAAATAATTTAAATTATTTTCATACATAGATATTATTTAAAAATCAGATGTAAAAGTAATTTCTCTTTTTAGTTATTTAATGATTAAAATTATTTCGTTAACTTAAGGTTAAAATGATTTATACACCTAATTAAATATAACAACTTTTATTATAACTTGATTATATGCGATAAATGTCTTTAAACGACTAATCTGTATGAAATAGTTAAGTAAATACTATTTGTTTGTTTATAGAAAATATATATAATAAAATGTAAGACGAATTAATTTATAATTTAACATATTTTTATTTTTTTTCTACAAGGATAATTAAAAGAAATACGCAGAAATTTGCTAATCGTATAAAATATCAATAACAGTATTTAATATACAGAATCATGTAATACTAAACGATATTATTCAATGACTATAATTATTTAATAAAATTTTTATATAAGAAATTACAGCGTGGTGATTTTTTTTTCAACTCATTTCTTCGAATAGGCAAATGGAAAATGGACTTGTTGCTATCAAACAACATATGTCCGAGTTGTATAATATAAATTTTTATGGCATTTCTATAATATCGAAAGTGTGTAGGATTCGTCTGGCAATAATTATTTATATTAAACTCAAACAATAAACACCGAAAATATACAAAAAAAAAAAAAAAAATTATACGTTTTAATGGCCGAAAGGCGAATAACGAGTTGAAAAACGTTTCGCGTTAGTTAAACTAGTCGCAAATAATCGTTAAACGAACGAAAGTAACGGCGATAAGTAATAAAAAATAAATAAATAAAAGATGGATTAATTCTCGACCGATGTAATTTTGCGAACGATTGCTCAATATTTATATCCGTTCGATTTTTTATTGTGTCATAAACGATTTACGAGCAATTAGAGACGGTGCGATAATTTTGCGCCGACATCGATCCGCTAACAAATAATGACGTTGCTTAATATACTAAATTTTACATTTATATATTATTATATTATTATTGCTAATTTAGTGAAATTGAAGAAAGTTTTGCATAATTAAATTTAGTCTGTGCTATCGTAACGCCATCTGTTGTTCGTGTTTGTGAACAGTTTGATATTGTGAACACTCTAGTGGAAGATGCAAATGTCATCTTCATTCAAGAATTGAATATGATAGAATTTGATTTATAGTTTGTATTAAAGTAAATTATAGTAATTAGTAATGATGAGAAAATATATATTATTACAATATAAATTAGATTAAGAATTCATACAGCGAGTTGAGCGTCTTTGATTATAATAATTTTAATTGTAAAAATTAGGAAATTTGTTCGCAACGGAAAATTAGTTTTTCAAATGATTACTGCAGTAATTTTATATTATTTATGTTTTTATTTTCGCTTAAGATTAATGATATTTTTGTTTCATTATTTACATGTGAGAAAATTATAATAAAAATTCATTCCAAGGTCGCGTTGAATTGTTAATGATTAAATAATTATGATATTAATGGGGCCATTTTATTTCTACGACATTTTTCACTCGTGCGAAAAATTATGAAATTTTCAAGCGCAATTTTATTTAAACTGCAAGAAATCGCCGTTATTATTATTATTATTTAATTCCATATTTTATTTTGAAATTATTAAAATTTAATGCTATTTTTTCGTATGCGAAACTTGTTACTTTATTGATATAAAAATTATCAACGGAAATCAATCAGTAATTATTTCTCAATATTAAATATATATATACGTAAAAGAATATGTGCGTTACCACCATATATATTTATATTTATTATTATAAATCAGAAATAACTTCAACTATCTAAATTATGAGTACTATTACTTCATCGATCTGATATATTCAAGGAATTCGCCTACATTTTCAATAATAAATAAATATACGATTATGTACGTTAACACTGAACTATTGTAAGTGGTATATATTCATATATATATATATATATATATATATATATATATATATATATATATATATATATATATATATATATATATATATAGTAAACAATGAATCGATGATTAGTTTACAGAAGAATAAAGTCATATATTTGGTACATTTTAATGCAAATATCACAATATGAAAAGAGAAATAAAAATTGAAAATTAGTTGGAAAAATATTGCGCAATATTTTGAGCTATTTCGGTCAATACGTTTGTAAAGTCGAAATTGCCTCATTTTACGACGACGCTCAGTTCATCAATAGAAATATCGCATAATAGACGCGGCAATTGTATCGATAAGAATAAAATATAAATATAAAAAAAATGCGTTCGCTGCAGCGTCACACCGTGAAATGGAACAAAAAAAAAAACACTTCCAAACCGTTGTACGGTGAAATTATTAAAGTATTATGTATGAATTAACAAAAAATATGAAACGTATTTTAATATTTAGAAAAAAAGTAGAATGTTTATTAAAAAAAACGACGTTGCGTAAAAATTGAAATAAACGCTCGGAGCTTACAAAATTTAAGCCACACCCTGACTTTTATGCGTAAGTGTGATTTCTTGCTGTTTCATTTAGAAGTTTAGAGATATTGAAGCGAAGGCTTCGATTGATACAAAGTTTCTCAAACTTTAGCTTTTATTTCGATTATTTAAGTCTAATGAATAGAAGTCGTCGATTTGTGTTTTAATTACAAAAATTTTTAAGTAATAAGTTATATTACATATATATATATATATATATATATATATATATATATATATATATATATATATAATTCTAGTATATTATTTTAATAATGAATTAAAAGTGTTAAATAAATAACAATATTAATTTCATTGTATGCATATTTTAAGAAAAGTTATAAAAGTTGATAGCGATATGATAATATATATTTTAAAATTGTAAAAAAATATTATATCGATCAAATTTATCAATAATGGTAGGTCTAGAGTTAAGTAAAAGGTGAAAAATATCAATGTATTTTCCGTTAATATTTCAGTTAAATATTTTTATTATTAAAATTGTGTATAATTATAATGTAAAAATGATATCTCGAATATGCAAATATGGATGAATAAATATATTAACATTAGATTATACTTACTATATAAATTATAATAATATAATTAATGATTAATATCAAAAGTATAGTCTAAAAAAAATGATATTACATAAGAAATTAGTGTAATATATATATATAAAAAAAAAACAATTATATATATTTTATTGTTAAAAATTTAATTAATTTAAAGTTTAAATAAAACCAAATTGTTCAACACTAAAATTTACGCTATATAATAAAACCACAATTTCGAAAGCAGCACAACAATAAAAAATAGAGTGGAAATCAACCGTAAAGAAGCGCAGGCTTCGATGGATAATCTGTAAGGAAAAACAGAAGAAGCACTTAAAGCTTTTCAAACCACCTTAGTAGGAAGAGTCTAAAGGGGACGAAGGAATTATATATATATATATATATATATATATATATATATATATATATATATATATATATATACATGTATATATATATATATATATATATATAAAAGGCTTTTAGTTGGAGTCGTCGTCGAAAACGAAGGCAGTAAATTGATCTGGCCGTGTAATGGAAACGTTTCATGTGGATCAAGTGAAAGCAGAGAAGTGTCTTTCTCTTCTTGTTCAATATTCCAAAAGCGTTTTGCGAGACGCTTTTAATGGATAACCCTGTATAGTTTGCTTATTCATATTCGACGAATGCGCCGTTTCAACCCTCGAAATCTCCTTTTCGAATCGAACGTATTTAATCCCATCAATTAATAATTGGTCTTGTTTATATACGATGTTATAATTCAATTATGGTTTTATTGATTGTGTATTGATTATGATCGATGGTTTGTTAAACGTCTTAGTCTATGATATATATTTATAAAATATATATATATATATATTTTATATTATACAAATGTTTATATTGATTATATAGTATTACTATAATAATGTTTAAATATCCTAAATTTTTAATATCATAAATCAATTTGTGTTGTTGAAATTTAAAAAATAAAGATATTTAATATGATTTTTTAAATAAACAAATTTTTAATTATTATACAATATTTTATATTTTAAAAACATTTAGTTTTATATAATCTACAATGTTATTAGAAAATTTCATAATTTTTAATTATTTTATATAATATGTTTCATAAGTTAATATATCTGAAGTGTGGATTTAATTATAATTTTATTAATTTATCAAAAAATATTAATTTTTAAGTAATTTAATTTATGTATATTTTCATATTAATATAAAACATTTCTATTAGAACTGTTGGAATAAAAAAGATTATTAATATATATCTTGAAAATAAGTACTATAGAAATGTATATCGAATACTCAGGATTTCGGGTGTCAATAATAAATATTTAAAATTTATTTTATTAAATAAATTTTGAATCAAATATACATAAATAGAAAAATATTTAATATGTATAAAATTTTTAACAATATTAAGTCATACGTATATTAATATAAATTTTCTCGGATAAAACACGATTTTTCAGTACTCGATTTATATTGATTAAAAATATGTACTAACTTTAATATATAATATATATAAAAATATTTTATATAAAACGTATACAACATAATAGACGTAATTCAATAATAATAATATTGTAAAAATAATAATTTTTAAATAATAGTTTACAAGAAACACAGTCACGAAACAAATTTTACATGTCTTGAACAGCAGTCGACGGGTTAACTAATCGACTTTCGAACTCGGAAGTTCGAATCCCGAGAAACGAGGAATAAGAAAAAAAAAGATACAAAACTCGAACCATAAGTACGTTAATCTTCAATGTACTTGTAACCTTTTAACTCTTCTTAATACGTTTATATATATATATATATATATATATATATATACACGTGTGTGTGTGTGTGTGTGTGTGTATGTAATTTCTCGTATGCCTTCAAAGAGATAACTTCACGAAAGAGAGGAAGTTTTGTGATTTCATATTATCGACGTATATGTTATAGGTAATTTGTAGAATAAGTTCAATAACATACTCATATATATTTATGTATGACATATATATATATATATATATATATATATATATATATATATATATATATATATCAGTATTTTAATAATCCATTATTCTCAAAGTTAACGGTTTCATTTCTTAGGAAACTTTGAAACTATTGAGAAGGTCGGTAATAATTTTTAATAAAATGCGATAATAATTAAAGAATTATTTTTTCATTTATATTGTAAAATACTCTAGAGAATTTATATAACTAAATCGAATCATTTTGAATGCAAGAATTGAAATTCGCGTTGTCATCATATATACCAGGAATAGTCAAGTTCATTGATTTAAATACGTGTTAAAAATATTTTTTATATAAATTATATTTATTAAAAACGTATATGTGTATTTTAAATATATAATAATAACACAAAAATGAAAAAGGAACTCGGGTACATTTATCGAGAACCACAAATAATCCTTCAAAGTGTTGCATTTGGTTCACAAGCCTCAGTTTGGCTACTCCTGATATATATGTATACAATAAATTCTTAAAAACGATATATTCTGATCGGACAATAACAAAATTGTCTTAATATTGATATCTTTAAAATACTTTTTTTTTGTATATAATATTTTTAACTGATTTATTCAATCGTTTTTAAATAGAATAACTTGATAATATGTATCTAAGAATAACATATTTAAAGAATCACGAAAACGCATTCGGTTTCGCGATCGATTTATACGTATAATTCATTTCGAATTCGGAACTTTTACCGGTCCAATTCGCCGGCGACTCGCACAACGTAACCAGAGTCGGCCCCGATTTACGTAATAAGCGGCGTTCACTTTTTCGAAAACGAAAAACGACGAAGAGGAAGGAAAAAAAATACGGCTCCGAGGTTTCTTGGCCGAGTTCTCGGGCGAATGTTGTCAGTTTGTGTCTTGACTCGATAACAGCAACAATTCTCGAGCGCCATATAAGGCGCTCAAAAAAATTTTATGGTGATTTATTTTTACTCATTTTTTTATTATATTATTTAAAATTATTTATTCGATATTTAATTATTGTAAATTATTCATTTACTAAATATATTCTATAGTATTTTCATTCTCAAAAACAATTTTCTGTTTATTAATATAATCGTATCTGATTTTGGATTCGTATAAATGTATGGAAATCAATCAGAAATTAAATTCATATATATATATATATATATATATATATATATATATATATTCTATCAATATATTTCGTACTGGAATGAAACGGATTTAGATTAATAATATTATATATGAAAATTTATACGTAATTCTTATATTAAATCATATTATATACCATATATATATTTATACAGTTCTTTCAAATCTAATATTATGAAATAAAAAAATCTGTAAAATAATATTTTTATTTATTTTTTTATAATTAAGTTTATATCTATTTACCGTAGTCGCATTCAAATTTTGTGACAATATAAGATATAAATCCTAGTTTAAATGCTTATACGTTTAAACCTCTTTTTACACGACAAGTACGTTCTATGAAAAAATATATTTGATTAAATTTTATATAAATAGAACCGTTGACTATACAAAAAAAAGTAGACATTGATTGTAAATTTAAATTATAACGAAATAAAAATGAGTTATTCAATTCGTCTTATCGTATATTGTGCGCGTTTTAGTTAAAATTTAAACCAGTTATCGCAGAATATATTAAGAAAATATTTAAATATATCGATAAATTATATGAATTTAACATTATATTCTTTATAATTAGAATGTGAAGACGCAAAAAAGTCAACTATGAGGTTGATTTTGAGCATCTGCTTCATTATTGGCGTGATTTCATCATCTTCAGCATTTCCCGATGGAGCACCGGTAGATGCTTGCGTTAAACCAAAACCAAATCAACCATATCATGGTCAAGCTAAACCACAACCACACAACACTCTACCATATCAAGTCGTTGCATCGGATTCACACTACGGACCTGGATCTAAAATCACAGGTATTTAAAATATTTCGTTGTTGTTTTTTTTTTTGTATTTTCAATTACGAACAAATCAATTTTAATTTCTTTGTTTAAATTTCAGTCGCAATTCAGGGTGCGACGAATTTCAAAGGATTTTTCATTCAGGCCAGAGATGTGGCCTCCAACAATTGGATAGGAGAATGGCTCCCCACTGCGAATACGACAATTCATCCAGAATGTTCCTCAATAACACATGCAGATCCCAAAGATAAACAACAGGCAACATTTGTTTGGTTAGCCCCACATAACGCCGGTTCAGGACAAGTATACTTCACGTGAGTGTCCCCCCCCCCCTTATTTAAGCCATTATAAAAATATCAAGTTATTTCAATTTATTCTAAATATTTTTATTTCGTATCGACGTACGACAATATTTTTAAAAATAATTCAATATTTATTAAAATAAAAAAAAACTATTTTATATGAAAACAAATAATATTATTTTATCATACAATTAAATTATATAACTTTAATTTAATATTAATATCAATATATATGAAGATAATCTGGATTTGGATTTTTATGAATATACCATACTTCGTTAAATTTTAAAAAGGGTCTCAAAAAGTCCTCAGAGTCTCATTCATATTTGCACGTAGGGTTTTAAATCACGATATGAATATATATGGATAGTTGAAAGCGTTCTATTTAATATTTCATTTCTAGAATATACCTAGTCATTCAAAATAGGAAACTTTTCATATTCATATATAAATATATATAGTAGAAATGAAACGTATATTCTCCATATAAAATGTTGTGAAACTTTCAAGAAGGGGATAAAAATAAAATTGTAACGTTTTTAAAATTTAACATATAAAATTGAAAATAATAATACATATATTTTTAAAATTTATTAAATAATATTTAAAATAATAAATGTAAAAAAAAAATGATTACGTTCATTCATTATTTAACTGAATAGTATACAGTTTCTAGTTAGTTGATATTTTCTTATTTTTTTTTGTTTGTATCGTAATTAAAATAATAATAATAATATAACGTAACGAATGTAATTGTAATTGTAACTGTAATAAATAATCGGAAGTCGATTGTGAAAGTCTTTAAAAGATTTTTTTTTTACTTGATTAAATTTATTCGTAAATTGTAAACAGGTATTGAGTAAAAACTTGCTTTGAAATTCTTTTTATTTTTTTAATTAATCGTCTTATGAAATTTATTACGTTTTTTTTTTCAAATATACGCATAATTAATATTTATACTTTAATATTGAATTATTTATTAAAAATATATTTATAAACGTTCACTTAATTTTAATCAACGAGCGCATCGACTTTTTTTATTCGATGTATATTTTATCATATGATTAATAAATTTATTTTCATATTATATGATTAAAATATCATAGATTTTATTTTATTATTATGATATAAAAAGTATATTAATATAGTTTAAAAATAATTATTTCTGCTTCAGCATGTATTATATACTATATGAAAAATATTCGTACAACTAAATATCGACTATGTTCCGGAACTAAAATCCGGGATTTTCCGAACATTAAGCTGGTATCACACGTGACATTATATAACAATATTAAACCGCATATAAACCTTTATCGATGTATATAAAATTTAAATTAAATTAAAAATTAATTACAGGCCGTCGAAAGTCATTAACTCGTGTATTTGAGGCGAAAAAAAAAAGTGTCGACACTTTTCTCGAATGAATAATTTAAAAAAGCGACACATTTTATTGCGAAACCTTATTTTTTTTCTTCTAAATATATAATTCTATACACCTTCGCGTATTTTAAAGGTGACAATTTCCCAATTTTTCATTCAATTCACAGTTTTAACGGTTTCGAAGTTGCTAATTAGCAAAGCGCTTAAAATGTCATTAGACTTACTATAAACGATTACGGCTTCGTTTTTAAAGCTTTATGTATATTATTTTTTTTGTTAAAAATAAATCGTCAAGAATATAAAAAATATTTTTTTTTGATAATATTGAAATTAATATGTTAAAATTTAAAGCGTGCGTTATTGTGTCAATTTTTCAAGATTTTTATTTTCAAAAAAAAATATTCGCACGCAGATAGATCTTTAGTGTGCCGATCGATTTTACAAATAAATGATTTACAAATAAATACGAACAAAAATAAAATTATACAGAAACCGGTATAACGACCCGATACGAAAGTGAGAGGCATTATTATACAACTTCCGTTGGGTTCGTTGACTTTTAGCCTAACGACAAAAGTGAAAAATACTGTACTTCGGTCGGACACCTTGACACGATTTCGTTTTTAAGTCGACAATACGACAAATAC
Source organism: Leptonema lineaticorne (assembly GCA_024500535.1). Lineage (NCBI taxonomy): Eukaryota > Metazoa > Arthropoda > Insecta > Trichoptera > Hydropsychidae > Leptonema > Leptonema lineaticorne. The sequence continues at coordinate 4,117,458 of JANIJI010000009.1, forward strand.
GCATTGTCGAAATGTCCGCGCTTATATAATAAATATTTTATAAAATTGGCTAATTACGTTTTTCTGTTTTCATTTTTTTTTTTCAGTGGCACCGTGCTGAAAGATTACGGAACATTCTGGTCGAATTTGATTGCGGGAGTCGCACAGCAAGAGAACGACGTTTCATATCGACACAATTAATACACATTTACATTTTTTTTTTAATATTTATTACATATATTTAAAGATATAAAATCTGATTATTAATAATTTATTTTTAATAAATTGTAGAGTAAAATTATTTTCTATCTAGAATATATTAATCATTCTTAAAGTCATACTCCGTAATTTGTAGAAAATTTTTCATACTTTGTCTTCTCCCTATTTCTTCATTCATTACAACTTTTACTATTTATATATTACAAAACTTTACTATTAAAATTTTCATATCTTTCTATATAAACTATCTTTAATCTATTGTATTGTAGATACTACTCTATTAGAAAATATTTTCTTTTTCATCTTCATTATTTGAATATCTCTCTTTCATTATTTCATATTCCTGTTTTCATTCTACATTTAATATCATCTATATTTTTCTTAATTAACATCAATATTTCTTTCTTTTTTTAATTCGATATTGATTACTATATAAATATTCTTAATTAGATTATAAATCTAAATTAAACTTTGATTCGATAAATATTACGAAAGACGTATATATTCTTTAAAAATTTAATTATTAATTTGTTTATAATCAGATTTATATTTTATTTTATGTGTAAAAAAAAATATTATACACATATCTACACGTACACAAACATTCACACACATTAATATACATGTAATGAAAAAGGAAAATACCGGTGTTCTATAATTATTTGTTGTGAGGTGGAAAATTTTCATTCGCGTTTAAAAAAATATATGAGAAAAATAACAGTTCATCAAATATATTTTCATATAATAACAACATTTTCCCGCTTCGCTGCCTTTTTCATTGCAGAAAATCATAATTTTCTTCATCGATTCACACATTCGAAGCTGATTAGATTAAACTTGTAAAATTTTACTCTTCGCTTCGCTCGGGGTTTAATATAATTTATTTATAACGTATTTACTTTTACTTTATCTTTATATATATATATATATATATATATATATATATATATATATATATATATATATTTAATATATAAGTACAACTGAGAAGTCGGTGCTTGATATCGGAGTGGAAAAATCTATCTCGGATTTTCTCCGATCCGAAAACGTTGTCTGTGATATTATTTTCTTTGTATATTTTTCTAATATTTTTCTATGAATTCACTTTTTTTTTATAGTGATTGTTTCTTACATTAAGAATGTTTACGTTGCCATCGTAGTTTTTTTTTCTAGTGTATTTTTTTTTATTCTTAGTTTAACTCTTCGTTGCTTTCTTCCCTCGAATGCTTTTCTACATCTTTTATTTTTCGCTCGCTTTTCGTCTTTCGCCTGTTTTCGCCTTTCATTTCCTCTGAAGACTTTCATCAAAATATCCCAATTCTAATATTAAACAAACACACGCTGTCCATCAAGTTAAATAAACATTTTCTCATTTTTCATCTTTTTTTTTCCGCGCATTTTCTTTACTATTAAAATATCCTATAATCATTTATGAGATTTTCATATATATTTTTAAAATTTTCATTCTAATCACTTTATTACATATTCACAAATTTTCACTTTAAAGTCATTTTTTTTAAATTTACATTTTCTTTATTCTATTCTTTCATAAAATTTTCTAATTATTATCATTTTCTTATTTTTCTTCAACTTACTTATTTCTTTCTAAACTATCATTTATAAATATTTTTTAATCTTAATATCTTCTTCAAACTATCTTTTTCTTCTCTGTCATTTCTTCTCTACTATGTCTATTTTTTTTCTTACTTTTCATGCTCATTTTACTCTTTCTCTTTTCCTTTTATTTTTACTTTTCCTTACTGTTTACTTCCTATCTTTCTTTCATTTCTTTTTCTTTATGTACTAAATTCTTTTTTCTTATGATCTTATTTTTTCATTCTTCCTTGGCTTATCTCTTTTATTTTCATTTCATTTCTTTATGATACACAATTTTTCTACAATTATATTACATTATCATCATTATCACTTAATTAAAAATTATTTCAGTTCTAATGAAACTCAAATATTTTCACATTCAAAAGAAAACTTGTCTAAATTTTTGAGAAAAAAACAACGACTTTCCATCTCTCACGTTTTCCGTATTTCTTTGTGTTTACTTTTTTTTTCATATACGTGACTCCGATTTTTTTTCTCATTTTTCTTCAACAACTTTTTCTCGCACTTATTTCCTTTTTTCTTGTATCTTCATTTTTAGTTCGACGTGATCGAAATAAACGTTTCAGCTATTTTAACACTGTATTTTTTTAACTTGTACTTGGCATACAGAAAATTCATAAAATCGAGATCTTTTTTAATTTTATCAAATAATATAAAATAAAATGTATCCTTTTTACTATTCTATTTTTAATTCTCATCTTTCGTACTTCCTCTGTATACTTTTATTTTTACATTTTATATTAATAAGTTCTCAAATAAATATTAATTAATGAATTTTGAATAATGTATACAAATTTTACTTCCTTTAATCTAAATAAATATTTTATTGTATATAAAATACTCTTTTAAATTATTTCTCTTCTCTTATTTTATTCATACTTTTCTTTTACCAATTTCTATCTTATTGCTAATATTATCTAATAATTTATAACTTATTTTGAACCTTTTATCTAAAAATTCTCACTCTATTTCTATTATAAATTATTACTATATATCTGTTACAATCAAATTTTCTTTCACTTTATATCAGTTTTTTCATTTAATATGTATTAAAATAATAATTGTACATATTTTTACAATCTATATTTATATTTAAAAATTACAAAATATATTTAGTATAAATATTACGGTAAAAATACAACAATTTATTATAATAATTACTTATTATATATGTTGGGTTCAAATCATGAAATATTATAATATTTATATTTTACTCATAAAACACAATAACCTAAAAGATATTACAACAATAAAAAACACTGATTTAAACAAGTTTAGTGTTTCATATTTGATTATGAAAGAATGAATATTGTTACTAATTTTAAATAGGTTATTAAATATTGAAAAAAAATATGATATTTTTAATACAATGAAATTTTCTTTCTTTCATGAATATTCAAAGTAAGCTCTTCTACTTTTACTTGCTTTCACACATTTTCCATATTTTCTACTTTGAATTAAAACCTCATTTTCTTATTATTTGTGGCTTTTTTTATAAAATAAACCTTCATTTTCATTCATTTTTAATCACTATGACTTTCACATATTTTTCACAAATATTTTAATGTAATTTTCCTATCCTCATCAATATTTATTTAAAATTGTAAATTTTAATCTATACAATATTAAAAAAGTATTTTTATAAAAATATATGTTTTCATGATCATTCTTTAAAATTATTGGAATAAGATTAAAAAGCAGCCTCACACATTTGATCATTTAATATTTCTATACACATTCGATATACATATAAAAAAAACACAAATCTCGAATGCAATAAATATTATAAAATTATAAAATAGACTTTTATTTATAATTATTTAAAGCGTTTATTGCGCAACGACCGCGGCTTAAGTGAAAATCCTTTAACATTTCAATCAACTTAAGTTTTCCCGAACTAATCTCATATTACCGAGTTACACGAGGATTAAGCGAAAGCTCGCTGTAAACACGCCTCACATATAAACGTATACTTTAATACATATATGAGCTTATAAAAATATTTTTTTACCCCCCTTTTCATACGAAAAGGGTTTACCTTTTAGACGATTACCGTGAAATTGTGGGAATGGCAAAAACCCATGTAAAAGGCGCGACGGTTAATATTAACCCATATCCGTATAAAAATAAAATTACGGTTATTTTAACCGGAATACAATATAGTAGTTAACTATTTTCTATATAAGTTTATTATATGCGTTTGAAATAAAAATATATCAAAGAAGTCATCTGTCAAACAAAAATATATTTATTAATAGATTTTTAGCATTAAAATAAATATAAATAATTTAAAATATGAAATTGATATAAATTATACTAAAAATATAATAAAAACTTTAATGTAAAAAAATGACAGTATTAAACAAACTAAAAGTGAGAAGTCAAAACTTTTAAGCGCAATTTCTTCTAGAAGTGTGTTTTAAAAACAAAGTTTAAACACAGCATTTCTTAAAAGTTGTATCTAAAAACGTAGATATCTTTGCGACAAAATAATGATTTTGGAAATTTGTTAAAAATATAAAATTTATCTATAGACATAGAATTAAAAACATTTTTAATTTCTCGTTGCTTTTTCACTGTTTTTCCATCCATGTTTTCAAAAGAAAGGTAAATTAACCATTTTTTTTTCAATAATTTTCATGTAATTTTTCTATTCGCTTTATAACTTTTATTATATGACCTATTTGCGATTATGTTAAATCTTATCTAGTGTTTTTGCAAATCTATTTACAAATTTCGTATTTCATAATTTTTTATTTTTATTAATTTTATTGGAAAACGACGTTTTCAAAAGTTGTTTTGAATATTTGATTTGCATTCAAAGACGTATGATTTACTATAAATTTTCCAAAAATTAAAGAAATATTTTTATATTATTATATATATATTTTTCTTAAAATATTTAAATTTTGTAGACTGTTTAAGTTCATAAAAATTAAATCAACCTCATTAAATTAAAAACAGAGCCTTCAAAATTAAACTTTTTTAATATTTAATTTATAAAATAGTTTTCGTGTTGTGTTTTATTTATTTACCGCGTTGTAGCGATGACAATTTTGTCTTTCCTCTGAATAATTCAATACATACACGCATGCATGTACAAAAAAAAAAACGCTAGAAAGACAAAGGATACAAGTGCACAAAGAACTACATAAAAATATATAAAAACAACACATTTAAATTAAATTAAAAAAAAACAAATATTATAATATTGTATAAAATTTATATCGGTATTAAAAATATATATTGTTATTATTATATTTTATCATTTATTTGATATACAATGTATATTACTTGTACCCTTCAATTTTTTATATCTTTGTATACAATTTATTCCTCATATTTTTTTTTTGGATTGCATGTTTTAACAGTATTATGTCGTCCATTTTTCTTTCTTTTTGCTACGGTTCTTCATCTCGTTTATGTTGAATATCAGGGATGAAGAAGGTCAAATTTTTTCCACGGGGGAACAATAACATTTCCATGAGGAACATTGCGGCTTGCCAACTTATATTTTTATTCTTTTATTTTATTATAGCAGAATTCATATTTTATTCACGTCGATATTTGTGTGTGTGCGTGTGTGTGTGCATGCGTTTTTTTTTTCATGAAACTTGTTGGTGAAAAAATCGATCATGTGCAGCCTTAGTTAGTTTTTCTGAAAGAAAAACCTATAAAATTAGTAATAAACCGGTAGTACAATAAAATTTTTCATTTATAAAAGTAATTTTATGTTTCTCAAAATATTTTAATTTTATATTCACATAACATATAACAAAATGTTTCAATTATTTATACTAATATAACTTATTTTTTTGTTATAAAATACAAAAAATCTTTATATTGTATAAATTTAAATTTATTTTTTTTATTATTATTTTTGATATTCAATATATTTTTATATGTATTGTATTTTTAAAGAAAATTTCATATATCTTAACATAAATCAAATTCTTTTATAAAATATACATTTTTTTTGTAAAAAAAAAAAACAATAAATAATATCGATTTTCTCAGTCGTAGAAATGCATTATATATGTGATATCGCATACAATTTTCTCAGACTTTTTGGATTTTAGATCAAAATTCTAACTCAAAATGTCTCATTTTTGTAACTATAAAAAGTTATAGTATTTTTAATAAATAATTTAAAAAAATATTGACGATCAAGTTCGTTTTCCTCCCAATTTTATGAGTTGTTCTATAATAGAATAAAATGTCAAACTTTTGAAGTTTAATAAATGTATTAAATAAAAAACAATTGCATTTCCAGTAATTGATTTCAATTTTCTCAATAAAGGATTTAGCACATAGTAAATTTAACGTTAGATATTACGAATTTTCCCCAGGGGTGCATTTATTCATGCTTTTTTTCGATTGAAAATAAAAAATACAACTCATTATTAAGGACAGAGTAATTTAAATTATACGCTGGGGAGGTTCCTTTGTATTTTTCTAAATGGATAAATTTATACTGTGAAAGTGACTAAGCAAAAAAAATGTATATATATATATATATATATATATATATATATAACGATAAAGGTTAAAATTGAGGTTGAATTTTATCGTTATAAAAATACAAAAATGTTTTTTCTAATATTTCAGATTAAAATTGTATATTTTTAGTTAAATTTATCGAAAGAGTTTAACACTTTTTCAAATTAAAAATTATGCATGCGAAAAGCATTTACCGGTATTTTACTCCAAAAATACAACGTTAATTTATCGAAAATGTCAAAGTGAATGTGAACAATCTAAAATTAAAAATAATTACGCAAATTTTTCATAACTTTCATTAATTTGAACTTTTATAAAAATATCGAAAGCTTAATCACGTGTTTTATTTTTAATTCAATTTTCAACATTATATTTTTATATTTAAATTCCGCATTTGGGATTATATATATATATATATATATATATATATGTATATATATATATATATATATATATATATGTATATATATATATATATATGTATATATATATATATATATGTATATATATATATATATATATATGTATATATATATATATATATATATATATATATATATGTATATATATATATATATGTATATATATATATATATATGTATATATATATATATATATATGTATATATATATATATATATATATATATGTATATATATATATATATATATATTCTTAAGTATACATAAATTTTATATACAAACTTTAATTGGTGAAGCATAATTTATTACTTAATAATTATGACTCATAAATATAAGGATGAACTTTGTAAGGCAAACGTGGCTGAATTATTTATATAGCAATTTCAATTACAAGCTGACGGCAAATTTTAATGTTCAGGTAATTTTCAACAAGTAAAAGAGAACATAATACGATATAATGAGAGCATAACTTCAGATCACAATTGCGAACATATTTAAATTTGCAGTTCATAATGATAGATAATAACTGCTAGATAACGAACAATAGTAACGGCAACAATAATACCGCATCGAGAGCCGTCAACAAATCTAAATATTCGTATAATAATTATAATTATTTTAAATACAATAAAAATAACGGGGTGAGGTAGAAAAGTCGCCTATGTTGCGTTCATTATTTTCATAATAGAATTATTCGCAATTTTCAGATCAATTTTTGATATGTCGTTAAAATATATTTTATATATTATAATATAAATAATATATTTTTCAGTTCAGAAATAACCGTTGACCTTAACTTTATTTCCGATTTTATTCTTTTATTTTTAATATAAAACAAAAAATTCAAAAAAAAAACAGTATCGAACGAAAAATTCCAAGTTATCCGATTCGTTCGGTTTACGTGTTGTGATTTTCCACGCTATTTTCCATTTTCCACTCGTTGTCGATGTGATATTAGCAACAATTCATTTAATATAATCGATGTATAAATAATAAATAATAATAACGTTTTATATGTGTATCGTGATATTAAAGTGATATTGCATATGTAGTTTTTTTTTATCTATAATATATTCGTGATAATAAAGGATAATCTATATATTAAGTAAATCCATTAGTTCAATTGTATGAATGTCGTTTTCTCATCACGTATGTTCATTCATAATATGTCTGCAGATTTACTTAGAACTACAATTACGTACACACATATATATGTATATGTGTGTATGTCAAACAATAGGAATATAAAAGTAATTAAATTTATTCTTATATAAAGTATATAATATTACAAATGAATTAATGAAAATAAATTGGATAATTCATAAAATTGTATTATGAAATTTTATTCAAAAATATGTGTTATATATATATATATATATATATATATATAATATTTTATTTATATTTTTTGTTGATTTAATATCATTTAAAACTCATGATTTTATTTGCATGAATTAAGAAAAATATCAATGTTTATTAATATCATACGACGAGTCAAATAGTTTTTCTATTTCAGATTTGAAATTAAATAGACGTTATGAAAATGTTAAAAAATATTCTAATATTGACAATAATTAAATTTTATTTTTCTATCATTGAAATTATTATTATTATTAACCGTTTTAATGTCAACATATTCATACGATTTTTTTCAGAGTGTCGTGTAATTTCATAACAATTGCCGATCGTACAATACTATAACGTTTAATACAAAATTGTCGTTATCTATTATATAATAAAAACGTTAAAAATATTTGCGCGATATTGCATTGAATATATTAAAAAAAAAAAATGATGACGGCGGCGGCGGCGGCGTCGCGTCGTAGCGGTCGCCGTAGCAGCGCATCGCGACGCTACGCCGGTGCCCCAAAAAGTGGGGGGTCCGTTTCACGAGGGGTGAGTATTATTTTATTATTATTATTATTATTATTATTATTTTACATGTGCGCGTGACTATTGTATTTGTGCGCATGCCCGTCAAATACAACGGTATATCCGTTGCACACAAAATACGGCAGTAGCTGGCGAGAACGCGGCTGGCGGCTACCGTTCCGCCATGCCGACCCCTGTCAATAACAACGTCGGCATGCGCTGAGGGCCAAACACGCGTTACGCACGCACATACGGACGAACGGACGCACAAAAGCGCCGTAAAACCGGGAAAAACCGGGAAAAACATCGCAGCGCCGCACACGATAACGGAGACGTCGGCGCGCCAAAATGACATGGTTTGTGCGTGTACTGTGATGCAATTTATTTTTTGATTTTTAAAAATATTTATATATATATATAAACACACACACACACACACATATATATATATATATATATATATATATATATATATATATATAAAGGGTGGGCGTTAGTGCGCTTTTTTTTTTAGACGCCGTCAAGTTTAAAAGTCGCGCGTCCGTTATGACGTTGCGCCGTCGCAGCGGCGCGTTGGCACTCACGCAAAACATTACGCTTTTCCTCGATTTTTCCGACATGGATTTTTCGTTTTCATCATTATTCGCGCGTCTTATGTCGCACATACATTGCCCACATTCAAAAATAATGAATTATACATATATTTTATCTTTTATTTATTAATAAATAAAATCGAATACTTTTTCATTGTTTTATTATTATGATTATAACTAATTATAAACAAATCTGATTAAAAGTTTATTAAAATATTGATATTATTTATTACTATATAATCGTAATAATATATGTATACAAACGAATCATTTATGATATTATAATACCAATTATTATTACACATACGATTATGTCTTTTATTTTTACTAATATATAGAATCATTAATTATGTATCGTTTTTCAGATTAATATTTAAATATTGATTATTTAATTGAATTAATATGCATTTGTAATTTATTGCGATGTGAAAACAAACTAACAGTGAAGTGTTTAATAATAAAGTGAAAATGTATATGTTTATATATATGGTATATATTAAATGTGATCTTTTTGAATTGTTCCAGTAAAAACTAAATATATATAATAAAAATATTATATTATTTTATATTTTTAAATAAAAATTATTCGAAAGATATTTAATGTGAGAATGTATTTTTGTATATTTATAATAAACTACAAGTGTGTATGTATGTATGTGTGTATTAAGAAAAAGCCGCATGCATTGTTCGGAAAACGTGATTGAGGTCAATCAGTTTCGTGTTGTTATATTTTGTATAGAGAGGTATGGGTTGGCTGTTTCGTGTCGTGTTATATTTTTGATTTTGTGTCACAACCACTTTTTGGCTTTTATTACTATTAATTGTTTCGTCTGTGTAAAAACGCAAAAGGTACAACTGAGACTCAAAACAAAAAATATGTTTTTTTTTAAATTCATTGAAATAAATATAATATTGTTTATATTATTTAACTCAAAAGAAAAAAAAAATAGGATTTGGTGCAGATAAATTCTGTACGCAATTTTAATTCTCAATTTACATAAGTGTTTCAGATAATGTTATCGTTTAATATGTTTGTGCTGAGAAATTTGCCTTTTTAATTCTAATATATGAGATCGTAGATATTTGTCCCTGATAACAAAGGTTGGTTAGGGTTGTTAGGGGTGTAACGCTGCGGAAAATCGTATGCGGAACTTTCGGTTAGTGTGATACAAATAAAGATTTTCGTTTCGTTACGAAGAAAAGCGTACGTACATTGTGTGGAAATTTTTTGAAAATTTGTAATTTAAAAGTTTTTTCATAGTGATATATAAAAATTGGCAAAAAAATACAAGTGCACAAAATGTTTTATTACATTTTATAATTAATATTGAAAGTGACATTTGATATAATTTTAGTGAAAATTATCAATTTATGAACAAATATAAAAGTGAATTAAATATTTATTGAAGTTTCTTTATTTTTATGTGTAGTTGTTGTTGTTGTTGTTGTTTTTGTTATGATATATTGTTTATTTGCGGATATCATTCATTATCATTCTTCTCGATAAATGGTATATCCTTTGAAAAAGGATTTTTCCATCTATTTTCTTTTGATAAAATGTACATTATACATCACGTATTAAATATCTAAATATATAGTAATGTATAAGTTTATATAATATTTAAAAGAAAGTTTTTTTTTTTGATAAAAAAATATACCAAGATTTTCTATAATTTTATTGTATTTTCTGACAAAATTGTGTTTTTTTCCCATGATTAATATTTTAAATTATTTTTATTAATGTTAATATTTATTTCAATTTATTCATGCATTATTCAAATTTTTATTTTGTTTATGAAATTGATTCTTTTATTTTACAAATATTTGCATATGATAAATATGAAGTTAATTAAGTTCAAAAAATATAAATTAAATAATTTAAACAAAATAATAACAATATATATATATATATATATATATATATATATATATATATATAACATACATGCAATTATATGGTTAAATATTTGCACTAAACGGTAAACAAACAAGTTGTTAATTATTTGCATTTATTTTATATAAATATGCATTATTTATTTTTGTTGAAAATAGCTATATTTTTGTGAAAAAATTACTGATATCAAAAAGCACATTCTATTTGTAATTCAGCTAAGAAATTTTAAAAATAATATTTAGATATAATATGGAGTTATATAAAATAAGAAAATAGTAATTGATAAATATATTAATTTATTCATATATTGTCATCAATAATGAGCAAGTATACAAAATTTCAAACAAATTGGATATTGAGAAGTTGTCAAAAAACCGATTACAAAAATCCACTCCGACAAACAAACAAACCAACGAACACCGCAAGTTAAATAAAGTGTGTGAAAAAAAAAAGCAATATACTATATATATTTGTATACACGAAAAAAACTTTAAATATCGCCGATGATTAAAATAAAACACGATATCGATCACACTTTTAACCCTGTCGATTTATTACGGGCACAATAAAAATGTTTTTTTTTTGTTTTGTTACAAAGCGCAATATTGTAAATCTATAATTTCAACGTTAATTTTACGATCAAGGGGTTGGTTTTACATGCACGACGGGGGATGAATGCGGCGAGGGCGGTTTTTGCGTTATTACAAATTTACGATCGCATTTTCTATTCAACTCTTGTGAGTTTGCACGTTGTTTTTCCGCGGTGCTCATCTTTTCCGCGGCGCGTTTAAAGCGGAAAAACTCTCGTTTCACCGAACGACACAACGTGTCGTTAAAAATTTATAAAAAATGGAAATGAAAAAAAAAACGTAAATTTCGGATATTTTTCAAATATATAAATCGAAAAAGGAAAGAGTATTAAGTGGATTTTTTTAATTTTTAAACGAAACAATCGTAAAATAGTGATCTATGAAATGATATTATTGCTGAAGTTTTCTTTTAAAAAATAATTTTTAAATTGCACAATCATTTTTAATGATATTATAAATTTTTATCCAGAATTTAATTTTTCACGAGCAATTTATTAGTTTTAAATTTTATTTTCTACAAAAAAGTTTAAAATAAAAATTATAAAAAACAAATGGTATATTTAAAGGATTACATTTTAATGAATATATTGAAATAAAAATATAAAATTCTTCTTAAATTAAATTTCGTAATGAAATGTAAACATTGTTTACCAAATTTACTTAGAAATAAAATATTGATACGTCTTTATATACTTATGCATAGTTAAGTGATATAATACAGTAAAAATTAATTATATTATTAAAATATATAATAATAATTTTTTGTACGAAAAAATAAATAAAAATGTATATTTAATAATTTATATAACTGATATGCGAGTTTTACGATTGTTTGAATGTAACTTTAGGAGAGAAAAAAAAACGGTTGACGATCGCCGCTTTAACGACTCGAACAAATAATAAAATGTGCGTGACGCACAAAATTTCGACGGATCGACGCGATAATAATCACGCGCGCGCGCGCGTGATTCTTATAAAGCGAAATTCGGAAAGTCGAACCGGAAAGTCTCGTTTAACGATCTATGCAACCTGGAAAAGTCGGAAAAAATAAAACATACACGAAAATATTTTTTTTAAAAGCGTTGGAAAATTTATATATCGATTATTTCATTGCGTGCCTTTAGTACTTTTCTTTTATATATATATATATATGTGTGTGTGTGTGTGTGTGTGTGTGATGAAACAGTCTCAGTATAAAAATATTTTCCTGGAAATGTTTTAAAACAAATGCTCGATTCGGGCAATAATTGTGAAACTCGTGTCACGATATGTGCGTGTTTAGAAGGAAAGTTCGCGAATGATGCAGACAAAATCGAAAGCTCCGACGAACAAAGCTTTTCGCATGGGGGTCGCTTTTGTTGCTCGTTTTGCATCTACATCCGCTTTGTTCTGCACTATGTCGTAGTTTGTTTATTGTTCCGAACGGTTTTGATTTGTTTAATTTCACAAATATATTTAGATAAACCCTTATTGCGAATAAGTGGATAAATATATATTTACAAATTAAAATTTAAACCTCATTTGATAATTATTATTTCGCGATTGAAACTATAACGAAATAATCTGAAAGCATATATTTTATTAATGCGTAATTTATATGTTTTGTAACTTGTAAAAAAAAATTAAAAAAATCATTAATCTATATTATTATTTTTATTGTGAATAAAATTTTTCATATATTTTTTTTATATATATCAAGAATGCCAAATCGGAAAAACTTTTGATATTACAATTTGCGTACATTTCATCCGCAATCTTTGATAGTCGCGAATATAAAAGTTGACCAATTTACAGAAAGCTTTTTTCCTCGCTCAGCAATTTGAAAATCTTCATTATATTTTCAGCTGAACAACCTTGACACGTATTTTTGCGCGATTAATGCTCATCATCGATAGTTTTCACTTTCGTAATTTTTTTGCAGAAAGAGAGTGTCAGCTTTTAGAAACTGACAAAATTAATTATTTTACACTTTAAATTTTGACGAAGGTTCGTTTTCATTCGGAAACGTCAATTTTCACGTATTTCTGAATATAAATTTAAATTTAAACGTGTTTTCCATTCATGCGGATATGAATTTTCATAATTCATTTCGTCTTTAATGATATTTTCTTTGACGAATTTTTTCATAGATAATTTTCAATATATATAACGATACTAAACGATTTTTTAATTCATATTGATTTTATATATCATTAAGAAATCTATATAATAAAACATATATCGATGACATTTAAGGCATATATAGAAGAACACTTTCGTATATATATATATAGAAAAGAAAAATTTTGGTTAATAGTATAACAATATTGGCTTAGATCACGTTTATAGTATAATATCCCTGACACAATTTTCTATAATACGATCCGCATTATTTTCTAAGCATTATTCTGATGAAAGTGTCAATATATTGTCTAATAAAATTAATATTATACGCCTACAATTTTAGTGAGGTCCCAATTTGCTTGAATGCTATCAATTTCCACGCACATACTAAAATTTTACGCGACACTATAACGAAATTATCGGAAAATTCGTATATAAATTTTCAGTTAGTCTTATTTATATATATATATATATATATATATATATATATATATATATATATATATATATATATATATATATGCTACATGTGAAAATTATTCGTTTTCCTCTAAGTCGAATTTAATGAAGTCGAATTTGCTTCGAAATTTCGTCATTATCGGTTTTTGAGATTTTGATATATTTTATTGAATACTCTCGTGCATTTATCGATTTTCTCGAGTGTATTGTTTATATATTATTTATTAAAAAATCGATATCGTAATTATTATATGAAATTCTAAATATAAATTATATTTATTTATTAACGTCATACAGAATATATTCGATGATTACAGTTCATTTGAAATTTAACCTTTTATATGCCAAAGATCAAAACTTTCGATATTAAAATAATATTATTTCACTTTGAGCAATAAAGACTACATTGTCGTTTTAAATAATCGTCAAAACTATTATTTTTAACGATGCATAGTTTCAATTTACAATACGAGATTAAAAAAAAATATCGGTTAATCGACACTCGGCAGTTTAACGGTTAACTTTTTAATCTATACTACGTCAAATAAAAAAAATATCATATTTGTCATGAATTGTTTCAATTATTCGTTGTCTTTATATAAAAATATTCTATTTTTCAACATCAATATATTAAAAAAAACATAATAATTTTATTCAATATTTTTAATATTATATTATAATAGGTTTTGTCGGTCGCACAAATTAATAAGGTAATAATTTCTAAATAATAAATTCAATAAAATTTAATTACAGTGCATCGATCCATGCATTTTAATTATGAGTTTAAATTTTAATTTTATAATTATACTTCAACTGTCGATATATAAGCTAACAATTTACATATTATATCGCATATAAGTCGGAAAAATATAAATATTTAAAATGCTTATTTAGCCTTCAATATCGATTGTAAAATTCGCGGTGACAAAAGACGATTTTTTGAACTTGATTATTATTATTTTTTGACAGAAATGATCAATATTATAAATATTTAATAATTGTGAAATATATATATATATATATTTAACGAAAATATATAATAATAATATTAAACGTTGATTTATAATTCGCAAAGGTCAAAACGAACGATAACAAGTGAGTCTGGGTCAAGATTTAGATAATTATTTATTTGCGTAAATAAATATAATATTTTGTTGGCATAGTGGTCATTTAACTGACTTATATCCTGATAAATTAATAATATTTTTAAGTAAAAAAATCAATTTTATTTTATAAATATATTTTTTATTTTTATATACAACCTTTTCTTTAAAAAAATAATATATTTCTAATATTGAAAAAAGGTTAAAATTTTTCATACATGTATATATATATTTACATAAATATTTTTATGTGTAGGAGGAAAAACACTTTTCTTAAAGCTCCATCACAGGAAAAAATATTCGGAATTTGGGTAGATTGAAATGATAATCCTGCTTTCCTTAACTATATTATGTATCTTATTTGCGTACATTTTTAATACGTATAAACATTTTTTTTTATATATTGGTAAAATGAAATATTAAAATTCTCAGAATCTTTTAAAACACATATTTTAAAAGCTCGAAATGCGCTATATAAAATTATTCTAATATTTCATCCTATTTTCTTCAAAGCATTGAAGAAATGCCACTTTTTTACATTTAATATTTACATTTCACCATAATATTTATTTTACATATATTATTTTATATTTTAACACTGCATATATTTTTTAATAATTTAATTTTGCAACGAAAACATTATAAAAACAATATTTTATACGGAAAAAATGTCACGAACAAAATTAATTGCATTTTAGTGCATAAATTAACAAAGCATTCTGAATACTTTCACGATATAAAGTTGTATATTTAAAAAAAAACTTTAATTTAAAATTTATGTGACAAAAGACTGAATTTCACCATTATAAATTTCAGTATTAAATTATGATCAATATCGCAAGCTTTTTTCTAAATATATTAAAAATTATTAATATTTTTATTTTAGTCGTATGCAGATTATTTAAAAAATCAACACAAAGACTTTTCCACGAATCAAAATATAATATGAATAATAAAATTTTGATTAATTACGATTATAAATTAAAAAAAAATGAGCAAAAAAAAAATATTAATATTTATTTTTTTTAATAAATATAATATATATAATATTAAATTCAAGTATAATAAAATATTCGTAATTTAAAAAAAATGTTGTCGTTTAAACTGATTTGTTTTATAATCGTTTAAAAATTTGACAACCAAATTTGAAATCCATTCTAAAACTGTCATTTTTATTTATGATATTGAAAAAAAAATTATATATATATATATATATATATATATATATATATACTCGATTTGGAAAAAAATCTTCATAAATATTCTGAAATTCGAAATTTCAAATATATCATGCAAATACTGCGACATTTGAATTAAAACGAATAATTTACGACAAATCGAATTTCGTCCGTCCCCCCAAAAAAAAAAATAAAATAACTTTGAGGAAAAAAATACTTCACTTCCGAATAAATTTCTTAGACTTGAAGGAAACGTAAAACTTTTTCAATTTTTATAATAAAAAATTCACTCGCATGCATTAGAAACATATTGAAGCATTTTTACGATACAACATATATAATACTAAGAATACACCCCTTTTTTGAAAATCTACCCCTTCAACCTTGCACACATAAACTTTATATTACACATTATATACGTATTTTGACGGTAAATTTACATAATGTCTCGGTAGACTCGATACAGCGTTATGTGTAATATATCATTTTACGTGCATTCAGTACACAAATAAATGTATCATCCTGTATAAATATATATACAATGAAAACTATTCTTTACTATGGTATATATTTGATTTGTTATTTGAGTTTGTAAAGTTTTAGTACATAGAATGAAGTTGAATGTCAATAAACTTTTTTTTTGAAATACGATAAAAAATTATAATAGTTTATAATAAAATAAACAAAAAATTTCGTCTATATGCCTCATATATGATCGTTTTAAAAATTGTACATTAATAGATATATATGGTAAATATAGTAAAAAATAATTTTTAATTTTTTAATATAATAAAATATTCTGTATTGTGAAAATAATGTTGTTGGAACGAAAGCGAATCTGCGAAATTGAATTTTAAAAATTGTACAATCTTATTTCAATATAAAATATGTTAAAATTACATTCTTAAAAAAAATATTTTTTTTTATTTTTAAACTAAATAAAAAGAATTTATTAATTTTTAGATAAATACCTATAATTTTTCTAATTTTACATATATATAATTGTTTATATAAAAAAATGTGTGACTAAGCTTTTAATTAAACACTAAATTTACATTTCCCAGTCATTGTTATTAACACACTGTATGCAGGCGTCGTATTTCAGCTATAATAATCAATTAACGATTCGGCGGTCAGACGCGGTTTACTGACCATTCATGTTTCTCAATTAGTTAAATGCGGTATATATAGTAATTACATACCACAATTTTTATTTATATATTATTGTTAAATGATTCGTTTAATTTTATACACTACATAAAAAAGTGTAACGTTTTTAACTTTTATATTGAAAATTTGCATTAATTTCTGTAAAAATATACGTAGTTAATTAAATATTTATATTAAAAAATATGATTTATATTTGTCTTTCTAAAAAAGACCAAATATTGTACTTCTTATCAATCATAATTTTTGATTTTACTATCTTTCTCAAAATGATTTGTGCCATTAAATTTAGAAATTAGTTTTTATATCTTAAAAATATTACATTTGTAATTTTTCAGAAATGATCTTAAATATATGTTATTAGATTGATTTAAAAATATTTTATATTAAAAATTTGAAAACTATTTTCATCACCCTAAAGATGAAATATATATATATAAAAAATCAGGTTATAAAACATCATTTCAAATCATTACGACTCCCAGTAGAGAGTATAAATATCTATTTAGAAAATTATTTTTCATATATAACACCTATTTTTATGGTTCAATCCGCTCAAAACGTGTTAACACCTTATTCCATATAATCTTAAGAACGTTCTACAACAGATATATCAATTTAAAAAAATAGCCAGTAGATTTTAAAACGTCAAACATCATCGATTCGATAAAAGAAACATCGATCTCGGTTTATTCGTACAAAGAGGAATCACTAGAAATCCGCTGGGATATCGTAGTAACGTTGTACATGTACGTTACATACTTATGTGTCAGTTTAGGGTTCAAATGCCAGATGTTACCCAAACTTCGCGTATTTGAAGCTTTAAAACGTACAATGGTAACGTTAGAAAATCCCACAAGAGAAATAAACTGAAATATGTACCGTGTTTTTAAGCAGACGTGCAAATGCATGAAAATTAATGGATCATCAACTGAGCTAATTTCAACTGTTCCACATAACTAAATTCTGAATGCATATTTTTAATATATATATATATATATATATATATATATATATATATATATATAAATATATATATATATATATATATATATATATATATATAAATATATATATATATATATATATATATATATATATATATATATATATAAATATATATATATATATATATATATATATAAAATTTATATAATAAGACATTACATAATATTATATTTTAATAAAAATATAATATTATGTAATTAAATTGCTTTAATTATCCGTCATACAATGTGTTACTTAGATATTTAAATAGAATTTATACTTTGTTAGATATATATTGAAAGACAAAGAACTTGTTAAATATTCAATTAAAACGTTCCTATGATATTAATGGTATAGTATAAACTTTTACTATGTGAAATTATTAAAAATATGAAAAAAAAATTTAAATATTGAAAATTAAAAACTTCAACATTTTATTATAATATTATATTTAAGTGTATATTTTGAGAAGAGTTGATTTATTTTTGTACATTTCTGATCAAATAAATGTTATATTTTTAATGAAATAATACAATTAATTAATATACTGTGATATTATATATTAATGAATGCATTTGGATATAGTTTTCAATACTATATTAATTATATATAATTTTTCAGATGTTTTAAACTTAAATAAGTATATTGGACATTATTATATTCATTTCTATTTATATAGGTTTTTGATATAAAATATGGATATCATAATTTCTAATATAAAGTAATGATTTAATAAATTATGAATAGTTAATATGAAGTGTAATTGTAAAAAAATTTATTATAAAAAATATTTTAATTAATTAATTAAAAATAGAGTAATGATACATGTTTAATGATCAAATTGTTATTGTTAATTAATAATTTTTGTTTTGTACAATTGCAGGAGTGTGGTCGGCATGTGACGATTAAGTGCGGTTGAACAGGCAGCAGGCAGTAGTAGTGTAGCTGGTATCGGGGGTCCTAAAAGGCGTCCGTGAACCGGCAGCGGTTGGCAACATCTGCATCGGCGGCGACAATTACAGCGGCGGCCGACGATGACTGCGACACGGCTACAATTGGTGCTGGTCGCGGCCACGTTGCTTGCGACGCGGCTCGCACAGGCTCAGGCCAACACCGGTCAGTACATTTTTATATATATATATTTTTTTTTCATCATTTATTTCCTATTTTTACAAATCGAAATTATTGTTTTTATTTCAATAGATAATACAACCGCAATAAACTGATAAATAAATAACAAATTATATTTTTCTTCTAAACAATATTTTTTTCCTTACGAATGTAATATTGTATCCGATTACAAATAATTTATTATTATTAGTTTTTTTAAACGATATCGATACGCATTTTTAGATGACGTATATATATATATATATATATATATATATATATATATATATATATACATATATATATATATACGTTTTACTCAGTTGACGGGTTAAGAAGGTTAGCGATCCGTATTTGAAATAGTTCTATTGACGAAAAGTTGAACCAACGATAAAGATTTTTCAGTAATGACTTTTGACGTGTTCTTATTGAACTTTTCTCTTGAATTTTTCCTTCCAAAATTATCTAGAACAACCTATATTTATCATTTCTTAAGATGTGGATGTATTGATCCAAAACCTCATTATTTGCAACTTTATCAGTCCGAGATATTCTTAGCAATTTATATAATATATTTAGATATTTTATTGTGTTCTCTTTTTATATTAAAATAGATTATATTTATTTTATTTAAAAAAATCTATCAAATTTTTGTTTAATTTAAACTATTTTGGTGTTCTTTATGAATTATATATTTTTTTGTTACATATATTTTTATTGGCATTTTCTCGATAGTTCATAAAACACACACACACACACACACACACACACACACATATATATATATATATATATATACATACATATATTAGAAAACATAAATTTACATTTTTATATATGATTTTTTTTAATTATTAATGATATGAAAAATATAGCACAATACTATTTACTTTATTTATAAAACTTACATAAATGACCTAGTTAAAATATAAATATTTTTAATCAGAAAAAACTTCTTAAATATTAATTAATATTATTTATAATATTTTTATCAAAAATTTAAAAACTATATTATTTTCAACAATAAAATTATCGGTATATTTTACTATTTACTTAATATCACTATGATATCCATCATATGTAACTTTAGTTATATTTATTTTTAAGTTTAGATTTTCTTAGAAAAACTTTAGACTTTAGATTTTCTTAAAAAAAGTATAATGGCACTTATGCGGTCTTAATTGCCTTTTTAAAGCTATTTAACTTCCTCTAGTCTTTCTTAAACTTGATATTCATTCCATTACTAGTTTTTTCACAGTTTCGATTAAAAATCTTAAAAAAAACATAACGGAAAAAATAAAATAATTTATAATAAAAAAAAAATTAATTAAATTGTTTTTGATTTAAATATCTGCGAATATAATTATTTTTAAAAAAATTGGCATATCTTTTTAGATATATTTTAAAATTAATGACATATTTCAAACGTCATTTTATAACGAATTAATTTAACCCAATTAACCGACGAATTATTATTAAATATATATATATATATATATATATATATATATATATATATATAAATTTTAAACCGGAATTAATAAATATTTCGATTTAATCCCGCAGATAATAAAACGATCGTTCATTTCGAAACGTTCAAAAATTTTATAATTTTAGACTAAAAAGGTTCTCCAAATGTAAATTAAACAGTGTTTAACAAAATATTTTTGCACTTCCGCTTCGTTCTACGTAAAGATTAAAAGCTTTCACGTTTCCTGTTAAATCCATTCCCTAGTCCATTATCATTTTAATTAATCGTCAATTTTTTTTTCTCAACGTCTATTAAAACACAATTACGACTATGCGCTAATAAATGCGATTCGTTTTAACGATAAAAAAATATATATGTTATATATATATATATATATATATATATATATATATATATATATAATATATATATATTTGCACACACTCTTGCTATATTAAATATTTACTTAGGACGAATCGTATTAAACTCGAATAATTTGTAAAATATAATAATTCATTTTATGATTTTTAAAAGCGCAAACGAAATAATTAAAGTCGGCATTTTTATCCACGTCACGTTGATATTTCGCAATTTAGAAAAGCACGCGAGATTTGAGCTTTTAAACAAAGTTAAAATTCTGCACCGAATCTTAAAACTATCCAAACAAAGCCTTCTCACTCGAAGAAACTCTTTCTGCAGTTGAATTATTAAGTTTAAGTATTTTATCAAAATTTTATGCATTGTTTCATAAAATGATATTTTTGAAAATAAATTCTTGTTCTAAGTGCGATAACCTTTTTTTAATTTAAAAATTATATTATTTTAATATTCAGCAATTAATTCGTTTTCAAATTGTTAAACTAATAATGTTAAATTTTTTTTTTTAGTTCATATAAGTATAAAGATTTATTTTAAATTTTTAAAAGATTTCGTATAAATTTTTAAGACACAAATCAATACTAAAATATTTAAATTTTAATTATTTTTATACGAAATTTAACTTATCTTTTATATTATATTATATAATATTTACATTCAGATGACATTTAAAATGAGATTCAAATACGAAATATTCAAAGCATAAAAACACTATATACACGTTTATCATTATAAATAACACATCTAGTATAATATTACGTTTTTAATTATAATTAATATAAACTTTTGAGATTCACTGTACTTTAATACTACGTAAAATAACTCCGTCGAGTATAATTATGTTCATATTAAGAATCTTTATGTTTTTTTACGTAGTATATTTTTTCAGATATAAAAAAATATATTTTTTTTTAAGTTAAATTAAACCTCATTATTATATATAATACGTATTTTTTTTTTAATAAAAAGATTCAAATTGCATTTGACGTCAAACTAATGACCGCGCCCATCTTTACGGACACGACCAAAATATCTACAAGTGGTTCTCAAATTGTTTCGTTCGTCGTTTCACAAACGTTTCGGGAATAGTCTATTTTATTTTGAAAGCACAACGGTGTGTCGTATCAATGGATAAGATTAGCGGAATTCGCTCGTTTTTACCTTAGATTGTCCGCTCCGCGCCGCTGTTCTTCCACGAGACGGTCGAATATTTTGCGATCGCGTGTTCGTTTTTTCGCCATTTGAATGAACCGTATTATAAAATTGTGACCGTTCGTGTCACGGTGTTTTTGACTGCATGAAAAGTCGATCAATACACATCATGTGACCGATTTAATTACGTAAATAATGAATTGTGCATTCAAGCGTATGCGTGTACAGGTTGTTCCGAAACAAAATAATAATAATAATAATCATAAATTAACTAGTCATCGCCGATAAATTATGTACTTCATAAATTACATACTTATCGATTGCTTCGGTTTTGACGTTATTGATATATTGTTTTTTTTATACATATATTTGCTTGATTTTATAATAAATTATGTAAGGATAAATTAATCAAAACCTGTTGACTACTGAATTATGAATACACAAATATTGGAAAAAAAACAGTTATATATATATATATATATTATAAATAAGATGCTATTGATTTGTAATTATAGATTCGAGTCAAATTTTTGTTTAAAGATATCTTAAAAACTTTTATGTTGTTATTATTATCTTTTAAGAAAATCCCATTAAATTCAAATAAAACAAAGTTTAACCAAATGTTTAAAACTTCAAAAGGGAAAAAGTTATGATCGTGATAATATTCCGATTATATATATATATATATATATATATATAAATGGAATTTTTACATTTCATAAAATTTGCAGCTAGTTTTTTTTAACAACTGAGATTTATTTCAACTGAAAGAAAAAGAGTAATATTGATATAATTTTGACTAATTAATAAATATATGTGTAAATTATTTAATGTTGAATTTAGTTATAAATAAAGTGACGAAAGAATACTTAAATATATTTATATAATAAAATTGTGAAAGAATTATCAACAAAGTATTAAAGAGAATCTTTTAAACTTTAATAATAAACAAGATAAACAACTTTACACTCGAGCTGTCGATTTCTATGGAAAATTATAAACGAGATTAACGAATTTGAACACAAAACTGACGAAAATTGTAAAATAAAAAAAATAACAAACCTACGCATATCGTTCAAAAATACAACGAATTTATTATTTTAGAAGCCTTATTTGGAAATTTTAAGTGTCTTTATATGTTTCAAAGCAGTAAAAATATTATGTCTTCTTGCAACATAAAGATTTATGAACGTTGTTTGAAATATTTCTCTATAAAAATATTTTAATATATATATATATATATATATATATATATATATATATATATATATATATATATATATATATATATATATATATATATATATATATATATATATATATATATATATATATATATGTATGATTTTATATAACATTTCATTAATTAATATTAGAAAATCACATTTATATAACAAATGTATATTTTTTCAAATATCAGATTACATTATTATATTAAAAATCGTTAACGACATATATATATATATATATATATATATATATATATATATATATATATATATAAACTTTGACCTTTCATTTCAATCTCTCGGTGACTGTTTTCTTTTTTTCTTGATGAAAAGTTAAAATTATCAATTTCTTTCAATTCAATATCAATGTCTAAAATTAATTTCCTCCCTACATTATTATACAACTTTTCCCATTTACAGTTCATTTGTATTTAATCATTTCTTAGAAATCATTTAACGTTGAAATCTATTATATTAAATATTATATAAAGTATCGATATTATATTAATAATAATCAAAATTTCGAGTGCAAATAATTTCAAACTCAAATCTTGATTAATTTTTTTATTGGTAAAACTGTCAAAAAAAAAGCGATTCAAATATTTTAATTTAAAAGTTTACGAGTAGAATTGACAAATTAATTCTATAAATCAACGTCAAATTAATGAAAAATAGTCTTAAATCCAAAAAGGACTAAAATGTCACGAATAGATTTCGTTACATTAACAATATATTAATTAAAATTTTCGATAACGAACTACTAATATTATATAATTTCATTCGAAAGCGTAGCCGAATAACGTCGATCGATCTTTACAATTATATATTATTACTTAACTATTCTTCTATAGGTTACACACACACACAGAGAAATATATATATATATTTTCGAACATTGAACTGTAATATAGATAAATATCGATTGAATTAATACTGTCTCAATTGTCTTATAATGGACGACATCGCTTTTACAAAACCCCATAATAAATCTTCTACATTGTTAAAATAAAGATATTATATTACAAATATATAAGAATTTCTATTATTTTTTTTTATAAAAATTAAATATCATAGATTTTAATATATATTTTGCATATAGTATAATTTTGTATTATATATAGATAAAAAAAATTATAATGATATTTTAATAGAAGATGGAAACTTTTTTATTTATACGGAATTCAATTCACGAAATAACACCATTATCATAATTTTATAAGAACGAATTCAATTTATAAAACAGCCGCGAATCATCTAATTTTACTTTTTAATCGACAACGCGTTTATACTAGTTTAGTTTTTAGGGGAAAACGCATTTTCTTCAAGCTCACGTTTTTTCCGAGCATACAATATTCATGTGAAGAAAAAGGGGTAACGCTTTCAAATAATGCATAACAAAACTGGATGTTTTATTACACGACCCAAGAGTACAAAATCGACCCTTGAATATATTCATTTATATGTTTTTACCTGTCTATATTTCTTCTACGGATAATTTGTATAATTTTTTATGAAAAAAAAAATATCCATTTAAGATTTATTATGCTTTATATATAAAGTTGTTGAATGATTGATTGTATTTTTTTTTTTTGTTGAGTTGTCAACTTTGTTTTCGGCGAATGTTTGTATTGAAAACGAGAAACTTGTTGTTTTTGCTTCCTTTTCAAGTGAAAAGATATTCTTTGTAAGTGTTAATTGAAAACGAAAGTGATATCTTTTGAATTTAGAATCGAAACACGTTATATAATAAAATATATAAATATTGTTGAATAATGTCAGAACGAATTCAATATAAAATATATAAATTATAATTAAAAAACATTTTCATTAGAATATTATATTATTATTATTATTTAATATATATATTTTTAAATAAATAAATAAATATATATATATATATATATATATATATATATATATATAAACAAAATTTTGTCTAAAAGTATACAAAATCGATAATTGTGAAGTAATTTTTATATAATTAATGAATTTACTCGTGTATATAAATATATCGAATTAATTTCATATTGACATTTGATACAATATTTTTTTTTTGTTATTGTTGATCGAATCAAAAATACATTTTTAACCATAAATTATTGTTTCGTTTTGAAGTCACGCGTTGAAATATATTAAAAAAAACGAATCGTATCTGTTATATTACTTTTTACATGTCAAAATGTATGGCGATTGGATTTTCTGCGTGACGTTCAAATTATATGGATTGTCTGTAACATATATATGTATTTATATATGAATATATATATATATATATATATATATATATATATATATATATATATATATATATATATGTAATATATAATTCGTGCGTGTTTTTAATCTCGCATACTATCGTTGAAAGTTCACCGCGAACAAACGTTTTACACGAGCGTATATTTGTACAGAAAAAAATATAAGGGTAGTCATGTTTTAATCCTGAGGGATTAAATTTCGTCTTTCCAAAAAAAAAACAAACAACTATACTATTTGTATATTAATATGTATAATTTTGTTACTATTATTATACGTAATGCACTGGAAAATTAACATATTACACTCAGTTCAAAAATTCGTTTAGTCATTGTCTAAAGTAGATTAACTTTAATTTAAATATTTTTTATCTTTTTATATATATAATTATAATGAAAAATAAATTTTAAACAAATATATTTAATTTATTATATCATATATTTAAAATAAATATTGTATATTCTTATACTAAAGTAAATTTAATAATAATAGTATGTAAACGAATTTTTGAACTATATTTTATATATATATTAGCGTGTCGAAATTTTTATATAATATATATATAAATATTTTATTTAACTAAGGATATTTAAATAATTCCATTTTATTATATATTTATAAGACTCGAGTCTCATAATACGGGAAAAGGGTGAAAATTGAAAATGGAAAAGCGTCAATGTTGCGAAGAAAATTGCGTGCTTTTATCGTGAAACGTGACTGCAAACTAACACTGCAATTATTAGATATAAACGTTGTTGGTTTATACATATATATATATATATATATATATATATATATATATATATATATATATATATATATATAAATGTATATACAATAACAGTTGATTCAAGGAAAAACCAATAAATTTATTTAAAACGAGATTATAAAAGACAAAGAATACAAATGCATTTTATATTATTGTATTATCTGATGACTTTTTTTAATATTTAATAAAAAAAAATTTAATATATATATATATATTTTTTTTTGAAAAAAAAATAATTTAAAATTGTCTATAACACATATATAAATAATAAACGTATAATAGGTGCGTGCACATATGTCTTTAATTGGAAAAAAAGAGAAATTGTGCATTCGCTACTGCGGCACGCATTCGCTTTTCTTTATGGTTTTTCCGATGACGTCAACGTTGCGTTTATACCTTCCTTATCCGGGTTAAACATATTCGACGGTTAAATAATTCATTGAGTTGTCGCATAATGAATTCGAGGAGCGTTTTACTTCGGCCTCGGCGAAAAGTTAATTTAATTGCACAATCGCGCGAGGTTCGCTCGTACATTTAACGAGAAAATAAACAAAGATGGATCACTTCGAAACATCCTGTATATAGATCAATGTACTTTTCATTATTCGAGTGTGTTGTTTTTTTATTGTACATATAATTTGTTTTTTGAACGCTTTCTGTAATATCAGATTGAGTGTGATTGTAGATATTTAGTATATATAAAAAATATTAAAGAAAAATAAAATTGCATTAAATATTCATAGTATTATTATATATAACGTAATAAAATCTATGATATATAAATTTTTAATAAATTTAAAAACCAATTTACAATTTTTTTTTCATATGTTTACCAAATTAAATACAGTTAAATCTAACAAAATTTGTAATTTTGACAATGATCACGAATCACAAATTTGAATTAGAAACGATCTAATAATTATATAAAAAAACAGATATATTATAATTATAAATAAATAAAAAAAATAAGTTTTTATATAAATTTTAAAATTATATTTTTTTCATCGTAAACTGATGTAAAATAGGTTTTTTTTTATTCTATGTTCTATATGCATATATAAATTCGTATTTTATAGATATGATAAAGAATTGCTTGGTTTATGATTATTGATCCATTTTGGTTTCCAAAATATGTCTACGGATGCATATTTTAAAAGCCTTGTTTAAAAATATATAATCTTAGAACAATATGTAAAATGATAAAATCTAAATTATATTTATTTTATAATGAGTTGATTAAAAAAAACTTCACCAAATATTAAACCAATTATTTTAGTAATTTTATTCGAATATAAAAAAATTTTTTTTTTCAATACTAACGAAGCGAATTTACATAAAAAGTATAAAAACACTTTACGAGGGTTAATTTTTGTCTCGACTAACCGCGTTTTCTTTCGCTTTTTGTCGTTCGCGAATTTTAATTCGTTTCTTACCCTCGAAAGTCTTAAAAAAAATATATATTTAATTCGCGTTAATTAGGAACGATTTCGCTTTTCGCGACCGCGAAAACGAGAGAACGATTTTTTTTTCTTTTTTATTCCGTCCGCCCCCTCGCTTCGCCCCCCTTGAATTTCGGTCACTTCCGGAAAATCGAACGCGAAAACTCTCCCTCTCGACGCGCGAGTCGATTTTTCACGTGCTCCTTTCGCATGCGTACTATGTCGAAACAATAATAAAAAAAAACGTATATAAAAAGGAATACGGTAAAATATATATATACATATATTTACATACACACTATTCTAAGGCATATATACACGTGTTTCTTTATATATTTATATATAGGGTCGTAAAAAAAGAGAGGTTCTACGGAAAACGGTGCATCGCTCCCGTGGGAAAAGCGGTATTGCGATGTCAACTTCGATAATTGTCCTATTCCATGTGATGTTAGTACACACACACACACACACACACACACACATATATATATATATATATATATATATATTACATGTATATATACAGGATGAACGTTTAATACGTGTATTATAAATAAAAAAGGTGAGGTTTTGTGAATTAAATATGTGCCGACATGACTACGAATAGATAGACAGATATACGGATGAATCAACAATTTTTCCCTTGTGAATCGAAACGTTAATTCATATATGTATATATATATATATATATATATATATATATATATATATATATATATATATATATATATATATTCATTATATATAAAAGCAAATATAGTAATATAATTATGATGTAATGTATATTTATACAGACATAATTCTATGTTATATTATATAATATTCTATAAAAAAAAATATTTTCAATCTGTAAAAAAAATCTAGATCGTAGTATTTTACATGTTATAATTTAAATTCACGAAAAATATCGTTTTATTAAAAAATATTATTAAAATAATATCAAAACCTTGTAATAAAATTAAATATTTAAGAGTTAGTTATATCTAATTTATGTATGTCGTAATGAATATTTTAACGGGATAAGAAGTTTTAACCTGAATACTTCTACAAGTTTCAATATAAACTTTTATATAAAGTAAAATTTATGTAAGAATTGTATAAAATATACACTATAATTACTGTAACTTACACTATAATTATTTTTCAAAAAAAAAGGTAAATAATTTAACACATTTTCCTCAAAAAAATATTAGAAAAACGATCTGCTTTTATACTTTGAAAGATTTTCTTCATAATTAAAAAATATTATATTCATAATTTTTATAACTTAAAATTGCAATTAATATTCTTTATTTTTATATAAAAAATATTTTAATATTATAAAATAAACCGTTTTCAGATTTTTTTTCTCTTAATGATAAATCGACGTTAAATATTTATTATCATATTTTTAACGTCGTATAGAATAAAATTAAAAATATCGTCTTAAAATAAAATTTATCGTTTAATAAGAAGGCTTATATATTAAATTTATTATTATTTTCAATATCTTATTAGACTTTATATATTGAAAATAATTTTGAAAAAAAATGTGTTCTTATATTTAATTAAAAAAAAATCAAATTTAGACTTATAATAATTTAAAACTAATAAATTTTATTTTATTTAATATTAGAAAAATAGCGATAATTTCACGCTATACAAACATAATTTATGGTTTTATAACGTTTAAAATATGATTATCGTTTTACATTTTACAAAACAACAACGAAAATAAAATAAAATTTCGCTTATCGTTAAAAACGTTAGTTAATTCTAAACAATTCACCGAAATATCGTAAAATATTTACACGGGGTCCGTTCAAACATGACACGAAAATTTACTTTAACATTACACGGGGAGGGGGGGGAGAGGTAAATCGATTTAAACCGTAACACAGGGCAATTAAGGAACAATATATATATATATATATATATATATATATATATATATATATATAAATATATATGTAAAGGGATGAAAATTATTTTCTATTTGAAACGAATCAAAAAGTTCGATTGAAGATTTTTTTTTCATATCAACAATGTCGATATTTTATATATCTTTTATATATATATATATATATATATATATATATATATATATATATATATGTGTGTGTGTGTATACAATAATAGCGTGCTTTTTGATAATTTCAAATACTTGGTATACGTTAAATTGTAAATTTTGCACACTATAGACATTAGATAAGGATTGAAAGTTATCCTTGACATCGTTTTCGGTTTTTTGATTATGATATCAAATTTTCGTGGAAATCTAGAATTTTGTATAATATGAGTTCATAGCCTATATATATGGTATATATTTATAAAGTTTGATATGTGCATGATTCGTATATTATATATCGATTTATATTTATAGAATTTAATCCGATTATTAAAATAATTTAAAGATTTCAAATATTTTTTTCTCATGTATTACATTAATATTAATTATAAATTTCATATTATTTTATATAAATATATACTGTATTTTAATTCTATATATTTATAATTATATATTGTAACTATATTTTTATTTGTGATAAAAAGGATTTACTTCTCATAAAATCAGATTTTCTTATATAATAATTTTCTAGTATTAAATATAAGATAAACAAGATTTTTTTATGTATGAAATATATTCGAATAATGTTTGAATTCTCATTTCTGATGCATTTTTTATGAAAGGAGTGAAGTTATTTTATGTTATTGAAAAAGACATTTCGTGACAAACGAAGCGTGAAAGCCAATAGTATAAATATTTTTCATGCCATTTTGAGAATACGAGAATAGTTTTTGTAACGGTTTGTTGCGGAAAACTCGTGAAAATCCATACTAAATCATATAAAAAGCTATAAAAATATATAAATAATATTTCATGGATGATTGGATATTTTTTAATTTAGAAGAAAATGTAAAACAAAGTATGTTGAACGAAAAATAATCGGTGATTTAAGAATATCCTTAGAAAATGTATTACATTTAATGACGTGTTTATTATTTAATATTTTTCATAATATAAACACGCGCTCAATTATTATACGTAGTATTTTCATAGGAAAACTCTTTTTTAAAAAATAACATAAATACGACAGAATCAAACGTATTTATGTGCTCGTATTCGATTCTATAATGTCGGAAAAACTCACGAAAAGCAAAAATTTTTCACACAAAATTCGATTTCGTGACCGATAAAGATCGCGTTAAGAAACTTTTTCTGCTTTTCTTTCTCTTTCTTTCTTTCGTTCTTCATTATTTCTTTTTTTTTCTATTCCCTCTTTTCTGGCAATAATTTCGCATAAAATTACCGTAAACGAAACATTGGGCATATGTTAAATTATATCAATTCGATTTCCTTTATCGGTTTGCCGTTCGGCCATTTGCATTAAATTTTCATCGTTAAATCTAAATTTTCAAAATGTCATTTGAATTTTAAATATACGGTTTATTTCGATAATTAGCTACTATCGTAACACTATTTATATACACACATGCATATATTTATATATATGTATAGGATAGAACAAAAGTATAGATAAGGACTGCATAATATAATCAATACTTCTAATACTATGTGGTTAAAATGTTGTTGCAACTATACTTGAGTTAATTTTGCACGCATATATTAAATAATAAAAACATATTATTTCCATTAAAAAAAAAATTTATTATTTATTATGATGAAATATATTTATAATATGTAAATATTTTTTTAAGCGTCTCGACAATAAACATTCAATTTTCAATATTTTATTACATTAGTTTCGAACTGTGTATGAAAAATAGATAATTCTAAAATAACCAAACTTGAGCTTTCAGTGCCGGTAATTTTTGATTTTCAGTCATTTCGCGTGAAACACAATTGCTTAACTTTTTCACTTATTCAACTACGTAACAGTAAGTATTTTGTGGTATTTTTGAGGCCGTCGCAAAAATTTCAAATTGTTTCCAAAAAGGTTGATCTTTCGCTTACACATAATACAATATAAATTTACAATTACATTTTGAATTGTTTGAATATTTGTAAAATTTTACAAACAACTTCATTGTTAAGATAATCGTTTATGACTTTTAACATTTCATAGTATTTATATTAAATATTTATTTCGTAAAAATTATATAATAAAATTTCTTATATATATATATAGTCTACATATCAATAGAAAATAAATAATGAAATATTTTTTTATATTGCATCATTTAGTCATTAGAGGGTTAATATTGATCTATTCGTTCATAAATATGTATATCTCATATACTTTCATTTGAAATGAAAGAATATTACGTCTCAAAATGAACACCAAATGATATATTCTAGATATAAATATATAATTTCCACTGAAAGTTGTAACGCACATACACACAGTATGCATATGAAGCAATTTATGTGGTAGACCCGACTCAAATTACTACCGTTGATTATATTCAGAGATCAGAATATTCACTTAAACCAAACATATATATATATATATATATATATTCAGAATACTCCATAAAACACTGACCTAAATGTATAAATTTAGATTATATTAAATTTTATATGATTATAAAGATTTCATCTATATATAATATATATCGATGACATTGCTTTATAGGAGAATATGTCTTCAAAATTTCACGTGTGTATATTCGATCATTATATATTGACATAAACTAATTTAAACATAACGTATATATGAATATATTGCTTCGTAAACGCAAAACCAAACCCTTAATCTGTGCATCTGAACACAAGTTCTCGAAAACTTAGTCCCTAAAGAGGAACATGATAATGTTTTACGTGTCTGGATGAACGCGATAACAAGTTTTTGGAGGAAATGCTCTCGCCGCGTGTCGGCACAGCCTTAATTTAAATAGTATCAATTTATAAATTTCGCCTCGCGAAATAACCAATTTGCATTTTGAGGTCGAAACGGGGTGGTTCGGTTTGGTGTCGAGTTAATTTTCTCAAACTCGGTTGCGATGAAAAGAAATTTTCATCGAGATACACGTAGCTGCAGGTATGATAATGATTATGATTACAAAAAAAAAA
This sequence comes from Leptonema lineaticorne, assembly GCA_024500535.1. Taxonomy (NCBI): domain Eukaryota; kingdom Metazoa; phylum Arthropoda; class Insecta; order Trichoptera; family Hydropsychidae; genus Leptonema; species Leptonema lineaticorne. The sequence continues at coordinate 4,150,955 of JANIJI010000009.1, forward strand.
TATACGTTTTCAATATGAAATATACAAAATATCTACCTTGTCAAAACGGAGGATGAGGTTAATTTTCAAAATGACACGTTCTAGACGAGATATAACATATATATATAAATCAATATACGAGAAAATTGATAATAAAACGATCCGATAAATTTTCACTTTGATCACATTCATATATCAAAAATTAAATTTTAAATTATAATAAAACTGAAACATTATAACTATATCGATTATTTTATTTAATACACTCTAAACTAAATTAAGCACTGGAATTACTTAGAGAAATTATATCGTTCTTTTTTATTATCGCTCAAAACGACTTGAAAAGTGAATAAATTTTTTACGCACAATATAAAGCACCAATAAATTTAACAGCAAATTCGCGAATGAATTTTTAATTAATGACGTCTTAGTAAAGTCGACATTGAATTTTACTATATATATATATATATATATATATATATATATATATATATATATATATATATATATAATAAAAAGTTGAAAATATATAAATTAGTGTAGAACGATTGAAATTTTTCATTGAAAAACATTCACTATGAAATTATTCTATATTGTTTTATATAATAAATGAACAATTTGAAGGGCTGTCACGTTCGCAACCCTCTACTCGGGGGTGGGGGGTGAACGATGCAACGAGGAAAAAACAAATAAATAAATAAATAAACGCGTTCGTAATATGCGATGCACGCATCTAAAGAAAGAAAAAAAGTAGTCAATATGCCGAATGAAAAATATTTTTATCACGCTACATATATATATATATATATATATATATATATATATATATATATATATATATATATATATATATTATACAGCGTGTGCAAAAAAAATTGATATAATAATATGAAATAATTTATTTATTTTTTATTTCGCGATTTTCATTAATTGTTGTATATATTCAGGCCCTTTTCGCGATTATCAAAGAGCGAATATTAACAAAGGAAACTTGAGACCTTTGTAATGTTAATGTATAAGCGTATTTATCGAATAAATTATATTGATAAGGTTTCCTTTTGTTCATGTATAAGAATGTATAATAAGGTAATTGGAATAATAAAAATTTTATCTTATATATATAATATATATAACAAAAAAGTGTTAATCTATAATATTTAAATCTATATTATAGATTATTGTATTTAGAATGTTTTCATTTTTGAACACTCTGTATATGCAAGTTTGGCGATAGGAATTTTTCATTTGTAAGCGCGACATTTTTCTTCTTTTTTTTTTTCGCCGAGTCTCCCTGGAATTATTCAGAAATTCACCGATGAATTTCCGCCGGAAGTGCCGCGAATAATTTCGTCGTTAATTAATTTTCGTATAGTGTCATCGGAGCAAATTCTAAATTGGCATTTACCGTATATAAATTTATGAATTGTATAACGATCGCGAAAACGGTTCTGTATCGGTTCAATACCATCATTTACCCGATGCTCGAATGTAAAATATATTTAAATAACTCTTACCGAGATCCCCTTTTCTATATTTTTGCCCTTTCCCCCTCCCCCCCTTCGTGGTTTGACTCAATTAATTGCCGAGTGTCTTTAATAGGTTTCGGCGTTTCCTATTTTATTTATATGCCATAATACATTTGGTCTGAACGTAAAAATAACGATAGTATAATTGAATGGTCTAAAATGTAATTATAAAATATTGACACATTTTAAAAAAATATATATATATATATATTGTAATTTCAATATTAATGTGATATAATTATTAATAATTAATATAAATAAAAATTGTGGAGTATTATCAAATTAAAAAATATTTTTGAAAATTTGACGTAAAACCAGCGACTCAATCTTATGCAGACTTAAATCAATATTTATAACTTAAAAAAAAACATTTTGATTAAAAAAAGTTGTTGCGTTACTAATATATGGTATTTAATATTACATAAAATATTAATTAATATGAAAACTTTATTAATGTTATTATTAAATTTAATTAAAAATAAATGTATTAATAATCAATCTAACAACCTTCTTAAAAGTCAATTTCGAATGACAAATCAAAAATTTTATTTTTTATATAGTTGATTCGTCAACTCTATACTAATTATTAAATAAATAATATAATAATATTGCATTACAAATATATATATATATATATATATATATATAAAGTTAAATATTAGAATTTGAATTCTAATACATCTATGAAAAAAATGTGGTAAAGATCAAAAAATATAATAAAAGACATGATCCTATATATTTTTTATATATAAAAAGTATTTTTATTATTAATATATTATATCTATGTATGATATTGTTATTTTTTTCTGATAACACATTCCAAATATCGTGAATTGTGATCTTTATACGAGCATAATAATCCTTTCCTTCCTCGATCAGATATATGTTATATTATAATATAATATAAAAAGACAAAGTATAAGAGTGAATCGTTTTCTTTTTGCAAATCGGTCAGTTTCTGAATAAAGATCAGAAAATTTTCTGATCCTTTATTCAGAAACGCTGCACAGAATAAAAATTTCCTCTAGAGATACCGTCGAAAATCACAACAGCATCCTAGATATATAAATATATCGTCGATAGTTTCATCTTTATTTTAGAATTTCCAGAAATATCACTGAATTATATTTTTATATATTATATTTTATAGAACATCATAATATAACATGAAAAAGAAGAAAAACGATTGTTCTCTTTATTAGAAAAGAACATTTCACAGTTATATGCTTGTCACGTCTGTATTGATAATTATAGTTACTTCTATAATCTGGTTAATTTCAACCCTAGATTCACCTTTGTTTATTGTTGATAAGTCTATATATTTATATATATATATATATATATATATATATATATATATATATATAATTCACCGTTTCTATGTCGACAAAGAGGCTTTAAGCTGTTTGCCATTTGTAATTCGTGTTGTTTTCTAAGCTATTTATGATAAGATTTAACTAATTATAGACAAATAAATAAATAAATAAATATATATATATATATATATATATATATATATATATATATAAATATATATATATTGATTTTCAATTATTGATATATAAATCAGATCCATGTTTGATTTTTAAATATTAAAATATATCTAAATTGAAATTCGTATTTCTTTATTTAATATATAAAAAAAATATGAATAAAGAAATTTTACATGTTAAATATTTATATAAATGCTTATCATTTTATTTCTGGTATAAAGTATAATAAAACGTATTTTTTACAATGACCATTAAATTTATCTTGAAATAAATGTGACAATATATATATTTTTTTCAAATGTATGAAGAATTTCAATATCATTTTTGTCTTCAATATTTACAATATTTATTTTGATAATCGTGAATTCTTCGCATTTTTTTTTTCGTTCATACGTTAGAAAAATGATAACGTTTTATATATAGAAAATATATAGGATTTTCTTCGTAATTTTCTTATTGTTCAAATTATATTATATTTTATTTTTTGTCCTATTGCACAGTGCAAAGAGCTAATACCTTTTTAATTAAAAACTTCACCTAAACGAGTGTGCTTTTATATAATAAATATGTAAAAGGGTGTACAAAACAACGCGGATAGGGGATGGTTTTTGTTAGGCGCTTGGAGGGTGCTCTTAAAATTTTGATAGCCTCAAGTTACAGGCAATTTATATATAAAAAAACACTTTTTTTATATATAAAATTTTTCCACTAAAAACCTCGGTTGAATGAATAAATAATTTTTATTATAATTGAATTATTTTTCTTGTAAATATTTATATTAAAATCTGAAATTATGTCATTTACATGTATATATACAATTTGTAACACGTTATATGAAATATTTCGATTAAAAAATATTTTCTATTAATAAATGATTCAATAAAAAAATAGTTCTAGATCGTTATAATTCACGGGTAATGTCGTTCCGTGTCGTCTAACCGTTATAGGCAAGGACATTTCGGTGAAACTATTTCGTTAAAAGAACAATAAAGAAAAGGGTCTACTATCGAGAAAAAATTGAATTTCCTACCGGTTCATATCCGAACATTTGAGGAATGCTTGATACAGCGACGCCGAATCCGTGGCTCGCGTGTTTTATATTTTCTTTCAATACTACATGAACCGATTTAAAGTTTTATTTATAAATAATAATATATGTATGATTTTAAATTCAAAACGATGGTTAGTAGAAAATTTTAAATTATTCATACTTATATATAATATATATTCAAAATAAAATTAGAATTATTTAATGCAATTTATAGATTTTTTTCCAATATATAAAATACTCATAAAAAACATTTTTCTTTTGAAGCGTGTCTATTTTATATTTTTTACTACACCGTATATAACATCCAATAAATAAAATATTAATCCGCACATCAACTTTCGTCAAGCGCTGTATATGAAAATATTTCATACGTCGCATGAAAGAGTCATAAAACCGCTCGTGCTGAAATTATATCCTGAAAAACTCGACGCGCACTGCATTTATACGTAACGAATTTCTTTTTCGAAACGTTATATTATATTTAATACGAAATATACATATTTTCTATATTTCGATTTATATACGCATATTAGGCACGCGGCCGCGAAAAGGGAATTCACCACCCCTGGCGTGACCGTTATACGAATCTCGAATGATGCACTCAACTCGATGACATTTTCACGCGTGCTTCAAATTCGATCATCGTTCTTATATTTTTAATATTGCTAATTTTTTTTTTCATATAGAAAAAAAAATATATATATATAGATTCTATTACATATATCAGGGATATAAAATTCGATATTTTATTAATAATAAATATTTTTTATATGTATATAAAAAAATATCACTGTCAAATGAAACTGTCATAGAAGTTAAATAATATCGACAGAAACTCTTGAGACTCACTTTGTCTGTCATTAGCGAAGAAAAAAAAAAAGACCGGAAAAGCTCCACACACGAGTTTTATTTAGAACCTTTTAGTACTTTGGTAAAGCCGGCATGTCGATTCGTGCCGAAACTGGGTCGGTTTCGCGACGGACACCTCGTGCCAAAATCGACCCCAAAAGAGGCTTTTGGCAAGGGCAATCTTAAAAACGGAAGGTTAAACTCGCTGCAGGGACCTATGCTCGTATATTTTGGGTGAAAATAAAAAAAAATATAGACGAGAAAATTGCGAGTAACTTTGTGGAAATTTGCCAGAAAGCTCGCGAATATAAGAAAAACCGATGCGGTGCTTTTGATCGGACCTGTATATATATACCATATATATAATATATTTGTGTGACGTATATAACGAGTCGTGACTCGTCTAGCGTTTGTTATTATTTTTCTTTCATGTCTAAGACGTTGTTATTATAATATTATGCATGCTTTTTGTAATATATATATTTTTTTCAACAATATATAAATCGACTTTGGTTTAATAATTACGTCACGTTTTCCGAGTAATATATGATGTGAATTTTATATAGAAAATATTTCTTTGTTTGTTTTAAAAGGAAAAATATTGTTAAAAATATATATATATATATATATATATATATATATATATATATATCAATTAAAATCTACAATGAAATAATAGCAGTATAATATTTTATATTTATTATCACATTAGTAATATTTAAAAATGTAATATAAGATTGTCGAATTTTAAATAATATAATAAAATACGATTTTTTTTTAGATCGAAAAAATATCAAAAAAATGATTTTTTAAAGTGTGTCATTCTTTAAAAATGTTTTGTTTTTATTGTTCATATAAAAAAAAATAACTATTTAAAAAAAAATAATTCTTTTAATATGAATTAGTAATATTTTAAGAAAAATGAAAAATTTATTCATGCATGTTAAAAATACTTTTATTTTACTATAATTCTAAAGTTTCTAACTATATGTCAAATATATATCTATAAATATATAAAGCAGTTAATATATAAAAGAGTGTTAAAAAGTAATATTTTTAAAATTTTATGTTCAAAAGAAGTGGAAGGAAGTTTGCATACAAAATTAATTTAAAATTTAGATTGAAGAATAAATTTATAATAACAATGATTTTAAATGTATCAATCGTCATTTAATATATATTTTATAAAATGTTGAATAATTCCTTCAATTTTATTAAATTATTTTTCATACAATTTATAATAATATTATAAAAAATTCTTATTATTAAATATATTTTGGCAATGTTACAAATCATAGCAATAATATTTTTTTTGACACTTACCAACCAAAAAAAAAATAGTATTTTTCGTGAATTTCGATTTCACGTATTGAATTAATAAATATTTTACAAATTATTATTTACCGAGAAAAAAAAGTGAAATTCTTCGTTCAACGAATTGAAATCAAATTTTCTCATAAATAATATATGACGCAAATATTTTTACTACATTTGTAACTCGAAAGTACTAACATAAGTGAATATATTAGTATTTTTGAAACGTTTTTTTTTCACGTAAAAATACTATTTACATGTAATATAAAAATATATGAATATAAAAGGTATTCTAGTTCGATGAATGTTGTAGTCTTTTTTTTTCTATTTTTCAATTGTATTTGTAGAAAATTCAATTTCTATTATGAACAAAGTCGATTAATATTGTGATATAAATAAAAAAAAATGACGTCAGATCTTCTCGATAATAGACGTGAAATATTTTATCTATTTAGAAATATTAAGCGGTTGAATGATATCGAATTCTTTTGTTGTACATCAATTTTAATCATCAAAAAAGTGAAAAATTATTTAAATATAGACGGAAAAAGTATAATGAATATTTCATTAAGAATATATATTTTTGATTTTTATAATATTGATTTTTTTTAATATAATAAAAGTTAAAATTTTAATTGAATGTTAATATTCATGAAAATGCTTAAACATAGTTCGAGTTTTCATCTATTTTATACTACAATTCAATTTTTCTCTATCATATCAAATGTTTTTCTTTATATTCGTTATGTAAAAAAAATGAAGATATAATTAAAATTTATTGTAAAATAATTATCAAATTCAATTTAACAAAAATACATAATGAAATATGTTTTTAGAGTCGAACGTAATGCGTAGTTGTATTGTAAAACTATTTTATTTTTCACATACAAATATCAAACTAATATTAAATACTGAATGATAAATAAATATATAACGCAATAATCTATATAAAGAAAAACTATGACCTTCACTAGACTTATATTCTTCAACCATCAATCGCATTTTGTTTTTGAAAGATTTATCATATCAACACGCACAATTTATAAGATTACAAATAAAAAATATATAGGTATAATATATATATATATATATATATATATATATATATATATATATATATATGTAACAAAAACAAGTATGTCGGTATAGTGTTTGCGATAGACACGGTTCAATTTTACCGCGACACTTTTATTCGAATCGATACCGGGTTTTTTTTCTTCTACGGTTAAATTTAACCGTGGTTTGCGTACACTTTTTCGAAACGTACCACTCGTATATCGACTCTTAACCTGTTGACAAGTATGCCGTTTATTATTGTATGCGCAGCTTTATGCCATATATATATATATATATATATATATATATATATATATATATATATATATATATATATATATATATATATATATATATATACATATATATATTTTTTCTTTTTATTTTATCTTTTAGGGGGGATGTAAATTTAAAACGTATACTGAGTATTTGTGTGTGTGTGTGTGTGTTTGTTCGAAATGTTTTTTTTTTGCCGGTCGGTTAAATGTCGTCGTTTATTGTGTCGACGGTCAATTCGACCAGTCGCATATAAAGGTTGAACGATATACGGGCGTCGAATGCAATAAACCGGCACTTTGTAGTCGTACTGTAGTTCAGAAGTATTCAAATTGACTGTCAAAAAAAAAAATTAAACTATTTTTATTTTTTTTTTAATATTTTTTTTTAGATAATAGAAATCGGATAAATGCGTAAAATCCTATATCCAATTTCAAAATGCAACAAACACATTTTTGAAACACTCAAATCAGATTGTTTTGTTTTACAGATTTTGTTGTACATAAATGATACGTTCTCTCGTTTCCTTTGTGAGATTAATCGATATCTGCAGTTTTCCAAAAGGCTTTACACGAACATTCTGAATAGCACTATTAGCTTTAAATGTATCTGTAATTCAAATAATAGTTAGTCATTCATATCGATAAATCTGTTTGAAATTTTCAACTAAACTTTATTTGCATTTTAACTGTGCTTTCGCGTTTTAAATATAATTTTATAATAAATTTCCTTTGCTGCAAACAGTTTTAGTTTAGTCAGATTTATACTATATGTTGTTTAATTAAGATATATATAATTTATAATACTTATAGATATATACGAGTTACGAGATTTTTTTATAGAAAAAAAATATAAAATCTAGTTTTCAATAGAATAAACGAATAACTTTCAGATTTTTATAGTTAAAAAAAAAAATATATATATTTAATTAGTGCTCGAAACAAATAAACAATTGTAAAATTAAAACGCATAATTTGCTTTAGTAAAACTTAAAAGCTTTTGAAGAAAATTAATTTTAAACTTGACTGTTTCGCATAATTAAATTTACATGAATCTAAACAGTCACGAACGTTCTAAATAAGCTTTAAAAAGCTTCAGTCGCAATAAATATTATTTAAAATACAGTAAATTAAAACGATACACATTTTTCCGATGCATAAAATTAAATATTTTCTTTGTTACACTATATATCGGTGTTTGTCAAGACATTTAAAATAAAATCATTTACTTTATTGAACTATATTAAATGACTTTTGTACTCTGTTTATCAAATTCAAATATTTTATATAAGTGTGTCATTATAAAAAAAATATTGCTCTATATAAAAATATATTATATTAATCTACAATTCATACTTTATAATATAAAAAATATAATTAGCGATTATACTGAAAAAAAAAATTTTTTTTTACAACATTCATATAGTAAAATGGTAAATCAATTAAAATATAGATTATTATTAAATAATGTCGAGTAGACCGCATTTCGGTTTACTTATACGAAATTAAAGTGGTTATATTATATATTTAAAACGATATCTGCGACAAAATTTCGGGTTAGCCGTAATAAAGTTACTGGTAAAAGTGCCTATTGTGCAATACGATTTTAACATGCGAATATAATAACGGGTTACTCTGTTAGAAAACGGCGATAAATAATCTGTACAACCATAATAATGTTTACTAATTTATATAAGTGTGTGTGTGTGTGTGTGTATGTGTATATGTGTAAAATATAATTTATTTTATGACTAACTTATTAACAAGTACATTTTTATATTATTATTAATATTATATATATATGTTTTTGTACGCATATTCTGTTATATATTATACATAACATAATTTTGATAATTTAAGATTTTATATATAAATACTAAAATCACTCATAAAAAGATAAATTTTATAGAAAAAATGAAAAAAAAACATGATAGTATAATAATTTTCTACGAGTAACATTTACAAAAATGTTGTTGTTTTCAATAAAAAAATGTTAATATCTAATATTTTGAAATATATTTAAAAAAATTAAATATCATGTTTAAAATTTATTATTGTTCAAATATGTTTTATATAAATAAAACATGTAACAACTGTAAAATATCATTTTATCAATTTCTCAAAATCAAAAACATATCAAATTTTCTTATTGAATCAAAATCTATGAAGTGTTCATTAAACGTAAAATATTTTTAATATAATTCCTATTAACGTGTTCATTTTAATAAAAATTTATGAAAAACACACGCATCGCTCTCATACGCGAATTTTCATTAATATTTTCACGTCGTCAGCGAAGAAAATTTTCCCAATATGAGGAAAAACGTTCAGCGTTCATCTTTATTCGCGAAATATATATACTAAATCTTGTCTGACGTAATTTAACGGTTCACTTAATAAGTAGAACGCATATTAAATATTTTACACTATACGAAAATTATGTAGCATTATATTTTTTGACGTGATAATTAATCTAAAATCCGATATTCTTAGCCGTAACGTGATTTTATTATGCGATATGTCGTTCGTGAATTTTTTATACCCTGTATATATATTTTTATTTATTTTTTTTTTATTCAAGAATCGGTATTGAAATCGTTTCTCTAGGGTTTTGGGTTCGATTCTCAATCGATATTGAAACAAGTGTACATTTTTTTCCTTCTTCATATTATATACTTCAAAATGTCAAAACGGAAATGTAAATGGAAATATTTCAAAATGGAAATTTACTTCGCATAACGCTCACGTTTTTATTTTATTTTTATTTATTTTCGTTGTTGAATTTTTATAAATATTTATTGAGAATTTGCGCTGAAAATTTCTAGTATAAATTGACAAGTCGATCCATATAGATAAATATATATATATAAATAAATAAAAAATATTAAACAACAGATAATATGTTGATATTTTTTTGAGAAATAATAATATTGTATTTAATTATATAATATATTTATATTATATTTTTCAAGATAAATTTTCGAAATAAATAAAAAAATATTTATCTTAATCTCAGAAAAAAGCTTTTCGATTTTTATTATTTACGTACAAATAGTTTTAACGATAATATTACATTAAATTATTTTTATACTCAATATTAGATTCTTAATCAATATAAAATATATAATATTATTCTACACCATATTAAAAAATATAATATATTTTAGCTGAATAGTTTTTTACTATATTAAATTTTCATTACAGTTTTTGATGAAAAATATGAAAAAATCGTATATACAATATATCAAATTTGATAATGAAAATAAAATCATAGATTTGATTAATAAACTATTAAAAATAATTTTTTAATAATATAAATATTATTTCTTTCACACGTCTGAAGCATTAATAATAATTGAAAATTGTCAGAAATTTAACTGTGACAGTATCGAACATAAATTTATAATATTTCAATCGTATTAAATCATTTGATATTAATATTCGAAACAATTGTGCAAATAATAAACATTTATGAAACACAAATCCATTAGAATAATATGACCGATCCGTGTCCTCGACTCGAGTGTTCAAACGATACATGTAAACGAAATTGGGTTTCCTGTTGCTTTTACAAGTTAAGGGTGTTGTTTTTTTTTTATTGTTGGCGAGAGGAAAACTTTGTCCTCCAAATACCGAAATTGCACCCCGTTTTTCCAAAAACTCACACCGCAATTTTCATCCGTTGCGTGGGAAAAATTGAGTCAGTCAGTGTGGCGCCTGCGACGCGTCGCTACGCTCGTTTTCCAATACTTTTACACGGAAAATCCATGTAGTTACGAGAATTTTCCACCGCCAGATCTGTTCCAATTTCCGAACAAATATCTGAATCGTCTCCAAGTGTGGAAAAAAATCGATCTAGATGAAAAAAAAAAATACGTATAAGTTGATTTAAACCAGATGTCGGCCGAAAGTCGTCTACGTTATTTGTTGACGAAATTCAATATGACTCTCGAATATACGTTTAATAATATATATATTTTTATTCAAAAAAAAAAATATAAGTAATATGATCATTAGAATAAAGTCTAGTCATAATTTCTAAATATTATATATGTTATATATTATAACACATTTCAAACGGATTCACGAATTTCAATTAAACGCGTATAATACGACTATAAAATTATATTTTACAATCATTTTAAATTCCCGTCTTCTTTGTAAGATTTCATTCACTATAAAGGATTCGTTTCGTTTAATACGTTTACGTCGTCTTTTTCATAAAAGCTCGTCTGTTTTTCAGCGTATATTTTTAATTTTAAATGCGACTAAAGTCTCAAACAGTCTAATAATACGTCGCCCGCATAAAATGTGTTGATAATATATAGATATAACTGAACTATAAAATTTTAATATTGCCTCTTTTATCTGCTATTCGCGGAATTCGCGATAAGATCGGATCATAAATGTGTTTGAATTTTCAAAAGAAAAAAAAATATTCGTTTTATCTAAATTCCGTTGTATTTTCATATTATTAAAAAAAAATATATATGTTTTATTTTTCATTGATAAATTTATTTCTCGTACGTTATTTTATAATTTTAAAATATCTGTTTTTATATGTGATTATAATATTAATTTAACTTATAAATTTATATTTTAAGTTCCTTTTAACATTTCAATGAATACTAAAATTGGTTCAAAACTAAAATTAGCCAATTAGTAAAATAACCGGATACAAGTTTATATTTTAGTTTGGATAACGATCATAAAATTAATTGCTCCATTATCATATTGTGTACTTTATTATTAACTCACAATAATTCACTGGAATGAAACACGATATTTAAAAAAAAATGTTTAAATTTTGTATTTTTTAGATCATCTCTATTTCGATAATTAATTAGTTCGAGTAATATTCTTTAAAATAGATATGTATTAAATTATTTTAGTATTTTATTGCATAGCAACGATATTCAATAAACTCTAAATGTCTCCGCAAATAAAGGAAAAGCCGTTCAATTTTATGATACATATCAATTTAATACAATTGATATTAAACGTATTGAATTCTTTGTTCTTTTATATATTATAAACATCTGTATATTTTTAATTCTATATAGTTACAATGTCATTCACTATTTTTATTTTAAACGTTCATATAAATAAAATGTATAGAAGCTAATTCAGAATACGGTATATAACTTAATTTCTAACTATAAATCAGTTATGTGTTATCGACATATTATACTTAATATGTATTGAAAATTATAAGTCTTATTGTTAAAATGTATAGAATTCTATTATAGATATCTGTAGTGTTGAAGAAGTAGTTATGAAACCGCTAGAATAGAGAGTAATAAAAGAAGTAATAATACTAAGCAATAAAACGTGAACGTAACATATTCGATATATAATTTAATGATCGATAGGAAAAACACTGCAATTTCCACATTACGCGAACAATAATCTGGAAAATTTTCCGCATTTTTCATTATATAACAAAAAAATAATTAAATTAAATAATACTCATCGTAAAAACGTTCGCTATTATTTAACCGTCAATAAAAAAAAACGGGGAGTATTATTATTTATTTATTATTTTTTATTATACCCTTAATATAATAGTAAAACGATGCACATGCAAAATGGCCATACAAAATAATACAATTCAATTACTGTTAGATCAAAAGTCGATTATCGGCGTAAAACGAACAATAATGCCGTTCAGATTGCGCAATCGTTACGTTTATTGCGCAATATTTCGATGCTGATTTTTTTTATATCGTCGCTTAGAAATCGACTTTCGTATATATAATCTTCGCAAAGCGTCGGAGTTGCGCTCCTTTCGCTCCGCGAAACGGTTTAATGGACTGCGACGGAAACTGATAAATGGTAAAGAGAAAAAAAAAATGTTCATTCGCAGTCTTAATCATCATTAAAATACACAATTACACTATATTAAACGTATATAACAATATATAGTATTCGTTTTTATTTACAAAGCGAAAAGGAATTTTTCGTTTCGGACGTCGTAAAATTTCATATCGTTTACTAATTTTGCCATAAAATAAACGTAAGATGTTCTAATTATGTTTTATCTTAATTAAACTGACGTGTTAATGTTGTGTGTTTGTAACGTTTGCGATAGTAGTTTGACGATAACGTTTATATATACATATATATATAATGCGTAGGCGGCAGGTCGCGGGTTCGATTTTTGTGATATTTTATAAACAAAGATAAAATACTTACTATTTGTACAACAAAAATCAGATTTAAATCAACAAATATTAATTTACTTCTAAATATTATAATAATAGGCAATATTTCGAACCATTTTACGTAAGATATATATGAAATATTTTCGTTTTATAGTATATGAATACATAAAACCGGTTTAATTGTCCTCTGAAAAATATAATGCGAGTATGAAACGTGGCTATTACCTTTATTGTCCAATTTTGCGTTTGAATCCTTTTATTAATCCCCAGATTCGTATAAAATTTTACGGTTTTATTCGGCTGAAAAGCGGATTGATCCGATGCGAACTTTCTATGTGCTTTTTATTTTCTTATATTCATCGTTTAATCCGATCGTTAATTATGAAAGATTATATATTTGACAAGTAATGCTTTTTGATTATGGCTACGATAAACACACTTGATCGCCTTCTTATCCATATACCAATCACGAATTCCATTCTTTTCGTATGAATAATGTCATTCTATTTATCTTTATTTCATTATTGAACGAACAGTATTTATTTATATAATAATAATATACAAAATTAATATGATTTCGAGTTGCGATTTTAATCATACGAAAGTGAGCCGCATAAAATGATGATTGAATTTGAATTTTAATTAAATATTATCCACTGTCATGTAATGAAATTAAAATTCATATGTATAACAAATTAAATACTGCATACTATATTTAGTTGTAGTTATAATGGTTTTTAACTCAATTAGTTCGGCAAGCACCGTTTGGTAATCGAATAAAACTTCCGTCAGAATTCGCAGTGTGATGTGAATGAGGATAAACAGATTCACAAATTTGAATCTGATTAAAAAAAATATGCGATGAAAGCAAAATCAGCAATGCGATAAGACAGTTATATTATTTTTATTACATATAACAACAATCGAAGCTTTTAAACGATATAAGAACAAAATTAGATTTCATACGTAGAGCTAAATTAATATTCTTGAAATAAACTCGTGTGAAATTTTATACGAATTGCACATTTTACACGAAAGAAAGATGAATGCGCAAAAGCGGAGCATTAATACGAAAGTCGAGGACCACTCGTAAAATACCGTTAAAATTCGTCGTACGACGCGCGTAAATTGAATGCGTTTAAAACGTCGGAAGAAAAATAACGACGCGAAGTGAAAACGTGAAAAAGGAAAAAGAAAAGAAAAGCACATATAAACAAATGGCGTCGACGAACAAAACAATGAATTTTCACACCGTCGTGGTGGAAAAAAGAAAACGGGGGCTTTTCTTCAAAAACATCGCCGACATAAATATATTATTACACGTTTGAATGGAGAAAAATATACGAGAATACCTATATATATATATATAAATAAATATGTATATGAAAAAAAAATTCCGAGTGGGAGAAAAGTGAAAAACCTTTGTTCGCTGTTGTGCAAACAAGGCTGAAAAACACGGTTTGACGTACGTCCGAATTAATATTTTAGCGTGTTTTTTTTTCTTTATTCATTTCGCGCATGAAAATTTTCCACTTTTCGAATGAAAACGGCGTAGAAAATAACGATAATCGTAGTCGGTTCTACGAATGGAATTTTCGTCTGCTTGAATGTCGCCGTCTTTTATAGACGAAAAACTTGGCTAATATTTTACAAAGTATTTAAATGCTTTTCAATGAATATATATACATATATATTATCTATTTTATATACTAAAAAAATCATTATTTTTTAAATATTTTTATACAGTAAATTTTCCATTCAATTTACTTTTATTCTAATATTATAATATTTTTAGATCTAAATCTATATTTTATTTTTAATATATCGCATTTATATAATGATAATTTTGAAATGATTTTATATATAATTTAATTATATTTTAATAAACAATATATATACATCTACAATTTGAATCGATTATTTTTATATAAAATAATTTTGATTTTTACAGTTGATATCTAACAATGGAACGTAATTTGAGAAACTTTGTACTGCGTATTTTGATTGACGCAATGTCATATTTAATCTATATAATATAATCAAACTCACTATTAAAATATAATATTATAATATCATTTAAACTAATATTTATTTCAATATTGTTTACTTTTCTTTTTTTTATATTTAATGTAAAAAATATATTTATTGACATTTCATTCTTAAATAAATAATGAAAAATTTGGCACACATTTATTCATAGAAAATTCAAAAACAAATGTGCTATTCGGATATTACAAGCTTTTTAACAACTTAATGTTTCGCGTAATCTTATGGAAATTTGGCAGCTTTTCCGTTGTGCTTTTAATTACCATCATTAATATTTAATTTTTTTTTTCGGTACTCTCACATAATGAATAAGTAATGCGAATTAGTGTTTCTCAAAACATATGACTCGTTTAATGGAATGAATTCGATTCTCGGTTCCGGCGTCGCATTAATATTTATCGAGCAAAAAATAAAATAAAATAAAATCAACCAATACTTTGTATAAAAGTACATATTTATATACACATGAAAATTATGATAATTTAAAAAAATCCCATTTCCACCATTTTATACATTAGTTTATTTTCATACACGAAAATCGCGATAACCTTGAAAAAAAATTGTTTTGAAAGTACTGGAGTTAATGTTTTTCCTTTATACATTGGGCAGCATTGATTTTTTAGTGCAATAACTATGCTAAACTTTTATATAATATTATAAAATATATCATGAAAAATCGTTTCAATATTAATTTTTATTACATTCTGAAAATTCAATATATTTTATTTCAAATATGACTTATATTCTTATGTATATCAATCTATTGATGAATAAAAATGTTTCTGATATATATCATTTTATTATTATAAGAAATTCATATAAATATTATATATATATATAAAACAATAAAATAAATCTAATAATTTGACGATCAATCAATATCAATTGTACACACGATATCTGCTATTTTCCAAGAATACACAGCGTTTGCAGCGTGCGGAAAAATCTTTTTTCCAGGATGAAAATTCAACGAGCGAAAACGTTATACTAAATCAAGCGTGCCAACTTCGGATTGACGTAGACTTTGCTGAGAATTTTCCGAATTTTCCTCGGCGTTACATGGCCGTTTA
Organism: Leptonema lineaticorne; assembly: GCA_024500535.1. NCBI lineage: Eukaryota > Metazoa > Arthropoda > Insecta > Trichoptera > Hydropsychidae > Leptonema > Leptonema lineaticorne. The sequence goes on from JANIJI010000009.1 coordinate 4,167,778, forward strand.
TACGTACGTCATGACCAAGCGGTTAATACATATTTCGAACAACAATTTCCTGGTCGTGTCAACATCGGGATCGTTATGTCCGTTTAGCGCCTCATGCGTCGAAGCCTTAAAATATACAGTATAATATATTTAGAAGGGTTGTTTTGTAAAGTGTTAATATGCCTTGCGTGAATTGCGCATTTTTTTATGACGTATGCGAAATTAAGGCAAACGTTCGTTTTTCAATATTTTGTTTAAAATATACGTTTTCGGCACTTAAATGTTAATTAGTGAATTTTTGACTAAGGATTCGAGTCATTTTTTTTTTACATACTTTTATTTAACTTGCACTGTTTGTTGGTTTGTTTGTTTGTCGGAGTGGAATTCTGTAATAGATTTTTCGATCACATTCCATTATCCAATTTAGTTGAAATTTTGCATACTTTTTCATTTTCGATGACAATATACAAACAATTAACAAATTTATTTATTAATTGCTCAATTAACGATAATTGCTTATTTATTTGATGAATGTTCTATAACATTTTTTTGAATATATTACTATATTTTAATCATAAAAATAATGTAAAGTAGAATTAAATAAAAATTTTCAGATTCATTATAATATATATTTAAATTATATATTTTTTGTTATTAAATAAATGAATTTGTTAATAATTTATATTGTATACTATATATTAAAATATTTATAAAATAAGTGATATTTTTATAATATAATATATTCAAAAAATATAAAATTATATATGCCTCAATTTTTATATAATAATCATAAACTATTAAATAACATCACTTTAATGTTTCAAAAGAAACTTTAATATAATTATATTAAAAATTGATTTAAAATTAAATGTTAAATTTAATATTTATAATAATATAAAAAAAATTGAAAGTGTACCTGTAAAAAAGCAGGCACAAATATGTAAAAATATCAATTCGCAAACATCTCACAACCGCTTTTCAGAAATAAAAATAGTACAAATAAACAACAAAACAAAAACGAACAACCCTTGTCGTATACTAAATAACGACTACACCATTTCAAACAGCACTGAATTATTCAAACCCCTCCCCCGGAAAATACATATAAATAGATATATATATATTCATTCGATTTTATACAATGCATAATGTATTATAGGTTTCGGAAAGGTTTTCAGATACACAGCTATGTTAAAATGCACGTTGCGCCTGAAATACTTACATTTTTCAGCTCGCCCAAGTGCGGCGACATTCTGAAAAATGCACATTTTGAATTTTAAGTATCTTGTTTCAACGATCATCTTACTGCATATTTGTGTGTGTGTGTGTGTGTGTGTGTCTATGTGTGTATGTCGTCATAGTTAAAAGCCATTTTCTGGATATATGTCTCGAAGAATTTCTACGTGATTTTGAACATTTGCTGAAACGGCACTCGAAAATTCGTAATTCATATTTTATAATGCTGAATATTATTATATCTCCACGTTTGCAACATTTGAGACACTTTAAATGGAATAAACTTAAATATATTAAAAAAAAATATTTTCAATTTTTTTTTCAAAATCAATCTTAAAGCATAAAATATTTATCTATTTTTAAAATATCAATAAAGATGATAAATTTTAAATGGTAAATTTATATCTGGAAATTATTTATTTAGAAGTATTATATATTTGAAACATGTCCTCAAGAGTATATAAAATACATTTTCCAAAAAATTCAATAATCATTCGAAAAAAAGCGTTGCAGAATTCAATACATTATAAAAGAATACAAGTGAATCAAATCATATTTTTTAATATTAATATTATACGCTAAATAACTGAAAATATCACTAAATATTTAATAGATTTAAGTTATAAATAAAAATATTTTTATGAAAATTTTATATAATATATTATTAACATTTTTTTTTAAATAAGATTAAATTAAAAATAATGTAATCTATCAATTTATTAACAATGTATGGAAACATTACGTTATATATTATTGAAAGAAGAATACATATATAACAATTTCGTAGTATATATAGTATGGTATATATAATACACATGGTAACACTGAGATAAAAATAATATATTACAATGTAGACTATCATAAATATGTTAATATTATAATACATTATACATCTATATATATATATATATATATATATATATATATATATATATATATATATATGGCAACACCGCAATATACATCACAATATTAAAATTATTTTATTTTAATAAATATTAAAATAAAACTGAAACAATTCTGAGAAATGAAACGATTGAATATTTAAGTGGAAAATATTCAAAATGAATTAATTGCGCAATTATTGTGAATAAAACGAAAATTAACGTCACTTATGCGCTTCGACGGCAGTTTTCTCGGAAAAAGCGAACGCTTCGCATTTTCCGCAAAGTTCGACGAAACTTTCATTGTTGGCATTTATGGATTTTCGCAGAGCTGTCTCGCGGATATAAACCCGAGTCGTGCAGAATGAAAACGAGATTTTTTTTCCTCGAATCTATTTTTTTTTCTTCTTTTCAATTTTTTTTTTTGCACTCGAGTCGCAGTACTTTTCTCCGTCGGTTATTTTCTTCTGCAAATCTATGCTGAATAGAAATCGTCGTTTTGTACGCAATGCGCAGTAATTATATAAGAAGAAGAAGGAAATGTCGCACAACGGAATAGCTAAAAATGTTCCGATTTTTATTTCAATTTTTTTTTTCGTTTAGCTCATTCATAAAACTAGATTTATGTGCTGATTTTTTCGTATGTCTGTAGATTACTGAAACTATTATTTTTTACTATATTGTCTATAGTTGTTCTGTTTTACACAAAAAAATCTTGACTTATGAAATTAATTTATATTTCAAAATTCAGTTTTCTACTATGAAAAATAATTCTAGTACTTTGATTAATCTTTTCCAAAAACGCGCTATTCTACAATGTTAATAATAAAATTTTAATGAAAAATTTCATATGTCAATTATGGATAAAATGAAATACCACTAAAATTTTATTATAAACCTTGAATTTAATTTTATATAATCCTTAAATTCAAATAATACTCTTAAACATATATTTTTCAAATTATATTATATTATATATTTTAATACACGTGGATTGTTGATTAAATTTTTACATTTAGCCATATTTTATATTCAATATTATAATTGAAATATTTGACGTATTGTTGCATTTTAATATTTTATATGCATGACTTTTATAAATTAAAACATGTAACTGGGTTACATTTTTAATATTTCCAACTGTTAACGATATGATATTGAAAAATAAAATGAATTAAAATATGATATCACGAATATTTCATCACGTTAAATAATTATTTCATTAAAATATTCAATTAAAAATATACCTTTTTTTCATTCATATAAAAACAATAAAATATATATTTACATATAGTAATATACATATTTTTATAACATTTAACAGTAATATTAGCCATATTATTATTTTTAAATAGCCAAAAATATAATTCATAAAAGCTTCAAAAGTTCTTACCCTAAATCATAATGTCGTTAGTTTAATATCTAAGTATACTAGATAAAATAAAGAATATTTTTTCATATTTCATAGAATAAAATAAATTATCATTAATAATATCAATATATTAAATATTATATTTTTATCGAATCGCTTTTGATAAACATATAAAATATTACATTTCAAAATGAGATCAAATAATATTTTATACGATATATAATATTTATTACTTGATAAAAAATGTCATCAAAATTTATATATAAAATAAAATATATTTCTACAAAACAAAGCTACGACTTTATAAAGATAAAATTTTTAAAACAATAAAGTTATCACTAAAAAATATATATTCAGAAGTATATTAGAAATGTATTCTCTAGAGTATATTAAATACATTTTCCAACAAAGCTCAATTATTATTGAATATAAAGAAAAACGTATTCACTATTGACCGCATTATAAAAGAATGCAAGTGGAAAATGCAAATTGAACGAGTTTTCCTATTTTTCACGTACGCATAAACGAGTTTTTCATTTTTTATTATTTACCCCCTTTTTAATTTGCATTCATATCAGTTTATAAAAACGTCTGATTCAATATATTACACATATAAAATAAATCGAAAAATATTTTCGCGTAATTATTTTTCATCGTACTTTAAAAATACATTTGAGGGTCAAAAAAATAAACTTTTAATTTTTCATCGTATGAAAACACGATTTTCCGTTTAAGCACGACGACGATTTTTGCACCGAGTGTTTTATTCATTTTCGTTTACCGGAACTCGTAACTCGAATTTTAAATTTTTTAAAAACGATACTCCGAATTCAAACGACAAACGAAAGTTAACGGCGAATCGTTAATTTTTTAGCATTTATATACGTTAAAATTTTCCACGCGCACCTTCGGAAAACGCTTATTTTGGACTTTCGAATTTTCTTATTAATCCCCCGAGCATATATAAATAGTTGCTAAAGCCTTAAAATCGTACGACGAGTCGTTATTTGGTTTAATTAAAAAGTTACATAATATATATTAATATTATATAAAATTGAATGTTTATATAAGTGTCTTAATGGGAAATTCTATTTTTTTTAATGAATATATATTTTAGTATATATTTTTAATCATATTTTTTGTACTATATATGTTGTAAGAATTGCATAAAATTATATTATAGTAAGTATTTTCATTTACTTTTAAGTGTATGTTTTTAGAGTAACATTAGGAGAACCTTGTGAAAGTTAATCATGACAATCCTAGTTCGCACGATGCGCGTAATAATGTGTGAATATTCTCGGGAGTCGTATTGTTTTCCTTCAAGTTTCGACGGCTCCGGGACCAAAGTTTTCCTATTCCCGTTAATATTTGAGGAATCGTTCGCGCGCGAATGGAAACCGGTGATACGAGCGAGAAAAGCGGATTTGCTACGGCATCAATCGGAGAAAATTCGACGTCGGAATTCAATCGCACCAAAACGCTTTTTGTTGTATATAAATACGTTGAATTTTTTTTTCTTTTTCTCTACTGGATTTTCGATAAGACGGCGAAAAGCAAAAAAAAAATAGCTGTACGGTATACACGTTGAAAATGAAGCATGAAAAGCCATCATCTGAACGAAGGTGCTCTTTGTTTGGGCGAAATTATTATTTGACGCTTGTACTTCTTCTGTTTTGAGTGGAAAACACGAGTGCGTACTCAATTTGTCGTATCTGTCTTATCAGACTAAGATTTTCCACAAGTTTTTCCTTTGATTCGAATTTGGATTGTGTGTGAATAAAAGTTTAGAATTGATACGAGTGCTTTTCGAGAGAGAAATCGAGTAATTATATATATATTCCCAATTCCCAATGAGAATTTCATCTGATAAAAATATTGTATACATTTTCTTATTATTACTCGACTTTACAATAGTATTTTTATAATATAAAAAACTAAACTTTAAAATCGTATATACTTTAATTTACACTTCAAGAGACTATTATTTATATGATAATAATAAAATATGTAAAATGTAATTATAAAAATGAAATAATAATATTTTTAATTAAAAATTATAAGAAATATATAATTTTTAATTATCACGATCTGAAAAAAGTGACAATATAAATATATATTTATTTCTCTTATTGTAATTAGATTAAAAAGTAAGAAACGTAAATTTATAAAATATAATAAAAAGTTTGCTATTAAATTTGATATTAATAGAAATCAAAAATTTGTCAAACCGTTAAAGAATATATATTTATAAATTTTTGTACGTTAGAAAAATATAAATTATGAAATTCATTAGTAAAATTGCGTATTTCATTAAGGCTTTACAAAAAAAAATTCAATTAAACATTACGAATTGAAGTACATACAAATCAATTTTAAAAAAAAAGAGTTAAACCGCTAACGAATATTTTAACCGTTCGTTTTTAACTTTTCGTTCATTAATCGAAAACGTCGCCGACCGAAATTATAATGTAAAAAGTAATCAGTAAAATTATAGAACACATAGCATATATAAATATTATCTAAAAAAATAAAATAAATGTATATATATATATATATATATATATATATATATATATATATATATGTGTTATATCCGCATTCGCACATATAATAAACGCTTGATTAATTAAACGACCGAAATATGGGTTAAATATTTATACCCTTTGCGTCACTGTAATTATTCAATGACGTCGCATATATAATAATAAATATATCGCTATATGTAATAATAAATATTTATTTAATTATGAAAGAAATGTATCATTAGATAATTGATTATAATGCCGATAAATGGAATTTATATTTAGTGTGAAAAAAATATTGTACTTTATTTCATTACATTAAATTGAATTGTAACTCTTTTTTTATATATATATATATATATATATATATATATATTTATATATGTTAAAAATATGCACGCTATATTAACTCTCTAATAACATTCGAGTGCATTTTAATCAATTTAAAACGACTTTAAACACGCATCGTATGGAAATTAAATTAATTTATTTACTTTTTTACGTGATGAAATATAACGTGCATTTCTGTACGTGGAAATGAAAATGTTTCCCGGAAATATTTCTTTTAAAATTTTTCACGAATTACATCGACTAGAAAAATGTATATTATTATACACACACACACACACATATATATATATATATATATATATATATATGAAAGCGTAACTTTCTTTATATATGTTATATTGTCAAGTAAATATACGAGATTTTCTCGTAAGTTGGTCTTTGTTTGCCTCCGGTTTCTTCGAATATGTCGGTTATTGTGTACCAGTGGTGTTCAAATTGTCGTTTTTTTTGTTCGCTGGGAAAATTTACGATCGCCGTTTTGATATTGCGGCGTTTGTTCGCTTGCGATGTTTGAGAAAGTTCGGCAATTTAATTCTAATTTAATGTTTATTACCGTAAATAACTTTAAATATCAACTACAGCATTAAAATTTAATTTATCAATTATTAATATTATTAAACGATCCGATTTTAATTAAATGTATATATATATATATATATATATATATATATATATATATATATATTCATAATTGATATATTCGGTGAATGTAATTTTTTTATGACATTTTCAGACCGCAAAATACGATTTATTTTGTGTAAAGTTAATTTAAAACTTTGCTTTGCGTTTTTTATTGAATTATATAAACAATATTAAATTTCGCAATATATATCAAAACATGGCGTTAACATTTTAATTAGAAAAGTTAATATTTTATAGTGCAAAACAAAGAAAATTATTATCTAATAATACAATTATATTAATTTTAAAAAATTAATAACTATATTTTCATATAAAAAAATTGTAAATAGAAGAAAATGATATTTTCTATTCGAGTAATTTATATAAAGTATATTAAATCAATATATGTATATTTATGATTAGATTATTTTTTACTATTGTATAGAGGCGTTACACAGGATCATAGAACAAACAAATAAATTTTATTTATTTTGTGCTATCGTTTTCAAATAAAATCCAAAGATCAATATGAAACATCATAAAATGTGCGAATAGAATGATTCGAGTCGATATAACACGTATGAAAAAAAAAAGCATAAATCCAATTTAAGTACAGTAGGATCCCTCTCGTGCGATTTCATCTATTTAAAATGACATTTATTGCATTAATATATTTTTATATAACTTTTTCAATTATTTTAATGATTTTTTTAATTAATAATTAATAAAAAAATGGGAATAAATTAGATGATTTTAATTGATTTAAAATTATGGTATATTTATGGTATATCAAAATATCCGGTTAATTTAAACAGATGCGTAACTTCAGTAATTTTATTAGCAATTAAATAAGTTAATTTTTTTATGAAAACGTATAGAATCATCTTTCAATATATTTTTTTTAATACAAAAAATCTATATATAAAAAAGACATATTTTGCTGTAACTCTTTACTAAGTTTAAATGTAATATTTCCTTAAAATTATATAATGTAAATAATATGATAATAATTATATTTTAAAACTAGTTCATCATTTAATGTATATATATGTATATATATATATATATATATATATATATATATATATATAATTATTGAAAAGCGTAGTCCCACTATATTTATAGCAAAAGCAAAGACGGACGTTCATAGGCAATTCGACGAATATTGCGTCCTGCGTCAGTTATTTATTTTTTTCTCCTTTTGTAAATTCGAACCGAAGAACACGCACGTCTTTATGCGTATCGTGTGTACATTTTCTTATTTGTTCATGTGAATTGAGATGAAAATTGGATTTTTTTCCTTCTCTTCTTCTTTTATCCAACGTTTCGTCCGCTTTTCCGCGGCGATACGGGGGAATTTTCCTCGGACGAATCGCGGAAACGTTTCAAATCTTGCATAATCGATGGGATTTTCTCTACAATGCGTCGCCCCGAAACACGAATACCTTTCGTCAAATATTTATCGTGAGCAAAAAAAAAAAACGAAAACGAAAATCCGTACACACTTTTATTTGCCGTTTGATGTGCCATTACATTTTTTTTTATGAATAAAATATTATGTACTTCTCACGAAAAACATCTGTAGTGACAGTATTTTTTTTAGTCGTTCAGTCATCGAGAATTTTTTAACATTATTATCGAAAGAAAAAAAAATAAATAATATATATATATATATATATATATATATATATATATATATATATATATATATATATATATATTTAATAAAAAATAATAATAATTGGATCACGAAATTGTCGATTTCGATCGTTAAAATAACGTGCGTGTATGTAATGCAATTAAAACTCTCATCAATCATATTCGCTTATTAGTTTAAACGTGCATGGGACACTTATAAAATTGCCCTATATTTTATTTACCATATATATATATATATATATATATATATATATATATATATTTAAAAAAACGTATAATTTTACTCACGGAACTGTAATATATATAACGATAAAATTACAAAAGTATATATCTAAAATTCAATTATGAAATAATACTGCGCATTTTTTAATATTTTTATATATTTATATGTCGAGTCATTTCTTATAATGAATATTTAAAAATAAAATATGGTATTTAAAATTAATAAAAATTAATTACATATTCTGAAAATGAAGTAATTATTGTAAATATGAAATAAATAGAGACACTCAAACGAAGCATAATAATTTCTATTTGATGTCAAGGATCAAGGATTCCATTTCAGAAATTGTTCACTTTGTACGTGCGTAAATCTTGCGGTGAACTATGCGCTTGTTACGTGCAATTTTGAACATGTATTAAAATCTAATGACGGTCGGATTCTGGGTGCGGAATACGCAATAGCGGAACCGGAAAACCGGAAGTGGAAACCTGCGACCCGGATTTAATGTAGCGTCTGAATTATTGCAATCGTAAATTAAAATATGGGAATCTTTGCGCATCGAATATATCCGCTTTGCGCTCATATTCGTCATGTTTAATACGATAATCCGTGTTATGTGGTTTTGAATAAATTATTTGTCTTAATTTAAATGCAAATTTAAATAAAATATCATTTTAACTTGTCTTTGTTTAAAATGTAAATTTTGAAATATTTTTTAAGAATTAGATTTTTAAAATTGATAACTGATTTCCTCTTCTTTAATTCTGCAGATCTAAAAGATTACAAACTTATCTCAAAATAGAAAATCATACATTATCTTAATGCAGTTACTTAAATCGTCTTCAATTATCTTTTCTGATCTCACTTGAGTCTTTATCTTGTTTTTCAATCTCTAATGAGGACACTTAAAAGCCAAAGACTCATTCAGAGCTTTTATTAATACTTTCTTTAACCCAATTCATTATACTAAATCTTATGCTTTATTAATTTATACAAATAACTTATTACTAAATATTTTAATTCAAATTTAAAATATCGCTTAATTACTATCGTTTCAATAATAATTTAATAAATTTTACTTGAAATATAAACTGCAATATGTCAAGTCTTTTAATATGAAATAATAATCTAAAAATATAGATTAAAAAGATATTATAAAGAAAAGTTCATAAATTCACCTTTATTCGACTATTTATATTATGTTTATTTAAAACACATTTTATGAGATGATATTTATATTTATTTATAATATAAAAAAAAACATCTTCAATTCGTACAATGAATACACGATACAATAGATGAAAACGTTCCATATATATATATTTATATATATATATATATATATATATATATATATATATACCTTTTGTGCATTTGTATCATTCGCACTTTCGTCGTCCGAAAAGTATTGAATGGAAGTAAAAATAGTCAAAAATGACCTAAAAATATCGAAACGATCGCTTTTTCCAATCCGAAGAGATATATGAAAAAAAAAGGTTTTTCTTTTTTTTTACCGCGAGTTTTCTCTGGATGTAACCTTTGTAACGTGGCCAAGCGTGAGAGACACACATTATCTGAAAATGGAACTTCAACACATTATATTTGCGATGTACAGGAAAATATTTAATATAAATACATATATAATACATATATGAACAACGCAAAACATGCGAATAAATGTTTTTGTTCTATTTTTATATTATTATATATTTTTTTCATCTTGTACAGCGACGTGTTTTTTTTTGTAAGCCAAAAGCGTAGTTCTTTTATGACTTTTACGTAGTACATAATTCAAAGGTGCTTAATTTGGACTTTCATACGTGATACGCAAATTGAATTAGCCAAAAGTTGTATAATATATTATTAAATATTGTTCATTATTGCATAAAAAAAATATTATATATTACAGTTAAATATAGATTACAATATTACATTTTTTGTTTTTATAAAAATTTTATACAGAATATAAAATTTTATTATTTATATATTTTTATATTTCAATAGAAAGCAGAAATATATTTAAAAAATAATGGTGGAACGTGTTTGTCAGTCGGTTTCTTTATATTAAATATGTATCGTAAAATTGGAAAAGTTGAAATAAAAAGGTTTCGATGTGTATTGAAAAATTCCAGGAAGGAAAACTTAGTATTTGTACTTTTTTTTTTTACCTGATATTCATATTTAAAAGCGACCAACGATACGTGGATTTTCATGAATCATTTTGCATTTCCACGCGAAAAATCGATAGTTCAACGACTGCTTGTTATCGTAGACATTGCATTTTCCATTCATATACATACATATGTATATATATATATATATTATACAGATAATGCATTTGTGAAAAATTTCATTTCACAGAATTTTCTTTTCTCTTGAAAAATTGGAATAATCAACGCAGAGCTGCTGATTCGTGCGATTTCAATTAACTTCCGGAAAATTGTATTAACTTTTATCGTAACGGAATTTTATGACTTCTATTCGAATATATATTTATATATATATCGAAAAATTATACATAAACTATTATTTCTTCTTTTTGTCGATCTAATCAATCACGATTTTTTTACGATTAAAATGCTCTTCCATACAAAATTTTATGTATCTTATACGAGAGAGAACTTTCTAAATATCCGACCAATCCGTAAAGCTTGAGATGTTGTGCTTTTTCTGATAACATATATAAAATTAATATTTAATAGTAAATTTTTGTTTTTTTTATTTGTATTTTATATAGTTCCGTTTAATAAATTTGTAATTTTAAAATAAAATTATATTTAAAAAAAATCACACTGTTAACACTATGTTTATTTTAGTTACATATTTCTGTTGAAAAAAATACATAATTGAAATACAAAATTTATCACATATTAAATACAAAAAATATTGATCTTTATATAAACGTTTTTATATTAGCATCTATTTTCATTTAATTCGTATATATTATAAAATATAATCAATTACAAATTCAGTGTATTGTACAGTTGCTGTAACTGAAAACTGAAAATTTTACCGTTTAATGCGCATATTGAAAATGTTATTATCATAGAGAAAATGTAACGACTAGCAAACAATCGTCTCATTGTTACGATCTGAAAATACAAAAAGCAAACAATAGGCGCAAAATTTTCATTTTCATCCTTCGACAAAACGACAACAACGAGAACAAAATCGCCATTAATACAACAACAAAAACAACAACAACAACACCAACAAAAAAAAAACCGCACAATGGCAAACATCTTAGCATAGATGGCAAGAATAAAAAAGAAACTAAATAAATAAACAACAAAAACTACGCAACAATACGCATCGTAAATTTCATTATCTTTCAGCGTTTCGCGAAAGCCTTATTAAAAATTGAAAACTTTCGCATTCAAAGTTTTAAATTATAACCGCGCGCGAATTGAAGCTGAAACTTTTTCAGAGAGCTTTTAAAGCGTAATTAATCCGATTTTCATACGAAAACACGGCCGTTTTGTGATTCCTGTTTACCTGCCTTTTTGATTCGCTTCCTGTTTTTTTAATCCGGATTTTCGATTTTTTTTTTCATATGTTCACACTGAAATTTTCGCAGCAATTTTTTTAAATTTTTCAGATAAAATTATTTAATTCTCTTCTCAATTTTACAAAAATGAAAAAGCATTCGTCAAAATATTTCAATTTTCATAATATTATAAACGTATATTATTTTTACTATCGTCAAATCTTTCTCTTATACAGATGTGATGTGATCGATGAATGTGTCTGAAAATGGTTCATTTTTATTTTCACACGACTGAAATTTATTTTATATATATAATCAATATATAAAATAGATTTTTTTCATTAGATTTAAAAATATATTTCATTTTTTTATAACAAGTTTTAATTAAAAAATATAAATATATGTTAAAATAATATTTTTTATAAAAGATTTTATATAATATATGTACTTTGAAATGTTTAGAAATTTTTGAATATAAGCGCGACGCGTTAACTTGCTGAAAAATTATGAAAAAAATATTACTGACGTCGTGCCAAAGAGCAATTTTTCAAAAAAAAAACTTACAGATGTTATTCGTTAGTATTCAGAACGGTTTCCGGCCAAATGACGCTTATCATTGAAATGTTGAAAGCTCGCTTCGGGAATATATTTCTTTTTCATCCCTCACAAAAGAATTTTCAGAAGGGAAAAGGAACAAGAATCTGCAAAGATGAATGATGATGGCCGAAAAGGAAAAACGAGCAAAAAAGGTAGACGTGCAAGCATACAATATGCATAATAAACACGATTTCAGATATAAAAATAACTGAAATATTCTCATAAAAATGTACATATAATGCGTCATATATAATCTCTAAATACAGTATTTAATATATGATTTATAAAAGAAAATGTTATTCGAATAAAAACAATACGATAATTGAGACAAATTAGATTTTTCGTCGTCGTCGTCTTCTTTTTAATATAGATGGATGATTTTCTTACGGCGTTGGAAAAAAAATCTCACGTGGAAAATGGAGCTTTAATGTCGTTCGCTTTCGAACGTTTTTTTTTTAAGTTTGGTTTTTTTTCGTAAAAGCCTTTTATAATTCGTTCGAAACGGAAGAGTTTCGTTACTTTTGCGGTAAAAGATAAATGAACGAAAGACGATAGAAATAAAAAAATGAAAAATTTTCATCCTCTTTTGTGCTTTTCTTTGACGAAACAAAGCGAGCTTTATATGCATTCGTCGTAGCTTACGGGGTAAAATTCGATAATCATTTTTTGGAATCTTTTGCAAAGCCTTTGTGAAGAAAAAATAAAATTCTTCTGCTGTTCAATCGGTTAAAGATATATTTTTATATGACTTATATTTGAAAACATTGGTATTTTTAGTTCTTTAAAGTTATTTTATATCGATCTAAAAATATGTTATTTTATATATTTATTTTCAGAATATTATTTTAAAGATAATATTTAAACTATTTCAGTATTAAAAAATATTTTAAAACGTAATTTTAACCCAAATTAAAAGTATTTATATATACCTTAATAATAATTTTAAAAATATATTTATGAATATTTTTAATCAATTATTTAATATAAAAATTTCAATTACTCGATATTATATGTTTAGTTAATATTGTATAATAATAAAATTCAATAAAAATTTTAATGAAGAACAAATATCAGTTATAAATGTGAAATTGAATGTCTTCAAAGATATATAAAAATGTGGACTTGATTTTTTTTTAATTATTTGAAAATATTTTAAGTGTATTAAAATAACTGAATCTTTATTTTTATATAATATAGAGTTTTAATTATATGAAGTATAATTTAATACAATTCTACAAATTATTATATATCATAAATATTTACTACTTAGAAGTCGTCAGATATTAAAATACATTTCGAATTAAACCAAAAGCTTTATATTAATCTTAAATAAATATTATTTTTGTACAATCATCCCTTGTAGCGTCATCATGTGATAAAGCGTTCATTTGACACGATGAAAATAATAAAGTTTTCCCTGGGAAAACTTTACTCAAACAACACATGCAACACAAAGACATCGCTGTCACATAATAAAACGACGTCAATACTAAAAGTACAACAATGTCTTTGTTCATACATTATTATATTATACATGTTTCTTGTAAGCGCAGATTCATAAATTATTCCGTAGATTCACGTGATTGTTATTAATAATATGGACAGTTATTCGAGAAAGCAGAATTAAATTTTAATATATAATCACATGTCAAAATCAAATTTGATTTTCCTTCTCGCGTTACAAATGAAAAAAAAATGAATATTATCACTGGAAAAATCTCAATTTTCATTTTATATAAAATATTGGATGATATTCAGAATATATATTTACAAAGAAAATATCAATATATTCACAATATCCGTTACTTAATTATATAGAATTTGAGTTATATATCCTTCGATCCAATTAGTAAACATTGCTAGTGTTATATAAAAATAGACTAATTGCTCTATAAATTACAGTTTGAAAATATTCAGTTTTTTTTATATAAAATCAATTTTATCTAACCAAATATTTTTTTCAAAAGAAAACAATATAAACTGTATAATGTTTATTATTCAATGCAAATTGCATTGATTACAAATTCAAATTCAGGAGTTGCTTATATATATATATATATATATATATATATATATATATATATATATATATATATATATATATATATATATCATCATATGTATATCAAACATGAACGATTTCCCTAGAGGAACACATAATACTGCATATTCATCTAAATCTAATGCATGAATGGCATCTTCTCGGTACTGTAAATCATTTAATATTATGGAAATACTATTTAGATCGTTAGTAATCCTTTGTAAGGCGCTTATAAATTGAAGAACATAAGTGCGATTTTTAAGAATCGAATAATTTTCCATTGAAAATTTCGTATTAATCATGAACTAAGTATACTGTATTATAATTAAGAATATTTTTAATATATTTATATATTTTTTATTTAATCTTATTGTCTGTTGAAAAATATTTTATATAAAATAAAAATATTATCTTTGAATTTTTCGTACTAAAAAATTGAAATTTGAACGACCCTCGTAGGATAATATTCGGAGTCGAAAAAATTGGGCGATATCCTTGAATCCGGAATAAATTTTCACTCACGTTCCCCGCGGACCACTTCATTATATTTCCACGGAAAATTTCCATATTTTCTCATTATTCGTATACGAAGCCTGCTTTACATGTTTATCCGCAGTTTTTCCTGATTTTTTTTATCGGACCGCTCTCAAAAATATATTATTTATAAGTTGACTTTTCGAACGATTAATCAAAGTGCGACATTTTAACATGTTTATTTAATCGAAACAAATTCGAATAATTTCATAGATTCAATATAAACGAAAGCAAAAATGCATTTGCCAATAATTAATTTACGCTCATGTTTATTATTCTTTCGTATCGACTAAACTTTTTTCCTAATAAAATTTTCAACGTTATCGTTTTCCAGAATGAAGCAATTTGAACTTTGATGTTTTCCATTTCCATTATTGTTGTTGAGGAAATTCGGTGGAAAATTATTGCCCAATCTACTCATATGTATTGTGGTTACGTTGGGCATTAATAATGAACTTCAATAGCCATCAAGAAGCCTTTTTCACTAATATTGACGATATTTCAATGTTCAAGTTAGAAACAATTTTCCGATATAATCGCGTGCGGAAAATTGCCTTCATCTCGACTTAATGCACTTTCGTCGTAATATTATTTACAACTTGTTTTCACACTATAATTATATATATATATATATATATATATATATATATATATATATATATATAATAAAAAATATATTTAAAGATTAAATTACTATTCGCTTATATTGAAATTTATTTTTAGATTTTCGGTTTTTTTTATAGAATGTAAAATAATTGACTATAACCATGAATAATCAAAAATAAATTATAATAATCGATATTGTGTTTTCCGTGAAAATTGGTTTTTTACATCATATCACAGCATTTTCCAATTATTGGAAATCAATTTAATATTTAAAGTGATATTTAATTGAAAAATTTGAAAAAAAAATTTTTTTTTAAATAATAGATTAGAAGAAAAATCGTTAATAAAAAAAGTAGATTGAACGAAGAAAATTTATAAATTTTAAACTCTTTATCTTTTTGAAGAAAAAAATATTTCATATACATTCTTTTTTTAATTTTATCATCAATTAAATATACGAACATTAAAAAGAATAATTAATTAATTCCAATCAATAATTTATAAAACTTTTATTACCGTATATTAATTTTGATATTCACATATCTACATGATATATATATCATACAATAATTTGATTCAATACATCATTTACATATTGTTAAATTAATTAAGTTATATCATTGTTCATCTAAATATTGACAAATCAAACACAATGCACTCTTGTGCTAAGGATTCAATTTATAATTCTAAGACTATTCAAATTCAATTTTATAAATCGCCGAATCAAATCAAACACAAACGTCAAAATTAACAACAATCAAAAATAAATAATAACTCATAACGTTCTTAACATTCGAATCACAATATAAATTATAACGTAAATACTACAGTACGTTTTTAGAAGTTTAAATAAAACATTTCGCGCACAAAAAAAAAAATAAACCGTTACGTTTTCTTTTTCCGTTGGACCGAATCGTAAATTTTGTATAAAAATCGATCGAAGGTCACTTTAAGGCTTCGACGGCGCCAAAATGTGTGCGAGTGTCATTATAAACGTGTATACATTTTATTCAATAGACACTATTGTTGTTTTGTTAAATGGGACGAGTGTCGAGATGGTGACGTTTCGCATTTCGAAGGGTTATTTTATATAGTAAATCGATTAAAAAGCACAATCATAATCATAAGTTTGATATTTTCTTATTTATTTACGCGATACGAAATCAAATTGCGAAATATTTTGATTTTTTTTTCTATCCATATTCTTTAATATATCTGATAGACGTTCAATATATTTCAAATAATATTACGTTAAATTCAATTTATTTTTATAAATATAATTACTGAAAAATTACGAATTAGAAATCAAAACAACTATTCTAAGTATGGATAATATTTTGATATTTTTTAATATTTTAAAATACATCAAGAAAACACAGAATGTTTATTTTTTATTCATATGTAATATATATTAAAATTATTTATACATAATATTCTAACATTAGTGATAATATATTTTTTTATGCAATATTAAATTTTAGAAAATTATTTTTTTCAACAAATAAACTTATAAAAATATAGTATAAATTGATTATTAAGAATATAATGAAAATAAAATATCGTTGTCAGAAAAATCATTTAATAGAGAAATGAACATTTTTATCGTTAAAAAATACAGTAAAATATTTTTATACTTGAATTATGATCAAAATTTATCGGTTATAAAATATTGATGGTATTTCTTGTGCATTTTCGAGAAATGATGTAATATTTTTGACCATTACTGTACATTGTCAGAGATTCCTTTATATATTTGTATAAATTTGTACTCGAATAGTCATTTATACTTTTACGTTCTGAAAATTGCAAAAATACTGTTGAAAATAGCCTTTTTATTCCGGTTTTTCATCGCAGTTTTATTTTAAAAGGTTTAATGAATAAATACACTCTTACAGTATGAAGTTTTTTATGGATGGAAAAAAATAATTTCTCGAATTTGATGCTTAGAATTTTTAGTAAAATTGTAAAAGTATAATTATTTATATCAATTAATCAAAATTTCATAAATTACTAATATTATTTTATAGTCTCGTTATAATGTCATAGTACAAAAAATTAATTATTAATGTTAAATAAAAATCAATTATATAGAAGACGTGAATTGTTTTTTTGTATTCAATTTTAAATTTCTTCATAAGATATTGATTAATAGACTACGGTATATAATAAAAGTATATAAAATTTATATCATGCATATTTACTAGTATCAGAAAGTGATTAATAATCTTTTAAAAAATTTTATATTTAAAATTTAATGCTTTATTTTGTGAAATCAAATTCGTTAATAAATAATTATCACATCATATTTCAGAACGTACGTGAATTATTCACATTTGACAAAGCCTCAAATTACTGAATTACGAAATCAAACATTAATACGTCCGACTAATCCGGTTAAAACCAAAAGTTACATGTTTCGAGTGTGTAATTTGTTAAAATCTTGCTAAGTTTAAAGGCAAAGAAAACACCCTGTGATCAAATATTCAATATTAAAACGCGTTAATAATTCATTCGGAAACGTAACGTCGTTTCTCAAATATTTCCTCGGACGCGATTCGACTTTCCATTATAAAATTTGTACGTTTAATGAATTTTAAGTTTTGATTAATTATTTAGTATTTAAATAAAATTTTTTAACGTCAACTTGTCTTATTTAAATATACATTTTATGTAATCAAAGGCGATTTTTTCATAATTTCAAAAATAAAATCTGACTATTTTATATGTAATTAAAGCATATAAATAAATCAATAAACAATTCTAGATTAAAAATTGAAATTTTAAGTATAATAATTTTATATATTTTTTAATCGGAAATTTCAAAAATAACTGAATTCTAAGACAAAACGGTAAATTTTAACCGCAATATACGCACTGAACACATATATAATAAACACACGACAGTTAAATGCTACAAAATGTCACTTCTCTAAATCAAATTTTAATCAAATATACCGTTTGTGTACCACGTTGAAAATTATATGAAACACAGAACATACACATTAATATTATTATTATTTAATACATGAATTTAACCGACAATAATAAATAATAAAGCGAACGGATCAATTCGTCAAAATTTACATACATTTACATTCGTCGAAATTTATTTATACACAAAGGGAACAAACGATCGCGATCGTATAATTCGCAAATATATCGCATACGAAAATATCGATTATTTTCTATTGCCCCCTCCCCTTCGTCCCCCCCATCACACTCTTTTATCGTAACGTTGAAACAATGCAAAATTGCGCTAATAATTTTTCCCTTCCCGACGGGACGTCAAAACCGAATCGTATAATTTAATGGATCTTTTCCACCGGAATATTTTATTGTTCGTGCGAAAAATAACTGCGGGATTTTCACTGAATGTTTTCCCCAATCGAGACGGGAAAATTCTCTTGAATTATATATAGAAATTGAAGACAACTAGTCGACGGCTTTCGAGTTCGCGTTGAAATAGATTACGCCCTACAAATTGGTTCAATTAACGAAACGAAAGTTAAAGTGTAATTAATATCTTTTTTTTTTTTCAATATATCTCACTAATTATAGATTATTTTATAATAATTTTCAATTTTAAATCGTAATGAATAAACTTTTTTTTCTTATGTCATAAGTAAATATACGAGAAGAAATATAAAATCATTCAGAAATTTAAAAAGTTATTTTGACTTAAGAAAATATTTAATTAATATTGTTATTATAATATTCGCTGAATATTGATTAAAAGAATATAGTTAAATTTTAAAATGATTTATTAAAACTGTTCTGAAAAACATATCTGAATGATTCGTTTTTGTGAAAAAATGAAATCAGCACTACAAAAATCTTAGAAGTAAGGCTTTAGTTTTTATTTAAATATTGTAATATTGATTTTATTTTTAATATTTATTAAATATTAAAAGTATATATAGATAATATTAAAAAAGAATAATGAATAATAAATTAACTCTTAAACAACATAATAGTCATTCGGTTCGAAACTAATGTTGATTTTGGAATTTTTATATACGTTATAAATTTGCAGATGTACTTTTTGTTCCTACATCGCCATATATTTTCCTATATAGTGTGCGATTTAAGAAAATTGCCTGGAATCGGAAAAAAAGGCATCGCAATACTTCCTGGAAGTATGTTTCGAGCTCCAGGTGAATTTTAGGTCATTGAACCGTTGACCCAGTTAGGAAAAGGTTAAAATTACGCCGAAACCTCTATCACTTCATGTCGTTAAAATAATGAAGCAAAACGAAAAAAAAGGCACACAGAAGAAAATATTCAATTTGTTTCGTTTATTACATACACATATAAATACGACGAGAAGACTAAGATAAATCGTGCTGAGATCTTCCGGTAAAGAATGGCTTCGCCTTATTGGATTTGCGTCTGTTTGTTTTGTTTTTCTGCATGAAGAAAACGTTTCAGCCGAACAATTAAACTTGGAATAAATTTACAGTGCATTTTATTGAAATTTTATAACTGAAATCGTTCTGTTAAATCTTAACTCCTATGTAAAAAAAATAAAAATGCTCAAAATATAAAATATCTTGAGCACTAATTTATCTTTTAGATAACCGTAATATTTTATTAGATCTAAAAATTTTCTAATCCCTAAATATAATGTAGTATTATGTCAAAAGATAATAGGAAAAATCGATATATGACATATTTTCACATTTTCATTCGATAAAGTATTTTTGGAATATTTCCAAAGAGAACCTATAAAATTTAACTATCACCAAATTGTTAGATATCAACGAAACGAGCTTAAATATTTTAGAATCAATGATATATTATATATAATTTGGAATTTTGAATCGAACATTATGATTTTATAAATATAACATTAAATTTTTCTCGAAAAAAAAATTTTATAGTACAATTGACCTAGATCTGAAATTATTTTTTTTGTGATAATCACAAGGCATTATATAAATTTTAAACCGGGGTTGAATTATTATTTTTTTATCCAACTTTCAAATGTTGGATTTGAATGAAAATTTACTATTAATTAGTCATAATTGAAACGAAAATATCTAGAACTATCAATTTTTATTATTTAGTGCAAAACTTTTTAAACAAATAAAAGAAAATTTTATTGGATAAAAGTTTATATTTCAAGTATGAAAATAATTTCATTATTGAAACATTATTTTTTATTCAATAAAAACAAATTTAAGTTAAATGAAATTGTAAATGCTTTATATAAATATTTTTGAATAATTTTTCATTTTATTTTAAATAAATATATATTGATTTAATAAATAATATAATCGATATTTATCTAATACGAAAGATGTATCTTTATTTATGTCATTTTTTTTAGTTAAATTCGACATAATTCCTGATCAACGCAATATATATATATATATATATATATATATATATATATATATATATATATATATATAGGTATATACATTTTTTTTAATAGTAACTTCTAGAAAGTTTCCGCAGCCGGAAAAGCTTTTTAATTAAGCCGTTTCGAATGTTGACATGTAACGGCGGTGAAAACGTTCTCCCCGTGAAAAACTGCTGCGGCTTATGTGCAACGCCGAATTTTCCTGCAGCGCTTTTCCCGAATTATTTATTATGCGTATGCTTGCAAATTAATTGCAGGAAAACGTGTAAGCTTTATTTATTGCCTCGTTTATATTGAATTCGTTTGCAAAAAAAAAAAAAATGTTCACCGATTTAAAACGTGCCGTGTTTTTTTTAAGGATTTTCTTTTATATAATATATATATATATATATATAAATACTATTACATATATTTATATTATTTTTACCTTATATTTCTTTTGAAACACGTCATTGGTTTGTCGAGTTTCGTGTGAACGTTTTGTACTTGAATTTTGTAACATCGTCAAGTACTTTATATATATATATATATATATATATATATATATATATAAATGTGTGTATGTGTGTGTGTTTTTCATCGATTTTTCCTCAGTTTACACGACGAATTACTAAATTCGCGTTTAAATTATACGTACTATAAATCGATCGTTTACATACATGTATATTGTATAATATGAAATTATATTAAATTCCGACATTATAACGTTGTGTAATAATATTATACGTTTCGTCATTAAAATATGAAATATTTACGGTTTAATAGTTCTGAGGGCGCAATTTTACGAACGCAACAATGTGACAGTGTTCACATCAGGCCTGTCCAATCTGCGATCCGATAATCGCGTTAGGTTCAAAAACAACGAAATTTCTCAGAGATGTTACATATCAAATTTCAAAATAAGCATACATAATTTTCAATAAATGATATAAAAAAAATACAATACGTAAGGTCTAATTTGAAATAAAACAAAATATTTATTTATTTTAATTAGATTATAAAAAATGAAATTATGAATCATATTATTATATAATATAATATTATAACAGGGGTGACGAATCTATAACACGCGTGCCAAATGTGACACGAATGCGATTTTTTTCCCAAATATAATGAAAATAATAATACGTTAAAATATTAAGTTAACCTTGAATATATTTTTTTAAATATTTGCTAGAATTTTAATACGAATAAAAATATCTAAAATAATATTTTTTAAATAAATCATTAAAAAAATGAAAATAATTTTTATCATCTACATGTAAACTTTTTAAGAAAAATCTGAATAAAAAATTAATGTTAATGAAATTTAAAAATATTAAAAAAAAACTTATTTATAATTAATATTATGAAATAAGTATAATTTATAAATATATTTTTTAATTAATCGTGTGTAATATAATCAGACATTTTATCATGAGTCTTCATTGTTCTTGAGAGATAGAAAATTATGACACATATATCATGTATAAGATAAAAGAATGAAAACTATATAAAATTTCAAGATGATTTATAATCTAAATTTCCTTTATACATAAATGTCCGTTTCAACCATAAAAACGTATTTAATATATGAAAAAAACATTCATTTTTATATAAAAATACATTATTTGGAACCCTTTGACCACAAAACCGATTTGATGGATCGAATGTCATATAATATTTGACATACAAAATGGATGTGATACGAATAAAGCAATCTTACACAATTCTAATATTCGTATCGTTGACAAAAATGACGTTATTTCGCCTCGTATTTTCCTATATTTTCCGATATTTTCTCTCCCCTCTTCTGTTATGTTATCATATATATATAATATACAAAAAATATTAGCAAGGAAAATAATACTATAATAAACGTATATTCAAGTGTTGCTTTTCGATTATGAATATATATATATATATATATATATATATATATATATATATATATATATATATATATATATTTTAAAATTAATAAAAGCCACGTCAGAATAAATCAATCTCAGCAAAAGCGGAAGAAAAAAAAAGAGGGTAGAGGATAGATAAAGTAATAAAATTCCGGTCATAATTATGATATAGTCATCGTTGAAAATTACTTTCAAACAAAACTTTGACAATACTCATTATTATCGTTTGAAAAATTTTTGAACATCAGATCATTAGGCTTTGCCACGTCGATGAAGCGTAATTAATTAAGACGAAAACTTCAACGTATATTCGTTCAATTTTATAATCAGCTTCGTCATTCACGGCCCCTTTTTTTTATCGATACTCAAAATGACGTTATTTATTATAAATAGAAAAAAAAATAACACCAATTTTCATTCATATAAATTTCATATATTTTATAGTATTAGTATAATTTTAAATTTAATTTATCAAAGTAACTCTAATAGAACTTTAATTTTTGCTCATTCGTTTAATTTTCTAAAAGTCACATTTTTTTTAAATAGAAATAAAAATAAATAAAAATGTCTATTATGAACTTTTATACTGTGATAGAAATGAAAAGAATTTTAAAGCCTATTATTTTTTTATTTAACACTATTTTTGTTTTGTTGTTTTGGATATCTTCATCGTCTCCCAGCAGCTCAGAGGTTAAAAAATCCATTTCAAACCCTTCGAATTTCGGTCGTGTCTGCGAAAAGTTATTGGCAATGCCAGAGGGACCACTAAATCGCTCACTGCAAAATAATCAATCTTGACATAAATATTTTATACGAATGTTTATCAGTTTATAAATGTATTTCATAGAAGTGAACGGAAAACAAATCTGATTACACGAGCTTTTACCGAAAAATCACCGTCGAGCGGAAAATATATTCCGGTTCATAGTAAAAATAGAAAAATTTTCTCTGTGGCGATTTTAATTTTTTTTTTTTTTTTGAGTATCATAAATTGCAGGATG
Source organism: Leptonema lineaticorne (assembly GCA_024500535.1). Lineage (NCBI taxonomy): Eukaryota > Metazoa > Arthropoda > Insecta > Trichoptera > Hydropsychidae > Leptonema > Leptonema lineaticorne. Next base: position 4,192,151 of record JANIJI010000009.1, read on the forward strand.
TATTTTGATATATTTTTTTTCTTGTTTGTTAAAGGCAGTAAGAAGTTCGGGGATAAGTGTACCATCACAAAGGAATGCGATTTTTCGGGATCGGTTTGCGACACACACAAGTATACTTGTCAATGTGTTCCCGATTTACCGATCACCAATCATCTGGACAAATGCGGAAAAGGTGAATATTATTTTATTATTTTTCACAATATATTTTGATATATTACATTCATATAATACACATTTTAGACCATTTTTACTGTTAACAAATGTAGAAATTCCAATAGTCGACAAGCATTTTGTTGCCAAGTTTATCGATTTACAATATTATTGAGTATAAAATATAAAAAAAATGGCAATCGCATATATTTGTAAGTGAATATAATAAAAATAAAATAAGATGTAATAAATTCCTATATCCATATAGCCAAAATCAATAACAGAATCAAATGATTTGAATGAAAATATATATAATTCTTTTTTTAATATATATAAATTATATATATTTATTAATATATATAATTTTGTTACAAATGTCATACATAGTCAAATTTATATATAGTAATCATCAATTGAACATATAAAATAAACTAATATAAATACATATATTCATATATATATATATATATATATATATATATATATTCATATATATATATATATATATATATATATATATATATATATATATATATATATATATATATATATATTAATATAATATATTCATACAAATTTGACTTCCACAAGTTCTTCGAACACATTTTTATATATAAATTTTTTATATAGTCCATAATATTTGTGATATATTTGCACTTTTTTATTCTGAATAGTCCAAACGTTATATATATGGTATATATAATAAAAAAGAAGAACTTCGAAACACCTCGACAACTTTATATTGAATTTTTCTTTCTGTTACCAACTTTAAATATACAATTTTTCTCGATGGCACTTTGAAAACTCAATAAAAGTTCTAAATAGCGTCTTTTTTTTTAATGTTGTTCATTTACCGCGCGAAAAAGCATTTTACAATCGATAAATCAAATAATAAAAAAAACCGCTTAATATCGTTTTCGAAATAATGTCAAAATAACCCAAACGTACACCACTTAATAATTAATGATAAAAAAATCTCCCATTTAATATAAATTTATAATTTAACGTCGTACAAATCGATTGATCTATTCTAATTTTAACGGCGTAGAATGTTGAATTAGGTTAGAAAATTTGCATAATGACTAACATCAATCTTATTATTGTTTACGAAATAGATGAGGTTTCAGTGTTGAATGTTAAATATGTTAAAGTGAATATAACTCTAAATGAGCAATATTAATTTAAGTATTACATGGAGGACTTTATTATCTTAAATATGAGTTAATGTTGTATATTGTAATAATTCAAGCAGTAATTCACTACAATGTATAAAAGGTCTGTCAAAAAGTTCTTTCCAATAATTCAAATATTATTCTAAGAATATTTTTGTAATATTTTAATTTTGAAAATTATATTTTTTTTTCATGAAAAGCAATAGGAAATCATCATAAAGTATAAACAAAATAAAAATAAGCACACAAAATTGTTGTCGATAACGTGAACCTTGAATCGAACATAACTTTCTTGAGTTCAATAAGTAGTGGCTGTGTGAACGTTGGTCACAAACCACCCCTTAATGGCGAAGGTTCACCGTAGGGCGTAACCACGGGCAAACAACCCCTATTGCTGAAATAACTTTGTAGGCTTTTAAGCCACGTACCACCCACCGTTTTATGCTCTGTGTCGTTTCTGTTTCACGGAATTAATAAGCCAAGCTACCCCTGCAAAGTGGGAAAAGAGGCCACTCTGTACACACAAATGTTCAGTTCAACATTTACATAGTGGTACCGAGCACTCGTCCTGAAATATTAAAGGCGGTCATAACACAAACAAAATTTAGCTGAATATCTTAGGTTTATTATGTAGGAAGTTTTTGCTTTTATTGTTGGGGTATTTCAATGAATACGGTCAAAAATCTTTGTTCTTAAATCGAATAACTCTGGTGAAACAATATTAAGATAGTGTTTTGTTGTATTTTCGCTTAAATCTTATAATCCATATAGTTTTATCAGAATCAATTTTTAACTTTAAGGTACTAACATATAATACTTTTATTGGATAAAATCATTAATTTTAATATTGATCTCCAAAAATTCAAATAATAATATAATATTGAACCCATAACTTGCTATTTATGAATAAATGAATATTTTCTAAATATATAACTCTAATTAGACTTCCAAATATTTAATTAAATATATAAAAATTAAACAACGTATCAATAAATATAAATAATATTGAACATAAATAACAACTGTTAACATTTAAATCAAATTCGATTCTTTTTTTGGATAATAACATTCTTCATAATATAGAGTAATATAAATTACAGCTGGTTACTTCTCAATATTAATTTTATTATATTTTAAATTTGTAAAAGTATTCATATATTTAATTATACGTATGATAAACGCTTAATTATCCCTTGTGGTCCTCTTTAAAATCATTTAAAATTCAACTCAGCTTTTTATGCTTCCCTTTTCCGGTAATATTTCGTGACACTTTCTCTCTCGGGTAACAGAATTTTATTTTATTTTATTTTTTATAATGTCACTTGTCAACTCACAATAATCTAAAATGTAATATTTTAAAAGCTGCAAAAAAAAAGTGTAAAACCTCTTTAATGTATGACAAGAAGCCTTTTCACATTTCGAACCCTCTTGTCCTCTTTTTACAAAGATCAAATTTTTATAAAACTCCGACATTTTTGCATTAATTTAATTCAATTTTTAATGGAAACATCTGCTAGCGATCAAAATTAAAAATAATATATATTATATGTATTTTCACATCCAAACATTCCATAAAATATTTGTTAATCGAAAAGTTCATAAGGGTTGTTTTAATATCTGAACGGAAACGGGAGGGATTGAAACTTGTGAATTATTCAAAAAAAATTAGGCAGCTTACCTTGATAATCCTGTGGCACTGTTAAAATATGCAAACTTTAATCTGTGTTTCGGATTAATTTGTTGAATACACGTTCTCAGGTCAGAATTTCTCCAGGGGCAGTTGCCGATTAAAATTTCGAATTTAAAATTAATTACGATTTTTTTATTTAATGACAACACGGGAATATGTGGCGCAAAAATAAAGTGACATTGTAATAACTACGACCATGTATCTTACAAAATAATTTGATTCATGAAAAAAAAAACAACAACACTACAACCCTTTTGGGTTTAAATCTATTTTACATAAGTGGACCCGTGAGCGAATTCGTTATTTGATACATCGATGTGTGTGATACAAGTTTATTCGTACATTTTTCTTATTATAAATTTAAAGCATGTAAAATAAGCCCTATTTAATATTAAAGTTTAAGTTAATTTAAATAAATCAAAACTAATTTGAAGTTTAAAGAATCAGTAATTTTGTCACCTGTCAAAGTTGAATCGAAATTGTTGAAATATTTTACATGAAAACATTATAATAAATTATAACTTAGTATGTGAATAATGCATATTTTGAGTTTTAATAGTATTTAAGATGAAAAAATCCTAATTGACAATTATAAATGATGACACCGCTGGCTATATTATATATTTATAAAGATAAAATGATAAATAAATATCATCAAATGCCACAAAAATTTTGAACAATGGAAAGTTAATATAAAAACATTGATAAAGTGGTAAAAAAAAAGTAAAGATAGAGTATTTCTAAAATAGTTTGGCAAATTTGAATTCAGATATATTTTATTATACATTTTATAAGTTCAATGTCATCGAATAAATAAGTGTTTAACCTTGTTTTAAAAATACGAGGCTCACATTTAAAATTGGTGTCAGCAATCGTCAACTTCTTCAAAAAAAAAATTAAACACAATGGTGACTATATTATTATTATCATTTGACTAATTATTATGTAAATCGTTTCTAAGGAATATAGATTTTTTTAGATTGAATAACTAGAATAACTTTCGCTTTATCTGTTAATCATAATACGGATTTCCTTCATTTAAACCGATGCCACCAAACTAATCTTCAAAGTGCTGGAATTACAAAGCATTGGACATTTTCCCGCATATATAATTATAATATATTTTGCTATAATTATAAAGATGACGGTTTCAGAATATGAAATGTCATTGGAATGATTAATTATACAAAATTCAGTTCGTCTACTGTCTATACAATTTATTAAATATTGATCAGCTTCATTGTACAAATAAACAACATTGCTTTTATAGGAAATTGTTACGTCAAAAACCACAAAAACTTTTCTGCTGTGTGTTGTTTAACTTTCATTTTAAAACTTGTCGACAGATTGATAAACTTTTACTATAAATTCAACGTCTAGCAAAAAATCGATTAACTTTCATTTATAATGTCGCCAAAGAAACATTTCATAAGAACATGTTAAGTAAATATTAGCTTTTTTACCTTTGAAGTTGGATAGTAAAACTTCAAACCCCACTTTCTTATATTTAGGTCAGTTTTGAATAGTTTTCAATACCGTAGAAAATTTAAAATACTCTATAGAATTCTTGTGTTATTTTAAAACTTGTATCTGTTTATAACTTATATGCAAGAAACTGTAAGATATATTATTAATAAAGCAATGGTTTATATTAATTTCAGTGGCTGGAGTAAACGAATCATGTTTCTTCAACGAACAATGCGAAGCATCAACGAAACAAACCGAATGCAGAGACGGTCGTTGCATGTGTCGCTTCGAAAGAACTCCGAAGACAAAACCTGATGGCACAGTGGAATGTCTAGGTAAATATTATAAATTGTTCGTTAATTCTTTATGATGTTGATCTAATTTGATGAATAATTATAGCGGAAGATGAAAAATCCCAACCGATTCAATATATTGACCCGGCCATGATCGGAATACTCGCTGGTATGGCGTTGATGTTCGTCATCATATGCGTTGTCTTGAGACTTTTCAGCAGGTAAATTCAAAACTATATCATATATTATCATAATACTTTAAATTTATCAGTATGTTAATTATTGTATTGGTAAAGATGTCAAATTGTTTTGTTTATATAATGGATATAGATCCATGTAAGCTAAATTTTTTTTGAATCTTAATTGCCATCATTTCATTCTTTTTCTATACTTCGTTACTAACTTATTAAAGTGAATTGTGACAATTTTATGAAATAAAAAACTGTTACTGTTTCTGTTTTCTGTACAATAGTGATAATTTATAATTGCCCATCATGATTAATTATACAATTATTGCCCACAATAAAATTATGAAAGATGGTTCTAAATTAAATAATGGAATATCTTTACTTAATATAAAGTAAATTACACTATTAATTGTATTAGGCAGTAGATATAAAAAATTGACTACTTTTGCTTTATAGTAACCTTATTTCTATATTATCAATACATTTAAACTCACTTTTCTTTTTAATTGTAATATTATATTTTACAATAAAATACTTAAAAATAATAAAATATGGTAGTAATATTTTTATTTTTAATCAAATCTTCAAATATCTTCAAATTCTTCAAATGATGATTTCTAGAGCACGATGGCGAGAAAATCGAACAATATTCAATACGCCGAACCCACGACTGATGAATGTGTCCCTCCTGAGGGAAAGCAAGCTGCTACACGGACAAGAAAGACGTGGTTCACGTGCAAGTGTACGCGCTCCGTCTCGTCAGCCAAGTGTTGCCTCGTTGCGTCCACATTCACCGAGCGCAGGACAAGGTAAATATGCACAATCACCTATCATGCACTGATTTCTATCACGATATTCACGAATACATCTGAGTGTATATATATATATATATATTTATATTTATATAATCTTGTCACGCCAAATATACCTCAAATAATCCTCAGCAACATCTGCTACTGCTTTTCGTTGCTGTTTCTTTTTTTGATTCTCCAAATCCAGCTTGAATTGTATAATTGTATCTGTATTCAATAAAAATTGACATATTTTTAATTATATGTTTAATTCTATAGAGAAATTGATTATTTTTAAAATTGTATTAGAATTAGTAACATTCTAATAATTTATTTACATTAATTATAATCTGAAATGAAAACTTACAACCGATATTTTACAAGTGTATTGTAATATATCGTTGTCTTTAAAGAGATTCATATTGTAATAAATTTGTTATTTACATTTTTTTTAACCAAATCAGAAGATTTTATTTATAGTATAATAATAAAAACCATAAAATATAATGAACATAATTTTGTTATAGAATATTAATTCTTGAAATAGACGATACTGAATATAAAAAATAGATAATTCTAGAAATATCAATACATAGAAAAGTGACAAATTATTATTTAGTTTAATCAAATAATAAAATTATATGATTTTTTGATCGATTTTGATTAATATGAATATGATATTTTAAATAATTTTTACTTTAATTAAAATTAAAAACAATTTTTCGAAAACTAGGATTAGAATTGGTGACTTGATATATCATAGTAATATATATAATAGTAAAAAAATAGTTTACGCTACCAAACAATTTTGCTCCTGAAAAAACCCTTTACATCACTGAAAATGTGTATATTATATTGAAAATACCTTAATTATAGTATGATTACATCCATGGTCTCTCCTAGAACTTCAATTTGTGACATCACCAGAAAGCATATATAAAATGTAAATATTTGTGCGTATGAATGATAAAAAAACGTGCGTGAAAGTACGCGTGAATGTTCATATCGGTTCAATGAAGAAAAGTGCACAACTTCTGTGTATTCTACAAAAAAAAAATCATTTTCGCTTTTAATTCCTTAGCGCTGATGACAGCTTGCTAACTTCTTCATGCATGGATGAAAAATACTTCTGCATTAAAACTAATAATTAAAACACACAACCGAAGACAACTTCGAAAATTTATAATGGGCGATAAACTATGCTCTAATATTTAAGGTAAATGGAAAAGTTACGCGTTTGTTTTTTTTTTATTTTTCATTGGAATTTACAACTTTTTTCTACAGTTTTTTATTGTTTTCTTGTCAAAAAGCACACTTCTTCTGGCACGCAAGAAGTCTGTCTCTACTTTTCTATGCATAGATCTTTTGTACATATTTTTCAATACACGAAATATCACATAAAATTTATAGTTTTAAATAGTGTAAAAAATCTACTGGAAAAATTGAATAGTATGTACCAATTTTTCAACTATCAAAATGAAAAATACAAAAAAATCTGTAAGTTTTTAAGTACTCAAAAATAAACCATCTTCTTAATTTTTTTGTATTCTAAATTATTAGTAACATGTTGATGAAAGAGTAGTATCTATTAAGAAACAATGGGAAATCATTAAAAAACTTTTTTTTCTAAAAATGCATGAAGATATTTATTCATTTTTATATTTATATATAAGAATACCTGACCTAATCCAATTTATCCTTTGGGATTGATCATTGCACCCAGCTTTACCACTGCTTTTCTATCACTTCCTCTTCTACAAATTAATATTTAAACCTAGTGTATGTTAACGACAAAATCTGAAATTGAATTATGTCTTATAAGTTCATTTAGATATTTTCAATTTATTTTAATTTTTCTCAAAAAAATCCACTTATTAGCTACCTAAAAATATCGATTAGTTGAAAAAATATTTAATTCTATTTTAGAATATTTTGTTTTGAAATGTTATTTGATTGTTAAATTCATATATATATGTATTTTTTTAATATGACAATAGAAATGAATATCAATTACACTTAAAAGATTAAAATCAACTATAATGTAGTTTTTTAATTAAAAAAAACATAAAATATGTGTCTGAATAAACTAATATTTATCAACATTTCAAACTGCCAATAACATACACTATATGATAACTTCAAAAATGTTTATATAGTAGAAGTATTTGATTAGTTCTTTTCTATTATATGATATACGAAGCGATTAAAATATCATAATTACCGCGATTTAGATGAATATTATAGATGATTTTTTTTTAATAATAATGCTGTTTTAAAAAAAAATCTTCACTATGAAATATTACTTTCAGGTCGAAAAGGATCCCGTGCGAGCAGTAATGCTTCAGCGGCTTCTACGCGCTCAAACAAAAGTCCTACTTTACCCCAGGGTAATCACAACCACACACAATCTCCAAAATTGGAAAGTGTAACGATCGAAATTCAAGAACCAAAAGCCTAAACAACGAGAAAATCCATCAAAGAAGAAGAACAAACATGCAGAATTAAAATAATAATATATAAAAAAAAAATTTTCACACATTCAATTGTATATCAAAGTTCTCAAGAAATAAAAGCAAAAAGAAAAGAATCACTTCGATTGCATTTGAATAAAGAATTTATTGCATTTATCGACTTTCAAGGGAACATTGATATATACATATAAATATTAAAAAAAAAACAAATTAAAATATATGGTGTTATTTGTAAGAAATTATTTCAAATTGTAATTACTAAAAACATCTTTGCTTTTAAAAGCTTCAGTTACTTTTTTTAACTAAATTACAAAAAAAAAGTTTAACCATATAGGATATAGTTGTCATTAAGTAAGAGAAAAGATTTGTCGATTATTTCTATGTGGATATATTATATAAATAAACAAATAGACAGTTTCTTCTTAATATTCACTCGTATGCTGCTTTTCGTTTTCGTATTGGTGTGAAACGACAGTTAAGGGTAAATTGGAAAGTTGAAAACGAGACAGCAAAGTTTTAAGAAAAAAAAGTGGTAGATAATTTTGTTTTGTAAAGATTAAAAAAACAAAAAAAAAAGTGACACTCGAGTATTCTTTCAATCAAGTAGTTTACAAAATAAGTAATAGAGGTTGATCCTACCCTTGTGATGAATTTTATTGAATTAGGGACCACCAATCTACGCTTGCTTGTTCTATATAAACAAACAAACAGCTAAGGCATGTTCGCACCTTCTGCTATTAAAAAACTAGCAAGTATATTTAAACAAATATATACATATATATTATTATTATAGACAAACTTGTAATATACTATAAGTAAACTTAGCATTTTAGCTTATTGCGATTTTTAAAATAAATATAATAAATAAATTAATTAAAATTATTTGAAAAAAAAGTTATAATATTTAAATATAAAAGAGAAAAGATAAAAATAGTTAAAACGATTATAATGTATTATTTAAGTGTCAATGGCGTTGTATTTGAAGCCATAATCTTTTAATTATTCCAATTTTTATCATACTATTTCATAATATATATATATATATGTATATATGTATATATATATATATATATATATATATATATATATATATATATATATATATGCGTAATTTCAAAGAGTAGAGCAAATTTAATTAATCGATAATTAGTTATAAGAAAAAAGTTAAATTATTGCTTGATAATCAAAGTACATATATATATATATATATATATATATATATATATATATATATATATAAATATGAAATTTAATGGACTTTTTGTAAGTACAAAATGTCCGATTAAACTTAACTTCTAACAAAGCACAATATTACTATATACAGAGTATTCGAATTGTGATCCACGGTCTTTTGCACTGAGTTGAATTTTCTAAACACATGAAAAAATTACTAAATATCATAAAAAAAATAAACAAATAAAATTAGACGATAAGGTGTGACAATTCTCTTGTAAATTTCGCTCTTAAGTAATAACTATCGCACTTATATAAAAAAGCCTTATTTATAGTATTTCTTCATTATCATACTTTCATCTATCACTATAATTTCATTTATTCTTCTCGATCGCGAATATTATACTATAACATGAATCATCATTCACATTGTAACAGAGTAGCGACATCTGTTGTTCAAAGAAGAAGAACGTGTATGTATATTACGGATGATGAATTTGTAGCGATGTACTATAAAATGTGTGCATATGTATGGAACTCTTGTACATGTGCGCACTACAATGTATATTCTGTAATGCCTTTTTAATATTAAAATAATAAAAAAAACTATACTTAAAAAAAAACATAGTTAACGCTGTGAATAAAAAAATATTAATTGTTCAGTGTTCTCAATGTAAAGTACATTACACACGTCCACAACGATCATTTACATAGCTACATATTGCACATTCAATGTGTTACAGTTACCACTTTGCGCAATAAAATAATTAAATAAATACTCTATTAATAGTAAATATTGTTTTCAAAATGGATGATATAAGGGGAAGATATGGTCCATTTTGACAACAATCCGGTTATATATATTTGCCGAAACGATTACAATATATATGTACTCTGAACACTTTAATGCTCAGTTATACGTCCAGTTCTACAATTAAATACATTTATATATAAATACTATATAAAATTTTCGAAACTCTTTGTTTGTGATCCATTATAAATACTATTAGGATTGCAGTAATTAAGATGCTTTTTTTTGAAAAGAAAAAAATAATATTATTCTTACTGTAAGTCACATAATTTCTAGACAAAACCTGTAATTGATATACTTTATCGATAAGATAATTACTAGTAGATTCAATTTCTTTATATTTGATAAGAATAGTTTTTCGTATTCTAAATAATAATAATAATAATAATAATAAACCATTTTTCTTATATGTGTGTACACAAATATTGAATGCTTCCACAAAATTTTTGTACTAAATTATTTATTTATGAACTTAAAACGTTGATAAATGGCACATTTCAATTTTGGGGAAGAAATTAAAATGTGCCCTTTATACCGAGCTATTTAACGTGAGTATTACTTGTAAATGTTATTTGTGCTTTTTGTACTGAAATTTGATTTTTTTAAACTTAATTACTTTTTACTCGTCGTCGTCAAATTGTATTTTACATGTTGGATGTATATTTTTCTGCTGAATTGTTCTCGTTACATCGACGTTCTCATTTATCGGTTTATTTCTTCATCTATGATCTATCGCAAACTTGTCTGATGTATTCACAATAATTGATTAAATGCAATGATTTCAACTTTTAATAAAACTCTTTCTTCTATAAAAAATATTTGTTTTATTTATTACACTTACATTAAAAAAATACATTAATAAACTTATTATCTATATGACTTTTTGGCTCTCCAATCTAAATACTCTTCAAAATCTTCATCATCTTCAGAGCTACCCGATTCGTGGTCCATAGCAGCGGCATCTTCTAAAGCCTTTTGTCTTGCTGCTTCTTCTTTTTTCCTATTTAGATCTAAAACTCTGAATTATTTATATTTAATATAAATATGTTAATCTTAATAATTAAAAAATATTATTACAATTAAAAAAATATTTTACTTTGATAGATTCCTAATCTGTTCTTCAATTTCATCAATTTGTCTTTCGGCAGTTGCCTCTTCTTGTTCACCAGCAATAATCGCAGCTGATAAATCATTCTCTTCCTTTATTTCTTTCTGAAATTTTTCCCATTCTTCCTCTACCGGATCCTTGTATTGTATATTTCTAGCCTAAAATTATATATATATATATATATATATATATATATATATATATATATATATATATATATACATATATATATATATATATATATATATATACCATATATATATATATATATATATATATATATATATATATATATATATATATATATATATATATATATATATATAATTATGATTAAATAAAATTGAAAATGTTCAATATTGAAATTATGATAAATATCAATTATAGTTAAAAATAACATTATTATCTCAGAATTAAAAAATAAATAAATATCATTTGACATTTATGACAATGGATTAGTTCTCACAAAATATTGAAAAAGTTCAAATGTTTACTAAAAAGCATACGTATTAAATATACATCAATAAAATATTCGTCTTTATTATAAATATATACATAATACGAAATGATGAATACGAATATTAAATAAAACTTAAAAATAATTATTTTATTTATTAATTATTTTACTGTGAGTGACATAAAGATATTTTTCTTAACTTATGTATTTTTTAAATCTAATTATATCAATATTTCATGAAATAGTATACAATTTAAGAAATATTAAATTTCAATAATAAATATTGATTAAAAACGGCTCATATTAAAAGAAATTAAAATTCATTTTTTTAAATAAATAGCGCATTAGCATAACCAAATTTCAATTTTGTTAAAGAAATATTTCCATTTTCCGAACATCAATACTTATTATAGCATAAATATTTTATCAAAAAAGCGTAATTTTTTTTTATAAAAAAATTAAAAGTAATTTTTTTATTAAAAAATTAAAATTTGGACCAAAAATATTTCGAAACACGTTTTCGTGAGATACGATTCAAAATATTAAACGTTTTACAAATTATCATATTAAATATGTGGTGGAGAAAAATATATTATAATATATTATAATTAATTATAAAAGAGATTTAAATAATTTTGATTGTGTATTTAAATAAAAAAAAACAACATATTCTTCATCTTGATAAAATTTATCGGTTTTGGTGAGAACAATAGTATAAATATATCTCGTTATATTATCTGGAAATGCGGTAAAAATATTTATATGTCAAGATAATGGTCGTACGTCGATCGCATAATGCCAAATGTTGGTTGCGGTTTGCCGGCTGTCAATGCGATGTTTGACATCAACAAAGGTAAAAGGTCATCATTTGACGTCGGAACCGCATTGGAGGAGGATGTCGAGTGATTGGTGGCGCGAAGAGGCGCGATCCTCGGTGCCTCCGCTCGCCAGCGACACTCATAAGGGTCAAGCGGGCCGCATTGGGGTTGTTGGGGGCTCACTCGAGTACACCGGAGCTCCTTATTTTGCGGCCATCAGTGCGCTAAAAGTATATACATTATTCTCTTCTTCACCTCTCCCTCTCTTTGACCCTTCTTCCGGTTTGTATATATTATATCGATCCGATTCGTGTTTGATTAGACTTTAAGTAATTATGTAAACCGTCAGTTCGCAAAAAATATCGATTACATTATACAACCTCGCATAACTTTAACTGCACGAAAGAAACTAATGTATATATATATATATATATATATATATATATATATATATATATATATATATATATATATATATATATACAAATCTGATTTTTTTAATAGTGCATTATATTATTTATATGTTTCATATCGTAGTATTTAATATCACTGTATATAAAATAAAAGAAAAATATATCACTATTTTTAAAAATATGCTCAATATATAAAAAAGTTTATTTAATACAAATAATTATTTTTATAATCAAAATTTAAAATTTCATTTTATATTTATTAATTTGTTTTGATAAAATCAGAGTAAAATATAGTGCAAAAAAATGTCTATATAAAAACGTATACCATTTTTTTTTTTTTTTTGTAAAACTCCATCCCGCGTTGTATAATTATGGTTAATTTAAAATTTCAGGTTGGCGCCGATTTGGTACACGTATTTTGTACGCAAGCCGCTGCCCCAGTTATAAAATCGTATAGTCCCGAATTAATAGTCCACCCTCTACTCGACGTCGAAAACAATATCAAAGAAATTAGGTCGTGGTTAAACAGAATCCACGTATTGGTTATCGGACCCGGGTTGGGCAGAAACGAAAACGTTTTGAATACGGTGAAAGAAATTATAACTTATTGCAAAGAACAAAAAACGCCTCTGGTGATTGATGCGGATGGACTATATTTGATTACTCAGAACATCGATTTAATTATTGATTATCCATTACCTGGAGTAATTTTAACACCTAATAAAGTAGAATTTGAACGATTATACAATATAATTAAGACAGACGATGGAGATAGTGAAAATATCGAGATCGATTATGAAAAACTGGGCAAACACGTTTTAATTTTAAAAAAGGGTGCTACAGATGTTACTTTTTGTAACGATCCCGGAACGCGTTGGGTGAATAGCGAAGGAGGATCGGGAAGACGCTGCGGAGGTCAAGGGGACTTATTATCTGGTGCAACGGCAGTGTTTTATTATTGGTGCCTGAATCAAAATCCAGACGCGGGAACAATGTTACCCGCCGCAATTGCCACTCGAGCATCATCAACGTTGACTAGATTGTGCAATAAAAGGGCGTTTATAATTAAAGGTCGAAGCATGGTTTGTTCCGATATGATCGATAAAATTCACGAGGCCTTTAATGATCTCTATGAGACATTTTGAAAAATTTTAAAACCGTAGAGTTGTATTCTTGTACTATTTAATTTGATCATATATGTATATCCTTTTAGCGAAAAATTCACTACAAACACATAAACGGTTAGCGCTTTACTCTTATATAGATGAGGAAAATTATGTAAATTAATATTATATTTTATATATCACATAATGAATATATTTTTTTTCTCTTGTAATATGTTTTTATTATTTTCGCAACTCTTATGACTATAATACACGCAACAAACAAATTATCGTATAATTGACCACGAAGGGTCCACAAAATATATTATTATTACCGCGCGATACGAAATTTTTCAAATAGAAAACGAATCAATATCGATCCATAATTTTAACAGGCGAAATAAACAAAAGTTCATAATATGGAAATATGTCTAGAAAGAGTAAATTTAAATCGAACGAGTACTTTATAATGACATTACTTTTTTTAACGTTCATTTTACATTTCGTAAAATAGTGAATGAAATATATAAAATGCGACATTAAAATTCGAAAGCTTCGAAAAAACTACTACACAAAATAATGGAAAGAAAGCATACCTTAGCGTCCATTATAGGATCGTCGAAAAATCCTTCAGGAATCGTATCGTCCGGTTCCGCTTTCTTATTGTCAGATTTTTCATTATCTAAAAATATAATTATTCGGTTGCGTTAGTTATGCGAGAGATTTTCGTTAGATAAAATAGAAAACGACTCACTGGGAATTGGGGGGGTCGGCGTCGGTTCTTCGCGCGGCTCATTATCGTCGGAACGAGACAATACGGGCGCATTTTTAAGGATGCCTTTAATCTTTTTGGCGTCGGGCAGCGGAGGAGGCGTGGCCGGTCGTTTGTGATTGATCGCTTTTTGATGCAATCGCTTGGCGTCGTCGACTTGTTGGGCGTGTCGGGCCGAATTCAAGTGCACTTTCCACGCTTTGGGGGCGACGTGACATCGGCAGACGGCGCACGTCAGCTGAGAGCCTTCGTATCGAGCCAGCGGAGATTCGATTTTGTCTTCGGGCCGCTGTCGTTTCTGCTTCAGCTTCATCAGCCGCCGCAACTCTTCCTGGTTGACCTTCGATTTCGATATTCGGAACACGGAAGACATTTTAAAAGCATACCCTATTCTCGCGCTCGCCGCACCGTCGACGACGACCGAACGCAATAACAAACTCGCGTACAGGTTATGTCGTTTGACAGATAACAGAGGCCGCCGAATTCTATTCGTTTGGTTACCGAATTTTCTTGACCCGTATAAATAAATATTAGGTTTACATTTTTCTTTGTAAAAAAATATTGCATACCATATTTTTATTATATCGTGTACTAAAATGATTAAAAATATCTTATTTCGATAGAATTAGCGCTTTTGAAAAAAAAGTTAAAAGAAAACCGTTTAAATCTATCTAGAAATTTTAAATATATTTAAAAAAATATTTTCGTCGTAATATTTAATCGTATTTATTTTGTCGATTAATCTCGTAAATGCGAACGTTTCAATTTCGTTTAATCGGTAACGGCCATCGCGAGTCGCGCGGTGAATGGTCGACGATTCGGTCGGTCGTCAGTAACGGTCGCCGCGCGGCCGTCGGCGGCCGTCGTCGTCGGCCGGGGGGGCTTTCGCGCCGTCTAAATCCGTTCGCGTGGTGATTTCGCGTTCGCCCCTCGAGATGGACATCGACCGCAGCAAGGAGAACATCCAGCCGCTGAGAGGCGGTCGCAATCCGATGCACCTCGGCGCGGCGCTCAGCGCTTCCACCGACGCCGACGCCGCCAGGCATCTTCACATGCAGAAGTGGTAACGCCCCTTCTTCGTATGCGGAGCCGCCGACGGCCGAGCGTACGCGGAGCCGATTGACAGTCGAGCGCGCGCTCGTCCCGCCTCGCCCTCGCCCTCCCGCATCGCCTGGCGTTTCTCGACGGGCGCTCCGCGATTTTCGCTCTTGCGTCGCCCGCGCTAACGGCGATTTTACCCCGTCCTCGCTCTCCATCGCTAACGTCATTCCGGTTTCTAAACACTTTTACTGTCGCGCACGCGGAAATTCCTCGTTTCCCGCAAAATTTGTGGCGTTTCGAAACCGTCGTCTCTCTTCCGACGCGGACGTCGAACCTCTCTTCGCATTCGGGAATCGACGAATCGGTTTTTCCGTCGAGCGCGTCCTGTCGACGGACGCCCCGATGTCGTTTTAAATTTAACCGCCGCCCTTACCGCGCGTCAAGTTTACCGACGGCGATCGCGGTCGACCGAGCGAAGTCGTATTTTTCCTTCGTTTCGTAACCTTCGATCGAGCGTTAAACGACCCGCGAAAACGGCGTTTCATTTTTTTTTCTAAAATTGCCGACGATTCGCATTCAAAACTATGCGAGGTTTTCGTTGAACCTCGTTCCTTGCGAAATTACGACGAGCCGTCGAGGATCGCACTTTAATTAATACGTTTTCTTTCTCTTTTTTCGCGCAGCGAACACGAAACGCTCATTAAAAACTACGAAGGACAGGACCCTCTCGAACCGTGGTTCAATTATATCCAATGGGTGGAGCAGTGCTATCCGAAACACGGCCACGAAGGTCGCATAGATCAATTGATTAAAGAATGCTTATCTAAATTCGAAAATGACGAACGATACGTGCAAGATCGTCGATTTTTAAGACTGTGGATTAAATTTGTGAGTATCGTAAACGTTTTTTTTCCTCTTATTAAAAAAATCCCGGTCACTATTCCTATTTCTATTTCAGATCGATTACTCTAACAATCCGTTAGAATTTTATCAAGGCTTATATACTAAGGGTATAGGCACGAAGTGTTCGGAGTTTTACAGAGCGTGGGCTTGCTATTCGGAAGAAGCCGCCGATTACGCGAAAGCGGATCAAGTTTATAACCTCGGTTTGCAAAATAACGCCGAACCCAGGGAAGAATTGGAACAGGCGCAGAGAGAATTTCAAATTTGTTGCGCTCAGCGATACCTGCATAACGATTCGCCGACAAAAAGAAAAGCGGCTTCGGCGCTCGCGGAAACTAGATTAGCTTTGACGACGTTACGTACTGTTAAACGTAGAAACACCGCAATCGTTCCGTCGCAACGTACCGGCGATAATGTGTATAATGCAGGACCGGGAACGTTAAGACAGAATCCAGAACTGATCAATACTGCGCGTAGTAATATTATGATTAATGTATATAACGTATGTATTATTTTTATTTTTACTCTATTTAAGCGTTTAAAGTCGTTTTAATTATTAAATAAATTGATAAGTAAATATTTAATTATTGGAGATTTATTCGTTTATTTTGTTATAAGATTTCATTATTTAATAATTGTTAACGATTTTTTATTTAACCGATATATATTTCTTTTCGTTACCGAGTGTAATTTTTTATCGTAGGATAAGCCCGGTCCGTCGTGTGTTGCTATTGACACAAATACTGCCGAATCTCAAGGTGCATCTTCGGTCCAATCGTTACTTCAAACGTTTAGTACTGTTGAAAATCAAAAAGAAGTCGGTATGTGGTCAAATTCCACAAAGAAATCTGACGTAGCTGTAGAAAAATTTGCTATGAATCCTGTGCCATTTACATGTATGATTTTACGAATGATTTTAATTATGTGCAAAATTTTGTTTTATAGTTCAAATTTACTGTTTATTTTTAGTTTACGAAGATGATAATTTGATGTTGCCTTCAAATCATGTTCCATATTGCCAAGAAGATTTTTCAGATTTTTGTGTTCCAATTTGCGTTCCAGATCCTCCTGATGATACAAAAATTCCTAAATATAATAAAAAGGAGGTACGGGTTGGCTTATTACGTTCGATTTATATGTTATTAATATATATTTATTATTAATTTATTCGTTTTGCATTTAGGTTTATAAAGAAATAGGATCTACCGTAACAGAATATAGCTTAGAAGAAATAAAATCTTATAAATATATTCAACAGTACAAATTAAAAAAGGGTGTTCAACAAAATATATCAGCTGCAGATACTAATATTGTAGATACTAAAACGACTGATGAATTTATTGCTGCTGCAAATATAAATACTGATCAATTTCACGAAATTTCTCCGATGGTTAAAAACGAATTTAAATTTGAAAATGTTATAGCTCAATCCAATTCCATATTGAATGCTGAAGATCATCACAATGGTGAATTAGTACAAAATGAAGAATATGTAGATTCAAATAAACAACAAATATATACTGAGAGAGATAAAAAACCAATAGTCAATGGAGTGCCTGCAGTAGACAATTATAATATGTTAATGAATAATGTTGGTTTTGGTAATGATGGCGTTAAAAAAAAATTATCTGATGATTTTAATAATAGTTTATTAGCTAATTTGCATGCAAATGAATCTATGACTTTCCATACGAAGGAAGTGCACAGGGAACTAAATCTTTTTACTGAAAATAATGGTATTTTTCTTTATATATTTACATATATATGTTTATTTTTAATTAATAATACTTATATTAATATTTTTTTGTCGTTTTTAGATTCAGGTTGTAATGTTGCAGAATTTGAACCGATAAAGTTTGATATAAGAGAGGACCATTCCATGACTATGGCTGCTGTTCAAGTAAAGGCTGATTTAAAATTGAAAGATACAATTGACGATAACATCGAAAATCATAAGCCAAATAAGGATTTTAATTTTGAAATTGAAAATAAGCAGTTAAATAATGAAAACTATAAAAGTTATTATCCTCAAGAAAACTTACCCAATATGAATGTATGTAATTTATATTTATAGTTCTATGATGTAAATTTAACTTCAGTATTCATTTACAAAATATTTTTTTAATTTAAATAACACTGACCTATTGGACTATAGCATCACTAATTGTTATCTTTGTATTTAAAGTTTTATTTCATTATTCTCATTATGCAACATTTAATAATTTGAATCATTATTTTTTTCCAGAATATTCAAGATATGACAAATTTTGATGTTACTTCTACTGCAATATTTTCTATTAACGTTCCTTTGGCTAGTACTCCTTGTAATAATCATTTCAAAAAACCTCAATTCATCGACACAGCCAAGGGGATATCTGTCAAAAATTTCGATATAGGAAGTAGTGGAAGCGTTCAAGAAAGATGTAGTCAAAATAATTTTGAGATGGAAAAGGATTCATATAATAAGATAAACGCTGCACCAGTTCCAGAAATAAATCAGGGTGGAAAGAATGATGGATTATATCCTATTATGGAAACTACACAAGAGCATGATTACAGGTTCGTCAAACATGAGTAGGTTGCATATATATACGATAATATGTATTTCTTTTTTTATTTTTTTTTATATAACGTACATGTTTATTATGAGTTTTATGTGTTAATGTGTAATAAAGTAAATTTCTTTTTTTTTGGATTGCATATTGTTGTATTTGAGTTTTATTTTTCACCTTTCATTTAAATTAACCTACTTGTAAATATGGCTATTGTCACTTTTTTTTGTCAAAAATGATTATTATTATACACATTAACATTTACATTTTTAAAATAAATTAAATTGTTTTGTCCATTAAAAACTAACTTTTTTATTTGCATTTTTTTCTAATATATATCATTTTGATTTTTATTTCTTTTTAAATTATAAAATATTAATTTTATTATAATTTACTAGCAAATTGAATTAAAAATAATTATCAAAATTGTTTATATTAGAAATTATTCATAATTGTTGTACACTTAATTTAAATGTAATTGTGCCATAATTATCGTATTTAGCTTCATTTTTACTAATATAGCCATATTTAAAGTGTCCAAAATTTTTGCTTCAATGTATATATGCACTTAGATACTCAACACGCTATTTGCGTTTATGGTTTGGTTTTTAATATGGTATATGCAGTGGCGCAACTATTAAGAAAAAATAATTAAACAATCAATTGGTATAAGACTAATATTCACATATAAGTTATACAATATTAGGTAGAACTATCAGTTTTTTTGGACGACTTTACATATGAATAATAAATATATACCATTAAAAAATAAATCCTTTTGTATTCAAAATTTTAATTTTCAGCTTCAAATTAGCAGTTACGCCGCTAATTCAAAAATATGAAATATTGTGTAAATATGTTGATAATATTGATTAAAATAATACTATTAGTTATCTAATCTTAATATTTTTACTTTAAACTATCAACATAAATACATAATGAATAAATAAGACTGAAAAATATAATTTTCAAAAAAAAATTTTATAAAATATATTTTGTAATGATTTTTTTATACTGCTCATTTCCAAATATATGTAATTTCAACAGATCGAGTTCAAGTTCATCGGGCAGTCAAACTACAGGAAACACAGTGTTTGGATATACTGCAAGAGAAAGTACTGGTCAAGTTTTAAGTGTTATCAGTGAAAAAACTCATGAAAACATCTCGCAAGAATCGCTCTATCAATCACAGGATTCTAATATGTACAACAAACGGCAAAATGGAATACTCATGAAAGGAAACGTTAATCAAAATCAAGTGCATAAAAATTATAATTATGTTATAAATAGTGATAAGTTCCATCCAGTCTTGTCTTCCCAAAATTCATCAAACACGTCTTCTCAGTATCATACTTTAGATCATCAATATCATAAAACTAATGCTTCCGTTCATCAGTATAATATGCAAAGGAATGTACCTCAAAATTATCATGGTGTTAATCAGATATCTACAGGAAATAATGATTATCCGAGTCATGTAACATATCAAAATTCACAAATTGGCTATCATCAACATGGAGGATATCAGAATAATCAGCAAGGAATTCAGAATGCTGCTACTCTTACTGATTTTTCAAACTCTCATATGAACACTGATTTCAATAATTCTCAGAATGTTCAGCGTGGATATCAGTCTTCTCAGCAACAACAACATTCATATCAAGCTAATCAACATGGCTTTACGACATCGCAAGGATATGCAACAACACAACAGGGTTTTTCAAATTCACAGCAGTGTTTTTCAAATACGCAACAAGGTTATACAAATACTCAGGCTTATAATAGTCCACAACATGGCTTTACAAGTCCTCAACATGGTTTTACGAGTCCTCAGCATGGTTTTACAAGCCCTCAGCATGGTTTTACAAGCCCTCAACATGGTTTTACAAGCCCTCAACATGGTTTTACAAGCCCTCAACATGGTTTTACAAGCCCTCAGCATGGTTTTACCAGTCCACAACAGGGTTTTACCAGTCCACAACAGGGTTTCACAAGTCCACAACAGGGTTTTACGAGTCCACAACAGGGTTTCACAAGTCCACAGCATGGATTTACAAGTCCTCAACATAATTACGCAAATTCACAACAAATTTATGCTAGTCCTCAACAGCAAGGTTTTATTAGTCCACAACATAGTTATTCAAATTCACAACAAGGCTATCAAAAACATGTCCATCAACACCTTTACTCCAGTCCTCATGTTCAACCAACTGGCTTTCAAAGTCCTCCACACATTCCTCAACCATATCAAAATTCACAACATGTTCAAAATACTAGTCACAATTATGTAAATTCAAATACAAATATAATGCATAATAATAACCAACATTACCAATCACAATATTATCAAAATAATAATATGCACAGCTATCAAAACCAAGAAAGCAGTTATTCAAATACAAATAATTCTCACTATAACTCAAATTATTATAATAATGTACAAACTCCAAATAGTCAAAATCAATTGAAATCCCAATCAAATATGTATAATAATTATGCAAATACTCAAAATCAACAGAACTATGGTATTTACAAAAATCCGTCAAATTTAAATTCTTCTCAAGTGCAATATCAAGAAAACACTCAATTATCACAAGACTACTTGTCTGAGATGCATCCAGGACAAAATCAACCAAGTCATAATACATCTAGAAATATTTTAAATGCAAATCAAAACCAAGTAAATAATTATATAACACAAAAACAATCATTGGCGAGTCAATCTCCTCAGTATTCTTCACATGCTTCTGAAATTCAGAAACAGTTATGCCAAAGTTCTACTGCTAAATTAAGAAGTGTTAGACACGAGGTTCCCCACGTTACTGGAAAGCTTAATTCTAATTCGTTACCTGCTGTACATCCTGGTTTTTCAAATCAATACCTTAATTTTATATCATCTCGAAATGAACCGAAAGACAACGCTAATACGCCAAAATTTGGAAGCAGCCCAACGATATCACAAAAAATGCATAAAAACCTGTATGTGTCTAGTCCAGAACAAGCTCAAGTACCACCGAGTACTGAAAATAATCAAATTGATATATCTAAAGAAAGTGCGTTACAGACTTCGTTATCGAATCAGAACCGGGAGATATTATTACAAAATATTAAAGATAAATATAAAGACCAACCAAAAAGACAGTTAGATTTTGAAAATAAAGTTGATATTCAATGTGAAGACAGTAGAGACTCTATGGGAAAAGAGAGTCGAATGTCATCTATTCGCTCAAGACAATCAATCCAATCAATGCATACAGATGGCGAAAATTCATCAGATTCTCAGTCGATGACATTTAGATCAAATTTAACTAATAGTACAATTTCAACTCAAGACATTCCATTGCCTGCCGATATTGAATTCCCTAAAGTAATCGATCCATTTAATATACAATTATGTAATTCACTTTTGGAATACGTTAAGTTTCCCAATAAGAATCATTATGAAGGATATTATGAGGTTAAAAGTGTGGGAAAATTACAACAGGGAGCTTTGTTACCTTTTGGTAAAAATAAATTTTCTATTGAGAAGCAATTGGGAAAGGGTACTTTTGGTTGCGTGTTTAAAGGTATCGATACTATTAACAATGAAGCAGTAGCACTGAAATATCAAAAGCCTGGTCATCCATGGGAGTATTACATTTGCCAAGAAATTAAAGCTAGGATAAAAGATCCATTTATGGTAAAATATTTACTATTGAAGTTAATTTAAATTAAGTGAAAATCTATTCGTCACTAAAAATTTTTTTGGTGTTCAGCTTCCAGGTTATATGGATATACGTGTTGCAGTTTTTGGTGACAATACTAGTGTTTTCGTATCTGAGCTTTCCATATATGGATCTTTATTAGATGTTGCAAACAAAGTAAGAGCTGCTACAACGAAATGTATTGGAGAATTTATAGTAATGTTAATGGCTAGTGAAATGATTTCGATCATACATCATTTACATAAAGCTCGAATTATACATGGAGACATTAAACCTGATAATTTCTTAGTAATGAAAACGTATGTATTTTAATAATTTAAATCACTATATGTTACCACTTATTTTTTTATCTATATAACTCCTTAATTTATAGACCGCAAACGGAATCGAGAGCTCCTTCATTACAGTTAATCGATTTTGGTTGTGCAATAGATATGTCACTTTTTCCTGAAGACACCACTTTCAAAAAGGTATTGCTTTAATTTGTAATCACCAGAAAGTTTTCTGTTATCCTTTACTGATTCTATGTTAATTTATTATTTTTAATGATTTATGTATAATAAAATAGGTTATATCTACTGATGGTTTTACGTGTACTGAAATGCGAGATGGAAGACCATGGACTTACCAAACAGATCTCTATTGTCTTGCTGGGACAGTATATGTTATATTAATGGGAAACTATATGCAGACCGTCAAGAGGGGAGAGCAATGGACTGTAGAGAAAAAATGGCCTAGGTTTATTTATGATAAATTTAATAGTTTTTTTTTAATATTATTACATGTATTAAAATTAAATAACAATTACAGATACATGAAATCCGAAATTTGGGACAAGATATTCACTCCGCTGTTAAACGTGAGGGATTGTTCCAATTTACCTGATTTGCTTTCGTTGAAAGCCGTTTTAGATGAATTTATTAGAAGTGTAGAAACTAATTTAGCTAACCAATTAAGAACATTCGACCATATACTAAAGCGTAAATAGTGCTGTGACTTAAAAATATTTATTTATATTTGCATTGAAGAGTATTATTTTTATTTATATGGAAACAAGGATGTGGCATTTTTATTTCAAGTGTTCCCTTATATTATAATTTCGAGATAAAGTCTTTATTTTAGCGATATTTACACGTATTTTTCTTCGTATCGCTTGTTGTTGTTTTTAAGACAAATATAATGGAATTCATTTTTTTACAGATTAAAGCTGATTTTAGAATTCTTCGTAATCGCGAAAATTTAATATTTATATAAATTACATAGGAATTATTTTATTATAGTTTAATTCCATCTGTAAATTAGTTTTTTTTTCTATCTATATCTAGCGAAGGCTATCTTTATGTTGAAAAATTACATTTCTTTTTTTATTGAATTTAATATGAGCACTTTTTATTAACTTACTATATAATGGATATTTTTTTCGAAATTTTGATTTTTTTGCATGTTTAGATGATTGCACTTTTTATTATATGAAAAAATAAAAGTTCCATTATGATTATTTTTTTCTTTTGTAAATTAATAAAGATTGTACATTCACAGTATTTGTAAACTGTATGATATATTTAAAAATGTCATATGTATATTTATTGTTGAATGCTTTGGTGAAATGTTTCACTGAGAATAAACTGTTTAATATTATGTCTTTTAATTATTATTCTCGGGTTAAACGTACAGATGCATATTTATGAGCTTTAAAATTTGAAATTCAATTTCGAAAATAATGTTTCATTTTCCAGTGTATTTTCAAAAGTACAAAAATGAATAAAATATGTAAATATTTTGAAAAAATACTTTATATATACATAAAATATATTATAAATATATTTCACAATAATTAACAATGTTTTCATTCAAATCTTTTATAATAAAAAAGGAAATACTTTCATTATGTTTTTGAAGATTCTATTCTTTGTTTTTTACGAGTTTGATACTCCTGAACGTTATCAAATTTTCGTTTGTACAGCGTCAAGAAATCACAATTCTCGTTTGAATCTTTATTATTAAAGCACGAGTCAAAAGATTTATATGAAGATATTTCTTTTTCTAGACTATCTAAATTCCACTGTTGAACATAAATTGTATTACATTCATAATAAATCCATAAACTATTTCCATTTATAACGAAAGAATTTGGTTCGTTTTCCAATTTTAATTTATAAAATAGTTCATGAGTTAGCAAAGAATTATTTCCTTTCACAGCAAATAATAAAATGCATTTGACCGAATAAGCAGAGACAGCTATAATTGAAGCATCATTACCTCTTTTATGACAAGTCATAAAACTAATCGGCAAATTTTCTACTTCTACATCTTCTCGTTTCATCGTTTGTTGGAAATTTAATATCGTGTCATCGTCCAGGTGTTTACCAACATCTAATAAAATGGTTTCTTTACCTTTAATATAATCCCAAATTCTAATTGTACCATCGCCAGATGCACTGACTAAATAATTTCTATCGTGCGGTAACATATCCAAATGCGTAACAAATTCCTTATGTCCTAAACAAAAGGCTTGTATTTCGAATGAATTTGGATAGCATGAAACTTTTATTTTTTCATCTCGATCGCATGTTATAATATACTTCATGTCGTCACTTATTAATATATCTAACAGCATACTGAGGTGTCCAACAATTTTTATCACACTGTTTTCTCCATGTTTTACATCAGTGATGTAACCATCTCCAGTTTTGTCGGCAATTAATAAATGGTGCGAATCTGGAGTGAAACGAATTTCACTAGCGGCTCGCGGAAGAGAAATATCGGTTATTTTGTTTAAAGTCTTCGCTTCATATATGAAAACGTTTTTTCGTTGAAGAACAGCAAAAAGTTCACAATCGGGCGATATAGTTATAGAATTAGAAACGTTCGATGAATCACTAGTTGACGTTATTTGAAATAAAACACTAGCTTTAATTCCTGGTTCTAATCGCCAAATTTGTCCATTATTCGGAACCAATACACCGTTTTCATAACAGCAAATTTGCCGCATATTTTAGGTTATATTTACAATAAAAAAAATATTGTTTGGAAAACAATTGAATATTAAAAATTATGTCAACGGAATGTATATAAATATATATATAAATTATAAAATATATAATTTGATTATATATATATATATATATGTCTTTAAAATAATATAAATGGTGGTAAACAAATGATACACAAACCAGACCACGAGTAAAATATGACAGCTACGATGTGACCATAACCTTTAATGTTATTCAAACTTTTTTTTAAAATAAATATAAGAATATTATTAGATTTCGTTCATTAAATGATATAAAAAAAATATGCAAATATATTAATAATAGTAAATATTCAAAGTTTATATATTGTATTCGCACATAAGTGATAAATAAAAAAATGTAAGTCTGTAAAAAAATATTTTTTTTCTTATTATATAATTTATTATAAAATAATTTTATTAATAAATTCTAAAAACATATATCTTATAAATAAAATGTCTATTAATGAAAAATTGATCGGTTTTATAATTAAAATTTGCCATTATATAAAAATTCTTCATGAATTTTTGAACGTTTATCGTCTATTATAATAATAAGAAGAACAAAAAATATATATATATAGAAATGACATATATTCTCAGCTGGAGATGTTATATGTTACGCGTTTTTAAAAAGTAGTGTTTTCAGTTCAGTTCGTGAACTCCGGGTGGCAAAAAGCGTTTTTATAGGGTGACTACGTTTCGACTTATCATATTAAAAATATATAATAGATCTTTAAAGAAACGAGTCAACAATATTTATAGAATATTTAATTACCCGTCGATATATATTCGACGCACTTAATACGTTACTATTATTTCAATTTTGAACGGATTTTTAATTGGAATTTAAATAGAAGAATAAAAAAAATATTTTAGATATATTGGTAACACATTTTTAAATACTTAATAATTTAAAAATGGAAGTCTCAATATTCAAGTATATATAGATTTTTCGGAGGTCCAAAAATATGTGACGGATGTGATTACTTTATTCGGATTCTTAATTGAAATTTAACATCGCCACATGTAAGTCCGTGAATGAAGTATGATTTTTAATTAGCGCGATGAGGATCGTCCTTTGTTTAGATTGTCCCGCAATATGCGTAGAGTACGGTCACAGTGTCGAGGATGGGGATAGGCGGCCGCGTCTTTTGCAAAGGAGAAAGAGAAGGGAAATGTCGGAGGGGGGAGGAGGGACGTATTCCCGTCCCGTTTCCCCGCTTCTTCTCGCGTTTCGTCTTTTCGTTGTGGTGGTGGTCTTGTTGTGCGAGCCGTAAGCGCTCAGTGTCGGTGCGTCGTCGGGAGGGTGCGGGTGCGTCGTTTGTGTGTCGGTTGTTGTCGCCGTGGCTGCGGGCGTCGGCGCGTCCTCCGGCGGCGGAGGGGCGGCCGACGCTAGAAACGGCGCCGCCCCCGTCGCCGGTCCGACGGCTGCGACAGGAGCGGGGCCCGGGGCTGCGCCCCCCGACGACCCTCAGGTCTCCGACTGGGAGGAAGCCGAGCGGCTGCCGCTCTACTTCGACGACTCGGACAGATTCGAGGATGACTCCCTGTGCAGCTGGAGCTCCGAGCCGGAGAGCCTCTGGAACAACTGGAGGGGATGGAGGAGGCCGCATCCGACACACAATCACAACCATCACCATCACCACTACAACAACACCTCTGACACCAGTTCGTATACGTATATTCTTTCCGTATAGTGTATATTACGTTACGCGCACACTCCCGCACGCACTTCGCTCACGCACGCACGCACACACGCACACCTTTCTAATATAAATACGTGTATATGTATGCGCGCCTCTTTGTATACATGTATGCGTTCGCTTATAAACAGGGGTGGCCAAGATGTCGCCCGCGTACGCGCGACGGTCCCGCATTGCCATTGTTGTCGATGGACCTCTATTTATAACCTCTTTCCCAAATATTCCTATGGAATCTTAAATAGACCGCGCGAGCGCCGTTTTGCTCGACGAAAGGTCGATACGTCATTCTTCGCTTCGAGTTACTCGATTCGACGGTAACGTTTATGTTTGTTTACGATTAACTTTCGATCTTTCCCTCGAAGTGCGATATCGCCGTTAGAATTTCACTTTACGATCGATCGATATATGAAAATATGATTCAATAATAAATCGGTTTATCGATGCGAGTCCGCTTTTCCTTTTTTTCCTCGAAAATAAATTAACCCGCTTTTCCCGAGTGACTCGTTTCCGTCGACCGCGATATTTTTGTAGTCGAAGTATGGGCATTCTAAAATTGTAAATCCGAAGGATAATCGGCAGGGTTAGCCGAATCGTTCCGTTAAGCGTTCAGTAATCCTTTTCGAAATAAATCGTTCGCATTGTCGACGATCTTCTATTTATAGTTGTTTGCTCCGGTTATTTCGTCAAACCGGGGATTGATTCCTCGTTTTAATAGTATACATATATA
The DNA here is from genome assembly GCA_024500535.1 of Leptonema lineaticorne. Taxonomy (NCBI): domain Eukaryota; kingdom Metazoa; phylum Arthropoda; class Insecta; order Trichoptera; family Hydropsychidae; genus Leptonema; species Leptonema lineaticorne. Next base: position 4,220,671 of record JANIJI010000009.1, read on the forward strand.
TCTAAGAAATTACGAAACGTTACTAAAAATTTACCGACTTCCGTAAACTTATCTTCGCAGAATTAAAACGAGTATGTTTTTAATAAATATAATAATGTTATTAATAAGTAAGTAGATTTTGTTTAAATAAATACGGTTTAGATAAACCGTATATAATTTTTATATGAACTTTTTTTTAATTTATCCACATTTAATCAGATTAGATATGAATTTATTTTTTCGAAATTTTCGACTTCGATCGATTACAATTTTACTAGGTTTATTTTTTATATTATATCGACGATTCGATCGATTGTTTAAATCGAGTTTCAATTACGAACATATTTATATTGATCATATATATTAAATTTCTATCGATCGATCTATTGGACTCCAATCTTAATCGTGTGCCACGGATATGTTATATTTTTACGTTGATTTTTAAGATTAATTTTAAAATTTATAATTATAAATATAAATTGTTAGCGTTATTCAAGAGAACTCTAAAAGTGAGCTTTTTATAAGATTGAAAATCATTTTTTACCTGAAAAACATAATGCTAATGTTCTGCGTGCTTAAATTCCACTTTTCGATTAAATGTTTATTTTCTTTTATCTCTAAAGAGGACCCTCATCAAATCTGGGTTACATACTTTTATGCTAACGTTATTGTTTTCAGTAGCCTTTTACGAGAATGAAGATTTTTTCTTTTATTTCCTTTTTTTCTAATAATAAATAGAATGTTTGTCTTTCTAGGTAATTTTAGAGAATACGAGATATTTGGATAAGGCCAATGTATTTTTTTATAATATTTAGTTAATCTTACGATTGTACTATCATATAAAACGGTTATGCCGAAAATGCGATGTTGCGTTTTAATTCTTTGTTTAACTTATTTAGTATAAAGCAGGTTTGGAATGGAAATTAAAAAAATATTTGTTTTTATTTATATTGACGAAATGCACTTTCCTACATAAAAAAAAGTATCGTAAAAGTGTGTATAAACATTTATTTCATAGAGATAAACACGTGTATGAAAATTAAACATCGAGTAAATGATTAACTCGGTACAAATAGTAAATAATTCAGAATCAAAAAACTAACACAAGAGGCCCCAATTGTTGGGGATTGTGGCGCCATCGATTTGTTTATTTAATTGTTTTGGTGTTTGTTTGTTTCATGTGCTTATTACCTTATTTTCATAATAAATTAGTTTTTTTTATAAATCTAATCATAATGTTGCAAATTTTTAATTATTTTATACTATTCATACACATCTTCACCTTTCTTTCGTGCGTTGAGAGTTGTTCGCATATTTTTTTTTCTTTTTTTTTGGGGGCCATCAGTATTGTTATATTCTCAGAGAGCGCCCATCTCCAAAAACAAAGGAATCGCAATTGAAGACGCATGCGCTGACAGTTTTTCTCTTTCTCTCGTCAGTTATTCCTTTCCTTTTCCATTAAGCGTCCGTCTCTCGTATATGTCTTTTCCCTTTTTCTCTCGTTCTGTCACACGGCTAGGTACACGAGGTGTCTTCTTCTTTCTGGACCCCTCCCTTCTGCCGTGATCTGCCTTCTGACGTTTCTCTTCTGTGTGCTGTTTATGGCTTTTGTTCAATGCCAGATTTATACATTAAGGGCTTACCGCTTTTATTTTCTTTGTGCGTTTCGAAAATGTAAGCTCTGCAACTTTCTAAAGATGTTATAATCACAAATTAAATAATTATTCCACATTTACCATACATCTTCAATAAATATTTTTTTGCAGCAATGATAGGATTAAAGTGAAATATTAACTAAATTTTTATTATTATAGTTTGTTTATACCATTTTACAAGTAACTTTTAAACAACCACTCCATTTTGTCTTTTAATAAATTAAAATATGAAACCTTTAAAAACTGAAATAAAATAAAACAATGATAAAAAATTTAGCAAAATAATTTATTTTTGATGATGTTCACCTGTTTTGCATTAAAAAGTTAATTATTTTAATAATGTAATAGTTTATGCATTTCTGATACTTATAAATGTCACAATTTTTCATGTTTATGTACGAATTATAAGTTTTATCTTAGATCCCATTAATTAGTTTATTTAACTAATTGACGATAGATATACTCGCTATTATGAAATAGGTTTCCCTATCTACTTTTATTTGGAATGTAAATATAGCAAAAAAGTGTTTTTGGAAGGATTTTTGTTAATAATTGTCCAGAAATAATATTTAAAGTCAATTTAGAGATCTTATATATGGTAAACTGTCAAATTTTTGTTAACTAACTTTAATATGTTTAAAAATGGTAAAAAATATTTAAATGATTATTCAGAAATAAGTAAGTTGTCATCAAGGATAAAAGTTTTTTATATTCTGAAATTAGGCATTAATCTTAATCTACTGAACAAACTTTTTAGATAAATCAAGGTCTTTTTCATAAATTATTGTCTTTCAAGTTATTCCATATAATGTTTTATTTACAAAATAAATATATTTTTGAAATTGTAATAATAAACATTGTTTTTTTTTATAATTATTTATTTCAAAAATTACGAGCACTTTAATATTTTTTCTATACAAATAAAACCTTTCATTATATAATTAACTAATTAGAATGTAAATTAATTTAACAATTTTAAATGTCAATATTTTGTTTTTATTAACTTTTTCTTTATACAGTGTTTTTTAATTTCATATTTCTTGTTTTTTTTTCTTTTTAGTTACATGATCGTAATTAGTGTAAAAAATTGAGATTAATAAATTAATATTTTAAATCGAGATCTTTGCGTAATTTTGAAGGTACTTGATAAGTTATCTACCAAAATAGTCATATGTATGCGTGTAGTAATAAGTATTTATTGATTATCTGCTTTATAATTTATATTTTAAAATTACTCATTAAGCAAAATTCATCATATTATATTGGAAAAATATTACAATTTAATAATTTTATTAAGTTTCACTTTAATGTTGAAACGTTATATAAATACAAATTTTACTCTATTTTTTTTAAAATAGTAATGTAAGATATATTGTATGTATGGTGATTTAATTAACACATTTTTATATACAACTTTATTCACGAGATTATATAAAAATTATATGTTTATGTTTATTTGCATTTAATGCATTTAACTATATATTTTAATTATAATTTCTTGTAATTGTATACCATTACTAAAAATATCAGGATAAAAACTTGTAAATTGGATATATCAATTTACAAGTTTTATCCTAAACAATCAATAGCCATAGGCATAATTTTGATTATGTTAGTATACGTCATATATTATTAAAATTGTAATATCATCATATTTTTAAGACTTACAAGTTAATGAAAATTATTTTTTTTTTTATAAATGACAGGAATAATATTACGTTATATTTAACCACAATATGATTAATGTAGGTTTTAATCAGTATCACTGATTTTAGATTTATGTAGTAACATTTTTACATTATTAAATGAAATGATTAGATAGCTGAATTACTGTATTTATTTATGAAATATAAAAGATGGTAGTACAATATAATTGTCACCATAAACAAATTTTAGTTGAATGTATTTTGAAGAATATTAAAATATTTTATATAATATTAAAATAGTTTGTTGATTTAGAAGGATATCAATAATGTCAAATTTTCAAAATAGTCGTTGTTTTTATTGGATCACATATTATACTTTGTAGGAATTTATGGAAGCGTATATTTCAATTATTTATAAGTTCTTTAACTATGACTTTCTGTAAAAGCATCCGTTTTCAAGGTGGTCAGTTGTTCTGTTTGCTGTTTGCCTTATTGCGTAGTAGGTTTCGCATTTTTATGACACATTATCTGGTTTTCAATAATTGATATTGGACGAGTGTTTTGGTAAATAAGTGAAGTTCTGGATTCACACTGTCCTTTGTTCTTGGCTGATGTTTTGCTTGGGTGAATGTACTGTGGCCAACGTACCTGTGGCAGGTGTTCATTCTGTGGTTTTACTTTTGTTCTTTGTTTGCCACATTCCATCTCCTTCTTTTTCATTTCACATTCATTTACTCTACTCCCTCTGTGTGCATATATGCCTTTTTCTTTCTCGCTAACATGTGCCTGTAACAACATGCGAACTTTTTTAATGTTTTCCAATTGCCCATTATATATATATACATACATACATACATATATATATATATATATATATATATATATATATATATATATATATATATATATATATATATATATATATATTGTACTGTCAACAGTTGAAAAGTTCGTTTTATATTGCGTTTTGATGGGACTGTATTGAATTAAATATGTATTTCTTTTCATTCATGTATAATTTATATGATTTGAGGGATTGTAATGATGGTTCATTGGACAACCCTTATATATCTCATGTTTTAAATGAGTGAATTTTAGATTTCTGTGATTCTAATTATATATTTGATGTTTTAGTGATAATTTGATATTTTCTAAATGACAATTTGATGCTTGAAACGTTCATTTTGTTTTGACAAAAAAAAAAACACGTGGAAACTGGTTTAATTTTATACAACACGCAATTATTTTGTACTTTTGTTTTAAATGTAATTTTTAATAACTTATTATTTTTCTTTTGTTGATAAAATATATTTTTAAAATTATTACGATTTACACAATTTTTTAATATATAATGATATAGTTAACTTGAGAAACTATTTTTTATGTTAATTATTGTTTATTTTTTATTTTTCAGAAAAAGCTGTTGTTTTATCATTAACAGAATTAGCAGCACGATGTGTTGCTTCACATATTCCGTTTGAATTGGTTGAACATGTTTATCCTTCAGTTCCTGAACAATTACAGTTACGTATTGCATTCTGGAGCTTTGCCGACAATGAAGAAGATATCAGATTGTATTCATGTCTGGCAAATGGCTCTGCTGAAGAGTTTCATCGCGGTGAACAACTCTTTAGAATGTGTGCCGTTAAAGATCCATTACAAATTGGTAATTGTTATAAATGATTTTAGCTTATATATTGATAAATTTGGTTCTAAATTATTACTATTAACAATTATGTTTCAAATTAATTTACTTATTTTTTAACATTTACATAAATATAGTTTTGATTTTTTCTTTAATTGTAGGCTTTCATCTTTCTGCAAGTGTGGTTACTCAACAACCTCGAGATGTCTTTAATGTTGCTGTTACATTTGATCGAAGAAGAATATCATCTTGTAACTGCACTTGTCAGTCGACTGCATATTGGTGTTCACATATTGTTGCTGTTTGTCTTCATCGTATTCATTTGGTAATTTTTTATATATTTGTAGGTTTCTATTGAGAGTGAAATGAAGTAGGTTTCTATTGAGAGTGAAATTTTTTTTTTTAGTCTAATACTGTTACTTTGCGAGCACCTGTATCTGAATCATTGCAACGTTTACAAAGAGATCAGTTGCAAAAGTTTGCTCAATATCTTATATCAGAATTACCTCAGCAGATTTTACCAACAGCTCAACGTCTTTTAGATGAATTGTTATCAGCACAACCAACTGCTATTAATACTGTATGCGGAGCACCAGATCCAACTGCTGGTGCATCTGCTAATGATCAAACATGGTGGTATTTAGATGAAAAAACATTACACGATAATATTAAAAAGATGTTGATAAAATTTTGCGTTCCCGCACCAGTTGTCTTTAGGTGAATTTTATCATTGCCACTTATTTTTTTAATATTTTGTAATGCACATAAGGTTTCAATCGTAATTGCATTTTAGTGACGTGAATTATCTATGTACAACTGCTCCTCCAGCAGCTGCAGAATGGACATCACTTTTGAGGCCATTAAGGGGTAGAGAACCAGAAGGCATGTGGAATTTATTATCAATTGTTAGAGAAATGTTCAAAAGAGGTGACAGAAATGCTGTACCTCTTTTAGAAATAATAACTGATGAATGTATAGCTTGTGAAAAGGTATTTAATTGAGTTGGATAAAATTTGCAAAGATGATATTACTAGTATTTTTTATGGATACACTTTTTTATAGATTGTTGTATGGTGGTATAATACTAAAGCTGCATCAGTTACATGGGGAAATGGAGCAGGAGGTGCAGGAAATGGTGGTTCTGGTGGGGGAAGTCGTGGACAAGGAGGTGGTGGAGGTGGAGGAAATTCTCATGCCTCACAACATGCCTGTTCTTCTCTTTGTGATGAAATTGTAGTTTTATGGCGATTAGCTGCATTAAATCCTGGTTTGGCACCACGAGAAAGAGATGTTTTTCACGCACAATTTACTAATTGGCACTTAAAAGTTTTAGAAAAAGTATCTCACTTTTCTGTACATATCTATAAAATGTTTTGTTATTGTTATTCATGCTTTTTTTATTTCATTAGGTTGCAAAGTCTAGGTCGTCTCATATAAATATTGTTGGACATGGAAATAATAGCGGACCTATACGTTCTTCTGGTAGTGGCAGTGCTGGAAGTAGTCCGCGTACTTCTGTGGATGTAGAAGTTTTTCCAGGTTTGCGACCTGCAATGGAAGCTTGCTTTTTAGATTGGGAAGATTATCCTATACCTGGAGTCACATGGAGTTCTGATACTAGTCCAGCTTTTCATTGTCCTTTTACATGTTTCCGTCATGGAGATAGCAACAAAGACTTTGTAACAAATCAAGTGTGTAATTTTTTTTAATAACATTCATATATTTATTTATTGGTATTTTATGCAAACGTATCATTGTAGGTTAGTTGTTCAAAACCTGTGTTAAATAATGATTTAAGTGTTACATATAGAATGCCTGGTGCCAGTTCTCATAATACACACCGTGTTAGACATGTCGCTCATCAGACGACAAATACGAGAACATCTAGTCATAGAATTTCATCTACTTGTTATACAGAAGTACGTTTATAATACTTGTGTATTATTTAATGGTTATTATATAAATTTACATTTATATATATTCATAATTTTTAGTCAATCAATTCTCATATATCTGGTAATCAAAATTGTGGAGATGGTAATCGGTCAAGTGTATCAAGTGAAGGATTTTGTGAAAATGATGATGATATGTTGAACGACTCTTTGATCGGTATGCCTGGAATGTCTGGAAATGGTGATACTGATTCTCAAGAAGGTGGTGGAAGTGACAGTAATTCTAGTTCAGGTGGTCCTAATTTAGAAGGAAATTCTAGTTCAGGTAATAGGAGTGGCGAATCTAGCCAAGAAAGCAGCGATTCTATGAAAAAATCTAAGAATTATAACTTAATTAAAAATATGAAAAAATATGAAGACTGTTCTAATAAGCAATCTCTAAAAAATAATCAACATGAAAGTGGTCAACAGTGTATGTCTGATGTTCAAAGTACATCATGTGGTATAGGGGATCGTAATTTGTTACGACGTTCATCAAAAGATGAAAGTGTTTCAAGTTCAGAATCCCAACAATCTGGTGATGAGTGCAACGTATATTATTATGATAAAAAGACAACTCAAAATGATATTAACACTGGAAAATATTCTTCAGACAAAGATAAACCTTCGTATCAGTGGGTAGAAAATGCTGAAACTGATAAAGGAACAGCACAAACTAACTTAAAATTACCCTCTGATGCATGGGAAGTTTTATTCGCTAGGGCAGAAGGTTTATATGCACATGGCCATAGTAGTGAGGCTAGACGCTTAAGCGTTAGATTAGCTAAGGAACTTTTACAAAGTCCACCAGATTTAACTGGTGGCTTACGCGAATCATTTAGTAATACATCAACAAGGCGCAAAGGACGACGTCATCATCATGCAAGTGTTAATCCACCTTCTCATAGATTAAGTTTGTTAGCATCAGCGACATTAGCAAGATGCGCATTTCTTTGTACTGTAAGGTTTTTGTTTGTATAAGTTATACATATTTTTTTTTGATTATTTGTTTTAATGTATTATAAATTTCAGGTCCTAGCTGAAACAACTGAACAATCTTCTTTAGCATTCCGCGTTGGGCTCTTTGGTTTAGAAATGGCTCGACCTCCTGCATCAACTAAACCTTTGGAAGTTAAACTAGCCAATCAAGAATCTGAATTGATGGCTTTGTTACGACGTATCGTTCCTGGATCAGAAGAATTAAATCTAACGAGATTACGTGCACAACAATTGACTGATGGAACACTTCGTAATCGTGGACCAGCGTTATTACCTATTATGCTAGCAACGTTTGTGTTTGATTGTTTAGCTGTTCCAAATATTGTTGGCGAAGAACGTAAAACTGTGAGTCATATATTATTTTATATTTGGATTTTATTATAAATAATTATTCAAATAATATATTTTGTATTTTAGTTATTTATGATGAATGGCAGACTTCCTACAGATGAAAATTTGGGTTTTGAGGCTGCAGTTGCAGCTTTGGGATTAAAAGCCAATGTCTCAGAAGCTGAACATCCATTATTGTGTGAAGGAATGCGACGTCAACGAGGTGATTTAGCCCTAACACTTCTTAGCCATTATAAAGATGATCCTCAAAAGTTGGCGTGTATCATGAACAAAGTAGGCTTCTTTTTGAAACATTTTTTTATAATAATTGAATTACTTTTATTTATTTGTTTTTATTGAATTGTAGCTTTTGGATAGAGATGTTCATCAATTGATTAAGTCACCAGTAACAAGTGTTTATTATTCTGCTAATCCTCCAGTAAAAGGATCGTGTCAATCGGTTCCTGAGGTAATTGAAATTTTTATAATATATTTATTACTACTAATATTTGTTACGTTTTATTATCATTGAATATACAAATGTTTTTTTTGTTTTTGTATTTTGTATAGGTACAAGAACATTGTGGATATCCATTAGTAGGTCAACAAGCACCCACACCTCCACAGCAAGATTGGGGTGTGAATTGTAGTAGTCGACCACAGAGTTCCACTAGTATGGAGTTGGATATGAATATGGCAATGATGTCATTGGGTCCATCTCCTCCTCAAGCTGCAGGACCTCCAGTTTTACTACCTCCTCAAGGTCCAGGACCCTCATGTCCTCCTACTAATCAACAAACTATATCACGACAAAAAGAATCACATGTAGTCAGGTATATTGGTTTCTGTTTTTAAATTTATACATTATATTTTGTTTCACATTAATATTGATTTTTCTTTAAAATTTCAAAGATATACTAAAGGTAAAAGACCTTACCCTTCAATTCCAAATCAGCCTTCAGAAGCTAGCGCACACTTTATGTTTGAATTAGCCAAGTCTGTGCTTTCAAAAGCAGGTGGTTCAAGTAGTACAAGTTTATTTACACAGGTTACTTTTAAATTAGTTTTTCAATAATATATATATATATATATATATATATATATATATATATATATATATATATATATATATATATATATATACATATATACATATATACATATATATACACACATATATATATATATATACATATATATATATATATATATATACATATATATATATATATATATATACATATATATATATATATATATATATACATATATATATATATATATACATATATATATACACATATATATATATATATATATATATATATATATATATATATATATATATAATGTAATATAATTTTATTGCACTAGGCTGCAGTGGCTTCATCAAGTGGAGGTCGAAATCATCATTTACCCCATCGTGGTTTGCATATGGCTGCATTTCAACTGGGTCTTTATGCATTGGGTTTACATAACTGTGTTAGTGCAAATTGGTTGAGTAGGACTTACTCTTCTCACGTGAGCTGGATAAACGGTATGTTTGCATATTAATTACATGTATGTTAATGAACACTTTTTAATTTTTTAATTTGCCTTATAGGTCAAGCAATGGATATTGGTGCACCTGCTATTTCCTTTTTAATAGATACTTGGGAAGGTCACTTAACTCCACCAGAAGCTGCGAGTATTGCTGATCGTGCGTCGCAAGGTGGAGATCCTGCATTAGTCAGGGCTGCAGCTGAGTTAGCATTGTCCTGTTTACCTCATGCTCATGCTCTTAATCATAATGAAATTCAACGAGCTGTATTGCAATGTAAAGAACAAAGTGACCCAATGTTGGAAAGAGCTTGTCTCACTGTTGAAAATGCATCCAAAGGTGGCGGTGTATTCCCAGAAGTACTATTTACTGTCGCCAAGTATTGGTATGAATTGTTCTTAAGACATGCTCCTCCAGGAGAAGTAGATAGAGACTTAGATCCTGAACCAGAACCTGCCGTAATGCAACCAGTGACAGCTATCGCCCCAGTTCCATTAGCACCAATTGCACCACTAGGAATGGCACCTTATGGATTTGCATATCATCCTTTGCATATTCAGTTTCATCATCCTCCGCCCATGCCTCCACCTCCACATCACATGCAGGTTAATTTACAAATATATTGCGTTAAATATGAATTAGTTTGGATAGATTTGTATTCACAAGTAATTTTTAGGTCTATGGTGTACCATATGGAGCACCTGTGCAATATGTAGTCGCAACACCAGTCCGTGCTGCGAGTCCTAGAGGGCCTCCACCTCCACGTCCACATCAGTATAATCCACAACAATTGCGCGCATTATTAGCAGCATACAGAGTTGGAATGTTAGCACTTGAAGCACAAGCTAGAAGGGTACATGATGATCGTCCGCAAAATAAATATAGCAGGTAAATTAATTATTATTGTAGTATTCTTGTAAAGTTAGTGGTGATGTATGTTAAAGTTTATTATTTATAGTTGTATTTTTAATTTCAGAACACCTCCTTACGGTGAAAATGTTAAATGGTTATTAAGAGTTTCTAAAAAATTGGGTACTCAATATGTTCATCAATTTTGCCTTTGTGCTGTTAATTCGGTTATTAGTCCATTTGTGCTTTATGATTTGGCTATGGAAGCAGCAGAATACTTAGCGAGGAACAATCATGCATTATTCATGCAGCATTTAAGAGGACCTTTAGCTCCTTTAGTTCAGAAATGCCAGCAAATGTAAATAATTTTGATATGAATATATACATAAGTTTATTTTTTTTTTATATTAAAGCGATTATATAAAATATATTTTAGGTATATTCAATGTATGCATCAAATGTTATATCATTTGCCTATATCTGATTATGAAGATTTCGCTAATGTTGTTGTATCAGCTAGAACTGCTTTAAATTTAACGCCAGAGGGTACAAATCAATTTAAAGAATGGTTGCAATGTATAAGAAGGTAAAAAATGAGATTTCGATATTTTTTTTGTCATTGTTTTAAATTTTTATGTAGAAATGACATTCTTTTATATAAAAAATATTTAATTATTATTTTATAGATCGAAATCGTGTCACAAAGATCTATGGACGAAAATAACTGCTGCTCTACAAGCAAATAGCAAATGACAAAGGTGTTTGGAGCCGAGTGGCAGCGGGGTTGGCCATTCCCCGCCCTCCACACCTGGGGCTCCTTCCCCTACAGTGTCTCCCACACCTGCTGAAGTTATTGCTGATTCTTCTGAATGCTATATACCTAAGAGCAGTGTAATTTCTCTTCAGAACGTAGCTGTCCCGCCACAAGTGACCTTCCCTCCTGATTATGTGGGGGACAAATTACCGTCCTCTGATCCTATTTATTTACAATCTTGCTCTGAAGAACCAGAAAATCTTGATGCTCAGCAGCACTGTAAGACCTATTATAATAATATACCAAATTTTGAAATATTGCCGGTTAGATCGTCTCATAATGCAATATCAGATTGTTCTGCTTCTTATCTATACCGGCCTCAATATGGACAAGATATGGATAATTCGTTTCAAGATGCTCATAGAAGTAATGATTTTATGTTAGTGTCTGAGCATAAAGAGAGTCGGGAGAGGATCGATAACTGTAGTGGAAACGGAAATGTTGATATAACAGACCGAGGTGTGATACGTGGCCGTGGCGGTCATGGTGGTCGTGGTGGACGAGGTAGACAATGTCAGGGAAGTAGTCAACAATGGCAAGGGATGGTTTCAAAGAATTATCCACACTTGAAAAATACCTGATTTAGTGAATTCACTTCCATATTCATGTAATTTATGCAATTGGTTGTTGTTTTAAAGTTTTACAGTATTGTGGACATGCCAGGGATATACACAAATTTGTTTTGGTAATTTTGACATGTTGGTTTTTTGGATTTATCCAGAATGCGCGTTCAACAAATTTTGTAAGACTTGTATGGAATTCTGTTAATTAATTTTTATTGTATCGACGTTGATTCACTTGTGACTGATATTTTACAATTATAACTACATTTTCAGTAATTTAGACGCGCGCTTGATATGGCTTAAAATTTTGTATTTTGCACTTACATTTTCATTGAGAATCATATTGGAAAAGATGTGTGAGAGGTTTATTTTTTTTGAGAATAATAAGGCATTCTTTGGGGTAACATTTTATGATCTCGAAGAATTTAAATGTTATATATATATAGTGTATGCATTTGGATACTTTATAAAATTATAAAGAGATAAGAATATGTATTTTGTTTTACAACATTTATTTTATACATTCTGATTTAAATTTATTTGTCGTTTTCTAAAGTATTCATTGCGTTTTAGCGAATTTTATTTTTTATTATTATTGATATCTTAGTTTTAATTTAGCAAGAAATACGCACATAAATTAATTATTATGGTTATGTTTTCTTTTAACGTTTTGGACAATGCGAATGAGTTGATTATAACATACAGAATAACGTATGGTGTTCCGATATGCGTTCATTTAACGATTAAGATGCATAACTTTGCTAAGTGGCTTTACGTGAGATAATTACAATGGGTAATATAAAAAAAATTCAAGGAGAATTAAAGAAAAATTGAGATAGACTTTTCTGAAATAGCTCCTTTTATGAGACTGAACTATGGAGAATGTTTTTTATTGATGCTCATCTGAGTTTCGTTTAATTTCAAAGAGTGAAATTCTACATTTTCACATTTATTTACTTTGAATATTTTTGTTTGTTTTATTATTATTATTATATGATTATATATATTGTATACACACGAGGGACTATAACGTAATATTAAGCAATTTAACACTTAGACGAATTTTGATATTCAAGGTGAAATGCTTCTCATTCGCATTTGTACATTTTTATTGATAGGCGAAAGATATTCATTGATCACCTGCGAATATGTTTAAGAATTTATATGCATCCACATTAGTGTTGGCATGGCATCAGTGACTTATTGTAATCTCTATTTCATTTACTAGTGCAGTATTATAATTATTGGTACTAACATTTTACAAATATTTTTATTCTGATATATATATATATATATATATATATATATATATATATATATATATATATATATATATATATATATATAATTAATATGACTGTATATAGTTATTGACTTCTCAATATTTCTGATTATAATTATGATAGCCGTGGTTTACAAATTATATAAATTTATTTCATAACCGTTATGAAATCTATTGTTAATTGTTATAAAGGAATGTTCATTTTTGATTTTTTGAATGACATTGCTAAAATTTTTGATTTTCGTAAAGATTGCAAATTTCATTTTGAAATATATGAGTATTTTTTTCAACATTTTTAATACCATCTCGTGGCATATTATAGAAAATATGTTTTTTTATTTATACTCGTAACATTTATGTTGAAATCACGGTCATTCAGTATTTTTTGTATGAACGAATTTTCTTGCAATGTTTTAATTTATTTACCTAATTGTTATTAATTATGTCAGTATTGTTAGATGTATTTTAACATGAATATTTTGGTTAATTTTTGATACATTTTTTTCTTTTTTAGTATTATTAGAATAGGAGAAAATATTGATTGCGATTCAGTAAAAATATTTGTATTTAGAACCACGTTTATTATAAAGAAAATTATACGATTTTTCGAATAGTTTATTTCTGCTTTCATGTCATAAGTTAGTATCAATATTGAAATTTCATCAGTACTGATATATTTTGTTACTAAAAAAATTGCCAACACTAATTAGAATTCACATCTGACGTGTATTATATGTATTTCATAAATATTTCTAAAAATATATTATATGAAAATTAGTACATAAATACACACGAAAACAGTCAAAAATATATATTATACAGAAAATATAAATATATAGATATACTTGTACAGCAAAAAAATCTGAAATTAAAACAGTAATAGGAAATCGAAATATAAATATTATACATATTTTCTGATACACTGATTAATATTTATGTGCTTCTAAATATTCACATGTTATTGAAGCATATTTGTAATGATGTATGCTCACCGAAAATGTAATATATGATATGATTGGGACCAGTTGTGATTTAAATATTACATATTAGGCTGTTTGAATTTCATGATTTGTCCTGGTTATTATCATATTTTTATTTATGGGCATACATTGTAAATTACAGTGCAAAGGAAAGAAAAAAAAGATAAGTTTACTTTAAGGTAATATCTGTACAAAATTAACTTTTAGCCGTTTTTATATTGTTATTATTACAATTTAATAGAAAATATACTTTAAAATATATGTATGTATCACGTTTAATTGATTGAAGACTTTTCATATTGCCTTTTGTCAATGTCCATAGTCAGCTCTGTTCAAAGAGTAAAATAAATTGCTATTTGAAATCATTGATTTCTGTTTAATGTTAAATAAATAAATGAATAATTGGAGTCTTTAAATAATTAATAGTTTTTTCCCTGATGATTGCATGTATATTTTTTATCATGGATAGTAGAGAAATTTATATTTATGTTTTTTTTTATTTTGTGAAGATCTCCCGATAGATAGGGTCGTTTATTATTTAATGCAATTATTTGTAGAATATTCAACGTTTGGTTTTTGACAATTTTAGTAAATTTGCATAAATTATATACAGATGTTTTCATATTCGCCGAATTTCATTTCGGTTTTGTACATATCACACGGAAGAATAATTGTCATGTTGTGGACTCCATTACTCCTTATCATATATATGAATACGTTTTTTATTGTTTTTTAGTGTTATTATATTTTGATTGTGTCCCGAAGAAAGTTATTACTCATAAGGTTTTAATTAGAGGATTGTGACAACGATTCACAAGTTTCTATCATAAATGAGAGGAATAAGAGCTGATTATTATTTTATTTAGATAATGTAAGAAAATTTAGGCTTAAACTATTTTTCATAATTGATAAGTTGTTTCAATCCATAAGTTGAATATATTAAAAATTAAAAAAAAGAGAAAGGAACGACGAGCAGAGCATTAACCGTTCATCTCAGTTTTGGTGTTTTTGAGTGTTCCATCTTGTATTTAATTGATGTATCTATTAATTTTTTTCAACGATGAACAGTATATATGGCTCTCCTCATCGTTCCTGTACATCACAGTGCCTCCAATGTTTATTGACTCAATGTTTTATACATATTGTATTCTGTATTGTGAGCAATGTCAACAGTCTATTGCCAGTAAATTTAATCGAAATTCGAAGAAGTAAGTAAATTCTATTCCTTAGATTTATTATTATTATGTATGAGCATAAACATGTCAATTTTTTTTTGTCATTAGCGAAAGTTAATTGTTTCGTTTTTAAGTTTTTTTACTGTTTAATTACCTCTTTTTGTATTAGTAATTGATGTCACATAACATTCGTAGCACTAGCAATAGTACCCTGAACTGATAAAATGATCTCTCCTTTCGTTTGCAGTCGTGTGCATTCAACATTCAGTTTCATCATCTTATTGGTAAAAAGTATTTTAATATTGACAACTTTTTCTTATATCTGTATTTTAATTTGTTTGAAAAAGTTTGCTTTCATTTTCATGTTTTAAATATTTTTTTTATTTATGAATATAATTGATGTGACTCGGTACGCATGATGATTTATATCTTTAATTGTGACATTATTATAAATGCTTGAAAGAGTGAAATTTCTAAATTTTATTGAAAGCATTATGACACAGAGTTATTATTGCCTTGAAGATATTAACTGTCTTTAATTGGTCCATCAATTTTATGTAAAATCATAAATAAATAAAACATGTTTAATATTTATGAATTAAAATTAAATTAATATAATTTAGTCAAATATTATGGATATTTTGAGCAGGAACCAAATATTAATGAAAAGTTGTCAATATTAGAAACGTGTTTCAGTTTTGTTTTGTCTGTTGTGTGATATCTATCTGCGATTGCCTGTCGTTAATATTATATATTATACACCCCCCTTGGGGGCATAGGATTATTTATAATTTTTAACGTAATATTTTGAGATTGAAGTATTTCTATTATCGCGTAATTTTTATTCTACCGATGAGGCACACTATTGCGACGGATGGTCGTTTATTTCTCCAGTGAAATTCGTAATTTGCCTAAGTTTTTTGTAATGAATTCTTTATATTACGATTATTTTAATTATGGTTATTATTCTAGTTATAAATTATAACGTAAGATGGATGTGTTTATAGCATTATAGATAGAAAATTGTAGTCTGCTAGTTAGGTTGAAAAAGTGAAAATTTACTTAATATCGATTTAACAAAATGAAAAAAAAATTGGAGCATAATTTACAGTTGACTTTCAGGATTCGCTTGCACACTGAAATTTTAGCGTCGTTTAAATATACCAGGTTTTTTCACATGTATGATTATACATTTATATATATATATAATATAATAATATAACGATATACATTATTATTATTAATATTATCAAGGATTACTGATAAAAATTTCATAATTTATCATATAAAAACTATTTTTACACTTCAGACAAAATATATTATTATTATTAAAAATAAAATGTATTTCACTCTATTACGGCCCGAAATTGAGGTCTCAATAGTGATTCGTGTTATTTGTTTGTGAACATGTAATGGCACAATTCCATGACCAGTGCATATATAAATTTACTAGTAATTATTTCGCTAAATCTTTATTTTGTAAGTTCTAAATATTTTTCATATTGTATCAATAGTACTATTATTTTTTAGTATATATGAATTAATATGATTATATTTTATAAATCGACTTTCCAAATTGTTTTTTTTATATATATTGTTTTATTTCATAATATAAAAAAAATAGTTAATATTTGCAGGTCATGTTGAACATGTGGTGTATTATCATAAGGCACTTTTCATCCCTGTGTTTTTTTTTAATTTGTCATTATTATTATAATTGTTATTATTTTGAAATAAACGAATTGAAAAGATGATTATTTAAAAGTATATAGTTAAAAATGATGAAAAAAACTGTTCGCTCATACTTTGGTTGTGATAATTGTGTCATCCTTGTGTTTTTCTCGCTGTGATTCTCATCTCCACATTTGTGCGCTATCGAATTGTTCACACATGAATGTTTGCAAAAATTATATAAAAGAATATATATATATATATATATATATATATATATATATATATATATATATATATATAATAAAAAATCATGATAGTTAATAAGATTAAAAAAGTGAAATCAAACGATTATATATATATATATATTATACAAGAAAAAAAATGACTTATTAAAAAATCACGACATAAGCAATTTTTACTTAAGTTTTATTAGTAAAATTTTTGTGTGAAATTTGAACGATTTTTTGTGTTATTTTTTACAAATTTACCTCTGGCTCATTTACTTGTTTTTCTATCTTTGATCTACTATAAAAATGTTGGTGTCGAGTGAATTTTAATTAAATTTTAAAATTCAATATGTATCTTTTCATTATTCGCCAAAATTACCTTTTTCCTAATCCATTTTCATGTTGAGTTTTATTCTTGGTCTATTCTATATAAATATGAAATATAAAATTTATTTTGTATTTAAACGCAATATGAGAAATTTATATGATATTTATTGATATATAACATGCAATATTCAATTATTGCTGTTTTAATGAAAAATAAGGTGAAAAAACGTGCATTCATATTTTTATTTTATTATTATTATACAGTGATACCGAATGGTATCGATAATTCATTCTATTAATTATAGAAAATGTGGAAAGTATTTCAAATATGGCATAATAATAATAATTTTTTAATATCTATTTTACGTTAAAATATACATATTTTATTATTATTATTTTATATAATAACAATTATATAAATGGCACGTTATTTTATATTTTTATTATCATTATATAGGGGCACTTATATATATATATATATATATATATATATATATATATATATACATATATGTATATATATACATATATATATATGTATATATATATATACATATATATATATATATATATATATATATATATGTATATATATACATATATATATATGTATATATATATATACATATATATATATATATATATATATATATATATATATATTAAATTTGAAAAAAATATATATCAGAAAGAGAACGTTGTCATTATTTGAGTTCGTAAACATATATTTATATCGGTTGTGTTGTAATCGCGGGTTCAGAAAATTTATCTACAATTATGGAATGCAAATTACCTATCGATAAATGAAATTATAGTTCCTTTCTGAGATGATGAAATATATAAAAAATTGTAATCGTATCATTTGTCTGCTGTAATATTTAACACGTGTTGACCGCATGTTAATGTTTATTATTGCGAGTTTAATATTCTTGTTTTGTATGAAACTTGATAAGGAATACGCATTCTTTCCCTATTCTAAATTAGGACAAAGATATTGCCATTAAAAAAAATAATGTTATGTGATAATAGAATTTCAAAAAAATCGTCGGAAAATTTGTATAAATGAAGTTACATAAGTTTTATATATATATATATATATATATATATATATATATATATATATATATATATATATATATATATATATTTTTATATATATATATATATATATATATATATATAATACGAGTAAGGTAAGCTTTTTTATGTCAACACAATGATAATCTGAAATTTTATAACTTATCGTTCTTTATTTTCAGTATAAGTATTTGTGATGATATAATTATTTCGTAACTGTTCTAATTTTAGTTTTAGCCTACGAATTTCATGTTGTTTAACACATTAAATAACTATATTTTATATGGTTCTGCATTATGGTTTTTCTTTCAAATAATCCAATTTGGGTCAAGAACTTGCTTCAACCACTTTTGCTTTAGAGATATTTAATGGTCTTTCAGCACGCTTCAAATTTCTAAACGGTATATAAGTATAAATATATATTATCAGTATAATATATATATATATATATATATATATATATATATATATATATATATATATATATATATATATATATACATATATAATATAATTTTCATCGATTATTTTATGAAAATATTATATTTCATACAATAGAGTAATTTATTACTCAAATTATTTAGATTAGTTTTATCTAATTTGATATCAATTGACTGAATATTGTTCTTGATATAGTATTTTTTTTCAGGGATATATTAGAATACAAAAATTTTGAGCAATATTTTTATATTACATTATCAATTAAAAGTATATATTTTAATCGATTATTTAAAAAAAAATACACACACACACACACTTTGAGAATCTGTGTATTGTTAACAGTTTGATTTTTATGACATGTTATGGTAGGGTTTGAGCTTGGTACACACCTCCACCTCGTGTTCTAGTAAGTAATCGGTAACGTATATAAGTTAGCGTTCGGACAACACTTGACGTCACAAAAGTCGCCGGAGCCAAGATAGTCTGTCGTCATCGTCGGAGACAGCACACTTCTTGACACATTCGACCGACAGTCGACCAGTTGAAGAGTAGCGTTCCCGCATCATACGGCGATCGGTTTTTTTTTTTTTTTTTTTTTGGAAGAAAATCCGAGGTAAATATTATGACGTCGTCGGAAAAACGGCGCGAAAATCTAAATGTTACAAACTCTTTTATCAGTACTGACCGTCTATCTTCTGGTGCGATTGTATGCTTTGTTGTGTTTATTTTTTATTTTTTGCTTCGTTTTGTTTAATGAAATGTTTAAGAGTAAATTATTATCGAATGTTAGGTGAAATTTTAGCATATTTTTTTCCTTTAAAAATTCGTTCTATTTACATATTTTTTTTTTATATTTTCAGGAAAAGTTGTTTCGTTTTTAACAAATATTATTTCGGCGTTGAAATGAATTCGATGGAGCAACTGCCTAAAAATGACACCATCAAATTGCGAAACAAATATATCGGGTAAATATAAATATTTATATATTAAAATAATAGCTTTAAATAACACCTAATATGCAGTTCAAATAAACATGGCTTTATTAAAATTCTATATAAGTATATCAAATGAATATTTAATATTTCGTGAAATATACAATAATTAATTTATTTTAAATTTATATTACATGAATTGTATGATTTTTATTAAAGATATAATGAATTAAACGATTATTTATTTTAATAAAAAATATAAATTTTGAAAGTATAAAAGTTTCTTTCTTTTAATATATATATATTCGTAAAAAAACATATAATAATTATTATTCAGGTTTATGAATGAAAAGCTAAATTTAATTCAAAAAGAAGGATGAAATATAAAGAAAAAATGATTTCAGTCAATTTTTTTTAAACATAAAAATTTTCATAAATCGAAATAAGAAATCTTCTATTAAATTTCTAATTTAAAATGTGTAATACATATATTTTCATAGGAGTATTATTTTATAGGAGATCATGCGAACTTTTCTTCAGCTCATCTCCTTTGAAGATAGTCAGAGGCAAAGGTCAATTCATGTATGATGAAAATGATGAAAAATACCTGGATTGCATAAACAATGTGGCGCACGGTGAGTTCATTTTTTATTTTTCACATTTGCCATATATAATTTTCTCTATCAACGACAAAAGTTAATTTTATACTATTTTTACCGTTGTGATGCTATTTTTTTTTTAACTGAAGATATAATATTTAGTATTTTTACATTGTATCCGAGAATAGTTCGAAGTTGGCTCGTCACCAACGTAGTAGATACAGAAAAGTATCGAATAGACTCGAAAAGATATGAAAGAAAAGAAAAAAAATCGAATCGTTTTTCCACATCGAAACTTTTCATTATATCAAGTTTTACAAATTAAAATCACCATTGTCAATGATGATGATCTTTAACGATTATTTTTATTCACGAGATTAAAAACGTTCAAATGATTTCTTATCGATTTTAATGTTGATACGTGAATTTCACGAGTTTATTTTTGAACGTCGTTCACATGTGAAAAAAATATCTATTTAATGATTGATAAATCATTATAGTTCTAAATGAAAAACCGATATTTTCCAGTTTTTATCATCGGCGCGTTCTCTAAGTCATTCGAATAATTAATTATTTGTTGAGTTTTTTTTAATACAATGTGTGAAGAATAAAAAAAACAACGACAGCTGTTATAATATTTGAATAGATAAGAGAAATTTAGCGTTTGATTTATTATTAATGTCATGCATCTTTTATGTCTTTTAATTCTTTTGTGTTTTTGAGATTATTATTGTTCTGAAGAGACGAGTCATTAGTTAAGCGTCAAAACTTTAAACTTTTCATGTAACAGTTGATTTACCATAGAATTTTCACAATGAAAATAATACAAGTCGCCTTCTGATTTTGAAGTTTTCAGGATCGCATTTACTCATAGATAACTAAAATGAGAGTCGAGAGTTCTCTGAAAGTTTTTGAAGAACCTTTCAAAAAAAAACTTAATTATTAATTCTATCATCAAGCATTTATCAAATTCCAATTTAATAAGTTTTATAACATTTTATTAAACTATTTTACGCCTTTATTTTTTATCGTATGATTTATATGGAATTTTAAAAATTCATATTATTTATTAATATTTTTGATAGAAAATATTATAGATCATGATATTAAAATATTTATTTATATTAAAAATCTTTTTTTTAATGAAGTCATATTTTTTACATTAATATATTATAATAACTCAAGGAGCAAATTTATAAATACAGTTGTTAAACCGTTTATTTACATTGAAAACGTTCGCTGAATTATTTCAAGTGTTTTTCAAATGTATATAGTTTTATTATTTTGTTTATAAATATCTTATATTTTTTAATATAAATGTCGTTGACATGTTATTTTGTTTGAGTCGTTTCATTTTATTATCTAATTATTTTCTATAATAACATGCAAGCGGAACGATGAACTTTAGAACGCAATTTTCCACCAGTTTTTTTTGTGCCACGGAATTTTCCCGTTTTTCCCGGCGAATCTTTTTCGCTCGGAAAATTCCACTGGTCATATTATTTGCTACGTTCGTGAAATATTCGTTATTTTTCCATCGTTTTGACCCATATAAAAATAGATAAAATGTCGGTTGACGTCATCGAGTCGATATCTATGTCAAAGTTTCGACGCATGATTTTGTACAATTGAATTGTGATTATTATTTTTTTTTTTTCATATTAACATCTATCGAATAGTATAAACAACTATAAATATTTTCGTGAATCACTTTTATCGTTTATTTGTTTGTTTATTATCGAGATATGTCATGGCGTATCGTAAATTTGTATCCTATTTTGTTACGTTGTCGAATTGTTTGTCGAAATTACGTCGCTTAAACGTCACGAACGCGTCGGAAAATATTTACATTTTCCGGACGATGTTTCGTTGTTTATGCTTGTGCGTGTGCACGTGCGTCATTAGGACCCCCTTTTCTCATTTTTTTGGTGTTTTTTTTCTTTATATTTGTCGAAATATTTTTTTTATAGACAAATTGTCGACTGTCAGCCGAAATTTCATCGTAAAATTTGCGGAAATATTTTTATCTCTCTTTGTGAATAATCAAATAATATGTATTTTTTAAATATATTATTGGTATGGAAATATACGTTTAAAATTAATACCTATTTTTATATTATTCTTGAAAATTAAAAAAAATATATAGTTCTTCACATTAATATTTTAGTTAATTATCAAGTTTAACGAACTGAAATATAAAATTTTTATTTTAAGAGCACAGGAAAATGAATATTTTTATTTATTTTTTAATTTAAACTCAATGCAAATATATATTGTAATGTATTATTTTATCTTTAAGTATTAAAATTATGATACAATCTTATCAATGGTTCTAATTGCCATAAGCTACTTATTATTTCAATTTCTGTTTTTTTTCTATCAGAGAAAAATATATGAAAAACGTAATATATTTAAGTACCTTGTTTCCTTATTTTCGAAATGAGAAATATATATTATTGAGATATTACGATAAGATTAAAAAAATAACGTTAGAATATTCTAATTCAAAAGGTTATTTCATCTACGAATTTTATATATTATAAATAACCGACTTTCTTCAAAATAATTTATATTCATATATACATTAAATATTATTAAGTATTTAATTAAATATTCCAAACATTATACTTTTTTTTAACGAATCGTTTCCGAAAACGTTTTAACCGGCTTTTTTTTATCTCGGATTGCGTATTTCACGACCGCTTTGACGTCGAACAATACTACGTTTTTCACCTTCCGTTTAACTATGCAATAAGTTTTCGTTATCTGAAACGTTTTGTTCTGTTTTTCCTCAGCTCCGGTTCTTTTTTTCTAGTTATTTTCTTTCGTCTTTGTACGATAATTTAACCGAAAACAAAAAAAAAAGATTCTCAACAATTGTTACGCCATGTTCGGTATTGTAGAATTGAATTTCCGTAAAATATATTTGTATAATATAAAAAGATAATATAATACTCTTAATCCAAGATAAATGTATTTTAATTAATCCATATAAATAAATTTATATATGAAAATTTGTACAATAGATAATTAAGATTAAGTATGATTATTAAATGATTCATACTGACTAAAAATATTATTATCACTAATAAATAAATATCATTAATATTTTCGTTGAATATTAATTTTATTCCGTGAATTTATTTATATATAATTAGTTTCTACTGGTTTACATAAATCATACAGTTATATTGATATTGAATAATTAGTAATAAATTGTCATTTACATTTGTAACACATCGTTCGTTTAATGAATTTTACTTTATGTTTATAAATATAAATTATTTATTGTGCATTTCCATTATAATTGAATTTACTAAGTGAATATAAATCTTAATAATTTATGATGTTCATTAATATGTATATTGTATGTTAAATATTAATATTCAAATGTAAAAATGATATTTTATAATTTTCTATCGATCACAATTTGAAGGTTGAGTTTAGAGTTGATGTCTCGGTTTTGTGAAATTTAATAAAATCGGTTTTAATTCACATATTCATGCTGTGAATTTGTTTATAAAAATATCATTTAAAAAGTTAATAATCACCGATTAAACTTGATTCATTGAGTAATTTAGGTTAATTCAAACACAATTCTGAGGTTTTCATTATCGTCTAAACTCTTTCAATTGTTGAATTGAAGTGTTTCTTGTGTAATAAACTAATAATAATATCGAAAATTGTGTCAGTATTTACATGTGCTCAATATTATGCGTTTGGTAAACAGTCGTTTCAAATTAGAACGAATATATATGTATGTATATGCATAATATAATATTGGATTTTGATTGAATTGACGTGACAGTTTGAGGAGTAGTGGTTTTGGATTGCTTTATTAACAATTATGGTATTGCAAAGATCAAAGCTGGCTTACCGATAATAATGTTATAGTAAAATATGGATTTACCATTATTTTATTATCTTTCAATTTCAATTTGATGAAGAAGTGAAAATAAAATATCAAATTTTCATTTTTATGTACTTAAATTTTTATAATTAACAATCGTATTTTTCAAATAGTGTTAGAAATATAGAGATTACAATTGTTATCATACATTTTTAAACGATATATTGTTATTTTTCATATTTTTGACGATGTAGTTAATATACTTAAATACAGCTTGACACGATTTCCTATTGCCACATAATATTATTACTGTTATTATGATTAAAAGAAAACCTTGGTTCAATAATTTCGAAATTTTTATGTTATCACTTCGCTACTATAACATTTTATCGATATGAAATATTATATTGAACATTTATTAAACATTCATTTAGTATTACGAAATTCAAACGCATTAGAAATTATTAGTGGTTTTGATTTTTATTTCTTAATATGAAAATTGCATTCTAAGAATATATATAAAATTAATTTCCTTAAAAATTTTCGATAAAAAATATGAAAAATAGATTTGATATTTTATGTTACAATGTCGTTAAAAATATTCATCGAGTGAATGGAATGGAAACCCGTTGGAAATTATACGATTTGAAAGCAATTTTCTATCGTGAGTTAAGAAGGAAAATGTATCGTTTACGAAATCGTTATTGAAATGCAATTCTATTGCTCACATACACACACTCACACATATGTATTAAACCATGAAAATTGTAGAAATGTTCTAGCAGGAAAGAAAATTTTAAATTCAATTTTAATGGATATATTTGAGTACTTTTTAGATATTGAAAAATATTTTTTATATATACATTCGTATTTTAATATTTTTATTTTTCATGCATGAAATCTATATCTTGATTTAAAATAATAATATAATATACATATATCTAATAAAAAAATATTATAAATATGTCTTTACTTTGTCATAATAATATATATAATGATTATATTTTTAATAATCTATAATATGCTTATTTATGTGAATATTTAGAATAGGTTATGAGTTCAAATATTAATGATATTATTATAATATTTTCACTTTTCATACATAAAAGATAGAATTCAAGAAATGCATTCGTATATTAAAATTATTACAGTGATTTCATTCTGATAAAAATTAACCAAGACATATATCTAAGTATTATCATAGATTTATTTTAAAAATAACACAGATATAAATCAAAAGCAACATAGATTTATTTTTATATAATATAATGTCGATTTATATAATTTATATATTTTCAATTATATCTAATCATGATAAAAGTCAATAACAGTAATGAATTGTTATCGAAAAACATGTAAATAAAAAATACTTCCCATTTAAACGAAACTGGCAAAGGTTAAATTTCCTTATCAAATCTGTTATTTGTTTTAATAATTTTCCATCGCGATTCATCGAAATTATCTGAATTATCGTAATAAAAATTATAGAAAAATATCGTTTATATTTTTTTCAATTCGACCAGTAAAGATATCGTTTAAATGACGTTTCATCTTATTGAAATATAATGACTATAAACATACACTGTTATATGATAATTTACTTACGCATGTTTACGAGTACTTTGATACTGTTCGTTAAAAAGGTGACTCTTTTAAACTGGAATTTTTCGGTTCAATACTGGTTATTATAAATTAAATGTGTTATATGTATACATATATATATATATATATATATATATATATATATATATATATATTATACATAATTTTGTTTAATATATATTGTAATATAAGACATGTGTGGTCTATTGACATTTTAATAATTAAAAAAAAAATTAATAACGATATATTCGTTTGTAAACGTCAATCGTCTTGTTATTTTCTATTATTATTATTATCTTGTAATCTAAATGGAAGAATATAAAATAACATATGTCTGAAAAGCTGAAAACATATGCGCTGTGACTCGGGGAGCTTGTTAGTAGCTAGAGGGTGGTTGTTAAAATTCGTCTTCCCTTGCACAATTACGTAAACGTGCATCGAAGTTTCTTAAACTTTCTAGGATACTTCAAAATTTTTTAATACATATTTATAAAATATTGATACACGTTTCATATAATATAACGACGTATATTAAATTATTTAATATATATATAGCTTTATACTATTTTTATAGTTAATTAGAAATATTTATTGAATAATTATATAAATCTGTATTTTCAATTTTAATATATGATTTAGATTCGTAATGAATCATTGTTTTTATATATTTAAATGATAAAATCCGATATTGTTTAGTTTTAGCAATAACAACTTGTTTTCGATCTAATTAACTATTATTATATATCAATAAAAATAGTGATTGATGTAATATCAGTTAATATGTTTTTTTTCTAATTTTTGATAATTGTGAAATTTTTAATTAATTATATTTTAATTTGTTTTATATTGCACTACATTTTTGTAATTTATCCTTGGCCCTAATTGGTTATATTTGTTGCTTTTATATAACTAGAATTTAAATAAGCGTATTTTTGGGTTACAAAATATTTTTAATTAATTTGAATGTGTGAGAACAACAAGTAAAAATAATTTATAATCAGTAATAATTTAGCTTATAAATAGTTTATTTGAATTTATAAAATATTATAGATTAATTTTATGTAAAAATATATTTAAACTTCAAGGATAGACGTAGAACTGATGATTCATTTTTAAAAACAATTAGACATATAAAAAGTTTAAAAACACAGACCTATGTCCACAATTTACGACTCTGATTTATTATATAATATTTAATATAATTATAACATCATATTTACTGCCACATTTAGAACGTTAACGTCTTGACTCAGAGCAAAGATTACAATGGCGAAAATAAATATTATATTTTAACGTGATTTATAGTTTTATTGTCTCGCTTAAAACTGCGCAATCACTGGTGGAAAAAAAAATTAACAAATATTTATATACGTATAACTATGAAACATAATAAAGAATAAAATAGTATAATATTACGGGGGCACAAATTTACATAACAGTCAACGGACATTAGAAAAGCTCTCAACGCGGTAACAGATTTTACGAGGCGTTTTAATCACATAAATCTTCGTTAAATGTTTAATTTAACCTTATCTTGTGTGTGCCTCCGTTGTACGAATGGATCTAAATGTTTGATAGCCACCTTCAAATATTAGCAAACTTGTGTTTTTCCTAAACACACGCCGTATAATAAAATATAATATAATGTGACTGTTGCCTTAGTGATAACTGGAATTGAGGCGATAATTGCGATAGCTGTGATTAAATCGTGTTAATTTCTGATAACATATTTATATTGTAATTGTAAGTTCAACGATCTTGTATTTGAATAGTTGTTAGAGTAATATGAAATATATTTTTCGTTCTTTTATAAGCTTTATATCGATTTATATAAGTTTTGTTTTATATTAAATTTTTCAATATTTATTAACATACTACAATTGAGATGTAAAAACGACCAATATACTAAAAACTTAAAATCGTTTTATTTTTAGTTCAATAATTACAATCAAAAATATTTTTAATCGAGTACAAATATCGAAAGAGTCAAAAGCAATATGTCTACATATTGTACAAACACAACAAAATGCACTATCGGTAATAACTCAAAATAACTTTTTAACCATTAGATAATAACGAGATCGTCAATTAAACGAATTTTTAAACTGTTTGTCAAACAACAATATCGCATAAAGCGGTAAACATTGACAAATCATAAAACAATTTTGCGCGGACGTTTGTTCGCTTTTATAAGCGTTTATTTGTTCAATCTTGATTACTATTATGTTTATTTCGGTCGTGTTTGGTTAATTGAGTTTGTGTATTTTCGTTTATAAAGTGTACAATGTTTTTTTTTTCAGTTGTTGTCGCTTCTACAGTTGTTATCGTTTACCAAAGTGAGATGAATAAAAAAATAATAATATTAAATATTAACATTGACTTGCGCCGTTGTACATATAATATATAATAATAAATTTGGCGCCATTTTTAACGATGCAAACAATATGATATATTTTTTTTTTCCGAAAAGTATCAGAATATATATATATATATATATATATATATATATATATATATATATATATATATATATATATAAAGGTAACATATTTTTGTTGAATATAAGGCCGGAGATACACAATTGTGGTATTTGTCAAATATGCGATGTTACACAGAAGGGAAAAGTTAATGGAAGAGTTTTTTCGTTCGTGTATTTTGAACACTGCGGTCTGACGTATTATTATTATATATTATATTATAAATATATATATTTTATTTTTCGGTACGACAAAATCACAATAAAAAAAAATGTATATCGTCATATTCGTTTGTCAACGTCAATCATTTTTTTTTTATTTTCCTTTGAAGGCATCGATTCAATGGAATTGTTGTGGAAAATAAATTGTGTACCGCGGACGCATCGATTTTCCGATGCAGCATTGAAGGCTTTTTCGCGATTTTGGAGCGGAAAATTCTATAAAAACCCGTATATTCGTCGACCGGTTGGGGGGGTTGATGTATGTATGTGTGTGTGTGTGTGTGTGTGCGTGGAAAAAAAAGCCGCATATATGAAAGTCAACGATGGTAACGTTTTAATACAGAAAATTGACTTTTAAAAGGTATTTTGCGTATTAAAAGCTTTTCGGTCGATATATCGAATGTAACGAAAATGATACGGTTAGTCGGTTTTATAGTGAAAAATATTTTAGATAGTATAACATTTTTTTTAAAGCGTGTTTATTTTTTTTTCGTGTTTGAATAAATTTAAATATTTACAGCTTAACTCCATTTATATGTTACTTATGAGATTAAGTCTGAAATACGCGAGCACTATATTATTTGAGGATTAAAATAATTAATGCTGTGTATTTATAATTAAATACATTTATATATGTAATCATTGAATTATCATATATGTAAAAAATATATTAAACATTTGTTAATAGAAAATCGGTGAAATTCTCATAAATTATATGCGATGTATAATGAAATATTTTTTTAAATATTGTTTGTTTATATATGTTATAATTTATACCTTTTTTAAGATAAAATATGACTTTAACAAACGGAAAACAGGTAGATTTGTGTCATTTTAACGACCAGACAAACGTTTATCCGTACAATGAATATCATACCATGTGAATATAAACGTTTCGGTGTGTTGACCCGTAATAAGTCACACGGAAAGGGTGCGAAACTAATGGGTCAATTTATCAGATGTTGTGTTTGTTGTGTGTGCAGTAATAATAGCGTTTGATGAATACACGACAACGACAACGACGATGAATAAACTGATGATGATAATGATGATAGTAATGATGACGACGACGACGATGATGATGATGATGATTAATGATTGATGTTAAAGGGTCGAATGTGGTATTTAGACGCAGTGACGTCCCGAGTATATTGCAGCATACCGTGATTTTGATTGGCAATTGAAATTTTCGAGAGCGTTTACTTTCAATGAAATCGTTGTAGTAGTAAACGATTTCGATAGTTTTTCATGTTTGTTTTTTTTTGGATGTCATATCGATTATTTTATTTTGTTGTTTTATTAGTGTGTCGAAAACATTTCAATTATTGGAACGCGAATATATTAGTTTTTCAATTATTGGAACATTTCAAACATTTCAATTATTGGAACGCGAAGTGTTGTAATTTTGTGCGGTCTTAAATATTCTAATAATTGTTAGTTATATAGAAGAGTGTAATTTAAAATACATTCTACTAAATGATTTATAATTAGAAACATCAGAATTATTTATATATTAATCTATTAAAAATGATTAAAAATATAAATGAATCGAATCATTTGTAGTATTAAAAATTAGTAACGGCGTTTTTAATATTAATGAATATATTTAAAGTATTTTAAGAAGTTTTTTCCTTATTTGATATAAACTATATTATATGCTGAATGATATACATATATATTAGAGTGAAATTAACCGCTATCAAATATATAAGAAATATACTATAGATATAATATTGTAGACGAATTTTTAAGGATGATTTAGAAAAAAAATTGAACTCGTTGTTTATTGAAATGATGATTTTAAATGCTTCAAAAATCATTTATATATTTATTTTATATTGGTATCAAATATATAGGAAATAGACAATAGATAAAGTAGATTAATTTTTAAGGATGATAAAGATAAACTTAGTTTGTTAAAATAACGATTTTAAGTAATTCAAAAAAACATTAAGTTAATATATTTAATATTGAAAAGTATGTCGATGAAAATTGGCATCTATGAATACTTTGCTACTGATATTATACATATATAGATATATGAAATCTTATAGAGCACGATTAATATGACGAATTTTTCCAATCAAATATTCGCCAGATGATCGATCGCCTACACGAAATCTGTGTAATATTTACGTTTCGAATGTAACTAGAGGTTCGTTTTTGCGACGTTTCACGATCCGGAGGTCCGGCGTTAGAAGGTTTTTCTCGTACAAAGATAATGTACGATTTCTGTCCGACTAACGGACGGATGGGGCCGATAACGTCCATAAATCTAATTTACGGATGAAAAAACCCGTCGGCGATTAGCGATCGCCGCGAATTTATGACCTCTGGAGTTCGGATTTATGATGTGAAAGTGGACCGCGAGTACGCAGTCGGCGCGGGTAACACTTTTTTTTTCTCCCGAAACGCGCATTCTATATATATATATATATATATATATATATTCGAATCAGTATGAGTATTTGAATTGGATTGAATTCGATTTTTAACCGAATCAAGGTGTAATCAATGTGTGTATATTTTAGTCATTATATATTTTTGATTTATTATGTATATATATATATATATATATATATATATATATATAATATTTATATATATTATTATTATGTGCAGTAAATAGTTAATTATGTGATTATTTTTTAAATAAAAACTTTGCAAAAGTATAGAATTATAATAATTTTGTATTTATCGCGGGGATTACGTTTCAGGATCAATCGTGTTAATTGAAAATATGCGAACTGGAATTTTAATATTTATACATTATTTTAATTCCGTATAAATTTTTAATATTGACTTTTAAAATAGTATGCACTGTATCAGTTTGTTTAAACTCAATCTTAAATGTTTACACATATATAGAAATGTTTTAGATTTTAAAACTTAAATATATAATTTTAAAAATTTGTTATGGGTATTTGACAAAAATCCGCAAAATATTGATATTTTTTGAAGATCCGCGAAAAACGAATTGCTAATAGCGAGGGATTACTGTATATGGTATTTTTGTTATATAAATATAATAAAAGCAAATTTATATTACAATAACATTTTATAATTATGTATATGCAAATTACAAAATTAAATTAATATGGTTAATTATAATTTAGAAACATTTTCAGAAAAGTTATTTTAATTAAATTTAAAGACATTTTTAACTTTAACACCAATCCACTTTCAGCTCGTGTGCATTATATAAAAGAGTACATTTATTAACATACAACACGTATAAGGGCTGTTTTGACAGAAAGAGGGGGGGGGGGTAAGCGTATATTTTGATAAATAATATAAACTCAACTTGTGCAAAAGTGGGGATATATAGCGGACAAAAAGGGTTCCCATTCAACCGCACCCTCGACGGATATGATTCGTTCTTTCACTTGCAAATATGCGTTCAGTAATTCATGAAGACGAACAATGAAACACCGGTTTTTTGATGGACGTGCAACCGAAGCCTATGCGGAAAATGCATTACACAATCTTATTCAGTATATTCAAGGCTTTAATTCTTCCTTTATGCGCATCGTTTGCTTTGGAGTGCCTTAAAATTTCGAGAGAAGTCGCCATAGAAACGGACGATTTTTCTTTTTGGCGCGATCTCTCTTTTTTTTGTTTCACCCACTCTCGCGCTTCGGGGCATTTGTGTCGGAATCGCATTTCGGACGCGGTGCCACTTTGCGGACGCTTCGAATAATATGAAAGGGAATTTTTCGGGTTCGTTTCGAATTTCGCTCGAAAATTTTCGTCGACGTAACTTAAATCGTTACTAAAAAAGAGGGGAAAACTTTTGCTTTTCGGCGCTATAAAAGAAAGCGTTTCGTTCCCTTCGAAACATTGACAATTATAATCAAGTATTCTATTAAATTCACTGAAATGTTCAAGCGAAATTGTTATTTCTCAAACTTTTAATTCTCCATTCGAATAATTAAGCTCCGCTTATATAGTCGTTGTGCAGATAATCGTTGTTTAGTTTTACGATTGTGTTGTACTTTGTACAATTTTAAAAATCGTTACACTATTTTTATAGTCAATTAATTTTTTACTATTTATATTTTTTATAATATTGAGAATTAAAATAGTATCGTATAATATTCCAGTTTATTAATTTTTATTTTATTATACATATTTTTAAGTAGATTTATTTCCAGATTATAATATAAATTTTATAAAAGTTTTAACACGAGCAAAGCTTTTTAAAAGTTTAAAAAATGAATTTGAAACCAAAGGCATACTTAAATGGAAAACTATTTATATTTATACGTATATAAAATATCGTGGTAATCTTTGTTTTTGAAGAATTAACGCTATTCTTTATACAATATAAAAATATTTTCTTTTTCAATATGAAATAGTTTCTTGAATATATTATATATTGATCTTTATAGGTTTATCATTTAAATAATACAAGTTTAAAAGTAGAATTATTAAAAAAAAATATTATAAATATATTTTTTTCTTTTATAGTCGGTCATTGTCATCCGCATGTCGTCGAAGTCGGCTGCAAACAGATGAGTCTTCTGTCTACAAACAATCGCTTTTTACACGACGAAATCGTGATATTGGCCCAACGTTTGACGGCAACGATGCCCGAAGAACTATCGGTATGCTACCTGGTCAATTCTGGATCAGAAGCAAACGATTTGGCACTGAGATTAGCCCGAACATATACGGGCAACGAAGACATCATCACACTAGACCAGTAAGTATGAAACGTTTGTACGTGTGCTAATAATTGTACTCCGGATGTATATATCGGTTTGAATTTTTATGACCACATATTTCTTTTACATTTGTATGCTTTATATACAGTTATCATAACCAATATTTTAATATAAAAAAATAAATATTTTTTTAAATATAATATATTACCGTAGAATTTATGCGAATATATTTCTAAAGAGAAAATATTTTTATTATGGCAATGTGAAGATATTTTAATTGTTATTATTATGTATACTATAACTTGGAAAAAAGTAGCACTAAAGTTATTTCGTAGTAAGGATTGTAATTAAAAAAGCTATATGAAGCTTTTACCGTGTGAATAAAGCGACCGAGCTTTAGCTTTTCTGCGGTTATTTTTTATTACGTTTTGTATTACATAGTATGTGAAGAGTATTTAGTTTGTTCTTTGTTTAAAATTCCATGAAATTTATCAAATTATTTTAAAATTGCATTCTGAATATTTTGAAAGTTATGAAATTCTTCGGTTAAATTTATCAGAATATATTTTAACCGTAATAATTTAAAATGATGAATCTGTGAATTAATTTTTGAGTGAAATATATGAAAACATTATAATTTTAATTTAAAAATTTAACTTATATATATTAATGCTTTATTTATTAGTGAGAATTTTCTGTTGGGCTTTTTGTTCAATGTATCAATTTTTTATAACATTCATTTTTATGTATTGTTTTATAACACGCCGCTTGTGAATCACTGATATGGTTATGAAAGAGAATTATTTCATATAGTTATTTTTATATTAAAATAATATGAAAAATATATATATTCTATCAATTTATTGAAGAATAATATATGATTAAGCTGACTATAAGTGATTTATATATAACACGTCATATTCACAGTAATATATAATATAATATAATTTTTAATTGGTTATGATGATGTATTATAGTAATATATAGATGATTTTTTTTATTTATTTTATGACAATTTTTTATATATGAAAATAAGTTTGACTATTGAAAGTACTTGGGATATAAATATTTAAAAATCATCTATATATTCGCATTTATAACTTTCCCGCGCATTTTTTTTTGTTTCTTCTGCTCGATTTTCCTTTTAATTAAATTTTCAATGGCGATTTATGAATGAATGCATGAAGAATACATTTTTAGCTAGCTTATATGTGGAATACATATGCCAACCTGAATTCACAGAGTGTCTAATGCCGTTCTTTTTACATTTGTTTCTTTCAGCTCATAAACGAACAAATATCAAACTAATCACGTAAAGGAGTTGTCTTCATCTGTGTCGTCTTCGTAGTCAAGATCAGCTCGTCTTTTATATAAAAAAGACAGGGTTGTCATCGAAAAGCTTCGGATTTAACTATAGTTAAACGGTCTTTTGAGAAGGCCGTCATGTCATTTAAAAAAAATTGAATTGTTAACAGCATGCGTTATGTTATTAGGACAATTTGATTATGTATATTATTATTTTTTTTTGCTCGTTTTGTATTTTGTTCATAACGAATGTGTTTGCAAGAAAGAAGATCACAACGTCATCGTTACGCATCGCAAGTTTATAAAAGCGGTAAAAATTAATTAATTTTCTTTTCAGACGGAATATCATCCATATCGGGAGTCCGAGAGGATTTCCTCATTTTATATTTACAGTTTGTCCGTGGATGGACTCTATTAATATTTATTAATTTTCTCAATGTTGTCGTTGTTCTCAGGGTGGGTTCCCTGTTTTACTGGGAGTTCGTTTAGTCAACTTACTCCCATCATTCGATTCCGCTTATTCCTCCTTTCATAGGACGACAGCGTTATATCAATCGATTTATATATACATTAGATATATTTAGAATATGATATTTTTATTCCATCTAGAGAATTGTCATGTGGGTTTTGTCACCTGCAATGTATTTTTACAGTGCTTACCATGGTCACCTTAATACGATGATTGACATCTCCCCGTATAAATTTAAACTACCGGGAGGTCCACCGCAACGCGACTGGGTTCATGTCGTTAGTTCTCATTCTATATATTTTTAAATCTAATTATAATTATAATAAAAAAAATAATTAAAAATACTTTTTTTTTTAATTTATTAAGGCACCAGTACCGGACGTATATCGCGGAATGTACACAAACAACGGCGTTCATAATGAGGAAGAACTAGGATATTTATACGCTGGCGAAGTTCAAAAAATCTGCAAGAACTTGTCCAGAAACGGCAGAGGAGTTTGCGCTTACATCGCCGAAAGTCTTCAGAGTTGCGGAGGACAGATTATTCCACCCAAAGGATATTTCGCTAAAGTTTACGAGTGAGTTTATAGTAATTTTAGTTGGGATGCGGACAATTTTGTATCCGTTCGTTCGTTCGTTTTTGTAACTTTGTGCCCGTTGGTTATTTCGCTACGAGCGTTTTTTTTTTTAATTCAAGTCGTGTTGAAAGTATTATTTTTTAAATTTAGATTTTTAATAAAAATAATTGTTCTTAGACACGTTCGTGCTGCTGGAGGAGTATGTATAGCTGATGAAGTTCAGGTTGGATTCGGAAGGGTTGGAACACATATGTGGGCATTTGAGACCCAAGATGTTGTACCTGATATTGTAACAGTTGGTAAGCCTATGGGAAATGGGCATCCCGTAGCCGCTGTTATCACCACAAAGGCCATAGCTGCCAGTTTTAGAGATACTGGTGTAAGATATTTCAATACGGTAAGTTTGAACGTTTCGAACGTAATAGAAAAAAAATTAAACGATTCTCGAAAAAAATACTATTTTTATATGTTGTATTGATGGAAATTTTCCGTGGTTTATTTACGTACAAATTTTTTAAAAATATTGCTGGTGGCAGTAAAATAAATAACGGTTATTTTATATTTACTTGTGGCAACGTGATTGATATATCATGATGTGTTTACATTCAACAAACATGTAAAAAAAATATTTGAGTATTTAAATATGTTTATGGTATATTCTTTTAATTTATCTAAGGTTACAGAATTATTAAGAAGATATGTTATAAATTTTATAACATATATCTTCCGTAGTAATAGGTTAAAATTTTACAATATTGATTTTGATGAGAAAAAAAATGAAAATCGTAAATTAATAGTCATTCGACAATTTAACTGTTGTTTTTTTTAATTATAAACATATTTCACATTATCGTCGTTTTTGACATTTGACAGTTTTAACTCAATTTAAGACATTCGGGTTAAAGATTCAATGAACCAGCAATATCAAAGTATTTCTTGATGGCCGGTGAACTATGTTTGTTGTTTTTCTTTTCACTAATATTATTAGATAAGCGTAATTATTTTCAATGACCTCAGTTTATTATCGTATATAATGTTTACAGTGCGTAAAGTTAATCGAATTTTTTTTCTACTACAATTTAATGAATTATTTTCAAGTAGACTACGTCATTTTAGTTACTACAGTGATAACGTAATATAATATATTTTTTTTATTATGCACGTGTTTTTGTAGATACAAATCACGTGTTGATATAGTATAAAAATATATTGACCATATATGACAAAAAATAAATATAAATCGAGATTAAAAAATAATGATAATTTTATAAGCGTCATAGTAAAGATTCCGATTACGATTAATCTTCGTTGAGATTGATTCGATTTTAATAATCGGCGATTTTTTTTTATCATCGCTTAAAATCCATCTTAGATCCGTATTTAAGATTAATCTTGTATCGCATTGTATTCTATTTTACGAAAAATGTATTCGATTATTTCGCAACATTTTTTTTTTTTTTTGGCATGTCACGTTCATAATATTTCTTGGAAACTGCCGTAAATACAGTTTATTATAGGCGATCAAATATCAAAATATAAGAAGGGGATGCTGGGGTCGTATCGACTTTCAGTATGTCTAGTAGTTTATATACGAGTTGAAAGGTTGCGACCCCCTTTACGAAAAAGTTTTTCCCGACATATTATTATATTATTAATACGAATTATGTGCGTTGTTATTGTTCGGTTTCGTCTTATTTTCAACGAAATTACGTAATGCCTTGTAATATGAGCAAAATGGTGAAATTGTTCGCATACATCTTTTGATATATAATTAGTTACGTAAAGTTTCGCAATATTCACATATTGTCTATTGAAAAGTTAAAATTTTGAATTATATATTAATTTATAAACACGTAAATAGATGTTTGATAATACGTTAATTGATATATTTATTATTGTTATTCAAAATTTTATATAAATATTGATGATTAAAGGTTCAAATTTTTTCTTCAAGTACCACATCAGGTTTTCCCAATTTTCTTATTATCAAACACAGTTTTTCATTATAAAATATAGAAAGTGATATGTTTTTACGATTTGAGAACTTCGATGTTCGACAAAAGTTGTTTATTTGTTCCAATTTTTCAAACAACTTTCGAATTTTCAGTAAATACATCCAAGAAATTTGGAATCATATTTCAAACGTATTTTTTTAATTATCAAGATCATTAATTTGACCGCACTCGTTCTCAGATATCATTTTTTTCTGATATTTAGACATATATATTTTTTAATCCACTCATCAGAAACCTTTTGATCATTCGACAAACACGCGGAAAAAAGCGTCATTCGATTAATTACGCGCCATTAAAAAAAAAAAAAAAAAACCACCATCAGATTACGTTTCCGATCATATTCGAGCACATGCGCCCTTCGGACACGCGCATTAATCGCTCAATATAATAATAATGTTTAATATGTGTATGTCTGTCGGTCGTTTTTATCACGTTGCCAAACAAAATAGTCGCGGGGATCCGTTTTTCGTTTTTCCGCGTCAAAATGTAAACAGCCTTTGATCACGTTTTCCATACAAATCATTCGGCCGTAGAGAAACGTGCTTTCGTGGACCGCGTGTGAACCACTCGCATAATCTTTTGTTTACTTTATTTTATACAACCTTTACATACACACACACATATAATATATATATATATATACATAAAATATATATTAATACTAATACATATATTTATATCACAATAAAATATATTAATTTTCAATAATAAGAAAACAATACATCTATATATAAATCTTAATCCAATATTAATTATTCTATTATATTTTCATTCAATTCATTTATATAATATTAATACATTGTTTTATATGAAAATTACTAGCGACGATCATGCGGGCTAATTCGATTTCTAAAACGAGATACGTTAATTTGTTAGGTCAAATAACGAAGGTAATACGTATATATATATATATATATATATATATATATATATATATATATATATTATACATCTATGAATGATATATTAAAATTGACACAATGCTAATTGAACGATTCGATCTTGTGTAATGACAAGAACATGTCACTTCAAACAAAACTGTACTTGACTATATGTTAATTTGAATATCACTTAACATAACGTTTTCACTAGGAAAATATTATATATATATATATATATATATATATATATATATATATATATATATATATATATATTAGATATCCAATTATAAATCAATTTGAACCTCTCAGTATAATATAAATATTAATTTTAGTATCATTAGAATAAAGATGTTTTTTCATTATATAATATATTTTTTATGTTGCAAAATGATCGTTAATAGTAGTTGAGTCGATATGAAAAATTTCACTAATATTTACTATATATATGTAATATAATATTTATTAGTGTCTTAATTATTATTTTCGTTGTAATTCAATATATCTGTTAACTATAATATTAACGTCGCCGTTCTTCCATCTGCGTTAACATTTTATAGTATTGTTTTAAATTTGATATCGAACCGAAATAAGTCTTTGATAAATAACAATAACGATATTTGATATTTTAATTAATGGACGTAATTAAGCAGGTACGTGTTTTAATTAGATTTTGCCGTTTTAACGACGTATTTTGCGCGGGTCGATTTCGATATTTTCCTCTATTGTTTATTTATAAGTGCTTTTTGTACGTTTTCAAATTAATTAAGTCGATTTATACATGTTTCCCCCCCACCCCTTGTATTTTATTACCGGTTTATTTAATGCGATAACTGATATCGATTTTTAATAATTTAATTTATGAAAATGTCGTAAACGTTGTTTTTCCGAATATATATTATAAATCGATTATCAGAAGTTGACGGCGACACATTTTTAGAAATCAAAATATTTTTTTCGTAATGTTTATTTAGAATGCGGAATATTATGATTAATTATTTTTAGTACTGAACGACCTTGTTAATAATCGAAATTTATTTAAATTAATTATTTCCTTAATTAAATATTGTGATTACAGAAAATAGATCTTGAATTAAAATATTTATTTAATCTCAATTAAGATTTTATTTATAAAAATGATGAAAATAGAATTAATTCATTATATAATATATTAAACGGATTCATTGTTATATAATTATTATATATTGAATTTATATTTTTAAAAATAAAATGAATTAGGAATATTATATATTTATAACTAAGGATTTTGAATCAAAAGTTTATTAATTGTTATATAATACACATTTATAAGAAATTTCCCTTAAATAGGTGAATCTGTATAACAAGTGGATCTTTGTGGAGATTTGCACACGGGTCCACTTGTTAGATTACTAGAAGTACACACATTTTTTTAATTATATATCAAGATTTACCGAAATGAATTTAAAAATAAAAAAATACTTTTAAATTAAGACAAATGAAAAAGAATAAATTCTAATTAATTTAAATGATTATTTAGTATTAAATTGTAAAATAAAATAGTATTAGAGTGCTACCCCGTCGGCGGTTGGCGGCGCCGACGCTAGCATTTTATATATATGATTGTCAGTTGTGGTATTTTTTTTAATGATATATTCAAAGATTTTATTATATTTTTTTTTGTTATTTTCTACTATACAGTATGGCGGTAATCCAGTATCATGCGCTATCGCCAATGCAGTCTTGGATGTCATCGAACATGAAAATCTAAAAGAACATGCACGTCATGTTGGAGCAAGAATGCTGGGAACATTTTGCAGACTAGCACATACACATCCGCTAATTGGTGATGTCAGAGGATTGGGATTATTTGTGGGAATTGAACTGGTACGAGACAGGAACACTAGAGAACCGGCGACGGAAGAAGCGAAACACATTGTATCTAGGTAAATATATAATATACATATTTTTTAACTATATTAATTTAAAATTAAATTTCAAGACGTCTTGAATTGATGATATATATATATATATATATATATATATATATATATATATATATATATATATGTGGGGCAAAGTTAATAGATTTTTTTTATCGTATATAAATCGATAAAATTCATGTTAACTTATATAAAATGCCGTTCTGAACTTTCGCACTAAGTTTGACAAGTCATTAGGCAAAGTCGCATAATATGGGTCACTTACCGAGCTCATTTTTATTCACGCGAAGAACATTAGAAGCAATCCATGCTGAACCAGATAGCACTAGTTTTGATATAGTGAGCATTTTATAAAGCGTCCGATATTAGTAAAAGTGTGATATTATTAAAAACTTTAAGCATATTTAAAAATAATCTTTACAATGTAAATGTTTAATTATTTTACGTGAAAATCTATATATAGTAATAAATTAAATTTCTATATGATAAGGACATATATTTTTTATTGATACTAAATTGTGAAATAAATTAAAATTCGAGTGTGACTCCGGCGGCGGCGTTCGGCGCTCTATGATTATTATATATAAGATATATTTAGAAATTTTTTCAAGCAAATATTATTGCTAAAAGTTTTCATATAAAATTTCGTTATTATTATTATTATTATTATTTTGAAATGCGATAAAATCAAGTCGGCAATAATATATAACGAAAAGTGTTCTTACGACAAAATTTTGCACGTACATTTCTATATATTTACTATGTCGGGAATGTATAGTGAAAACGTTGCCGTATAAGGTGCATTACAATGGTTTTCCATACGGGGCACGTACGCTTTTTGAATTACCTTTACCCTCCGTGAAAGTGGTGCCCCTTTTGCTGGGGGAAGGGGGGGGGAGAGGAGCAATATCGAGTGGTGAAGCTTGTCAAACTTCCATCGAATTACTTGCGAATAGGGTTCCGCGAATGATTAATTCGAAATTGTGAATATTTTGATATTATTGAGTTAACGGTAAAGTTATTTTATATTTTATATAGATTAAGATATATGTATATATTATGAATATATTTTTAGTGTTTTTATGATACGATTTAATTTTAATAATATTCAAATAATTTTTAATTCGTTTCCATTTGAAGATTTTTCGGATCGGTATAAAAAAATAATATTAATTTTTCTATATATAATATAGAAAAAATCTTTATTAAAATTCATATTCATATATAATTAATTTGAATCAATTTTCACAAAAAAAAAAATAAATAAATAAAAAATAGTTTGAGCGACTATTTCATCACAGTTAAAGATCTCATATTGAAATTCATAACTTCAATTTATAGTGTCGAGTCATTAGTTCTATGTTTAATCTCTAAAAAAAATATTATTTTTATGAAAAAAAGAAAGTAAGGAATAAATATAATTACTATATTGATAAAAATAAAAATAAAATAAATTTAAATTCATAAATCTCTGACAACCCTAACTGAAAATTTCTTTATACACATATAACAACATGTAATTCAGATATTTTATATAATTCAATTCGTTCTAAAATAATCATTATTACAAAATTCGCAACTAGAATTTATATAAGCACACTAACAAACACACACATTAAATATTATATGCAAGGTCGAAAATCGAATAATTTAAGCATGATTTAAATTAGCGAAGATTAGTATAATATATAAATAAGATAGCGGCTGTAACTTATTCAGATTCGCGTTGAACATTTGAGAATGAAACTGTAATCCATTTCTTGGAAGTTGAATCCAAATCTTCTGGCAATGTGTGTAACGTAATTTTCCTCGACGATAATTATATATACTTTAATATAATAGAAAGTTTTACACGTTATTAATTGCCAATTAACGCGTAAAATTATATTATATCTAGTGTTGAATTTGTATATTATTATTATTATAAATTTATATATGTTTTAATAATAAAACTGCTGATTTTGATTAAACTCGACTTTTCGATATGTGTTATAATATTAATTGTAAGCAATATTTGATTTATTTACAGATGGATAATTTCGAACGTTCGGTTAATATGAAAAGTCAGCGTAAATTTGTAATAAATGTATAAATTGTTATATTAGATAAGTTTTGAAATGGCGGCGTAACATCAAATATCAATATTAGTTTATAAATATATATATATATATATAGATATTAATCTAGATTAGATTAATTTAATTGATTTTATTTGTTAATGAATGAATTTTTTTTCTTTTAAAGAATGAAAGAAGAGCACATTCTTATTAGCACAGATGGACCATACAACAATGTTCTAAAGTTCAAACCTCCGATGGTATTCAATGAAGAGAACGTCGATCAGCTGGCAACAGTTTTAGATAGAATTTTAACCGAAATCGAGCAAGAATGCGAAATGGACTCGGAGCCAACTCCAATTACTCTAGAGGTATTTATTTTAACGAATTTCTATCGTAGATAAAAATAAAAATGAACGCCTTAACTATGAATATACTATGATATATTATAATAAACTTGTCTATTTGAAAAACTCGATTACGTCGTCGTCGCCAGTTTGTTAATTATGTTTTCATATTTATTATTATTATTATTTTTCATGAAAATAAAATAAGAGCGCGCGTCGTAAATACGACGTTACACTTTCACGTGGATGAAGTTTAATATCGTCGAGATTTTTTAATTACGAGTCTCTCGCAGCCGTCGGGAAAAATCTCATATGTATGCACATAATTGGACGGGAGCGAGGGTCGCTCGAAAAGTTCGAGGCTTTTCCGCTTTTCCTCATGGCGTCGCGTTTATTTTTAAGTCAATTTTCATCCGGGTAATCTGTTTGAGCGCGTTAATTTTGTATGATGTTATAAAATATTCAATATATAGGTGTCTTTTTTTTTTCTATCGCTCATAAAATTAGTTTGAATAGGGTTGTATCGTACGATAGTTAAACCCTTTGCACTCGAGAGGTGTCGTTTGGACACCATTTGGAATAATGCGA
The DNA here is from genome assembly GCA_024500535.1 of Leptonema lineaticorne. Classification (NCBI taxonomy): domain Eukaryota; kingdom Metazoa; phylum Arthropoda; class Insecta; order Trichoptera; family Hydropsychidae; genus Leptonema; species Leptonema lineaticorne. The sequence goes on from JANIJI010000009.1 coordinate 4,264,315, forward strand.
TAACTCGATGGGCGACGTTGACTATTTATGTTAATTTCTTTGTAACGAATTTCTATACTCTTTTTGATTTTCTTACTTTAAATTAGTCTATAACTATACACTGGACTGCATTTTCGGCATTGAAATTTTAAAATATTTTTGGTTTAATTTTAAAATTCTTGGTTAAAATTACTAAAATTAAAATTTTTAAAACCTATAAACATTGAACGATAAATCGATTTTGTAGATCAGTATACCTCAATATACCGTTTTAAAAAAAATCTGAAATGATCGCGAAAACTGTTCTTTAGATTTAGAAATTTGTTCAATAAATTCATATATTCTATATAAAACTAATAAACAACATAAATTTATAAAATGTTGAAATATAAAAGCTTTGTATATTAAATTAGAAGTAAAAAATTCGCTATAAACGCAGCGAAACTTTTTATTTTATTAATATAAAATATATCAGATTTTTATTAATAATACCTTATTATATAATATAATATAGTAAATACGTGTTAATATACAATATGTATATATTAATTTTGCAGGTATCCGTGACGACCCTTGGTCCATCATCAGTGCTAGAAGCAAACATGTCGAATAATCAACGCTCCCCAAACAACATAATGCAGTTAGAAGATCAAACAATCACCTCAGTATGAGAATCGGCACTTTTCATCGCAAAGACTTAATTAGATAGGCCGATTTTTTCATCTGAGCAATTTTAACGTTAGGTTATTTTTAATTTTTAAAAGCGTTCGTCGCCCGATCGTAATTAAATAACTACAAACATACATGTATGAAAAAACGAAATCGGATTCTATTTTCCGAATAGTACAAAAAAAATTATAATATAAAAATTCTCACTTTGGCAAATTAATATTTTTTGTATATATGTATTATATAAATATATTATTATTATTAAAAAAAATATATATATATATTAATAAATGTATTATATTTATGAAAATATTTTTAAAATTAGATATATTGTATATATTATATAACATGATTATTAATAATTGTATAGATATAATTTTAATTAATTAAATATTTTATATATAAATCATTTTTTTATTGTCGATATTCGAACGATGATAGCACTTAATAACAAACTGCAAAAAAAAAATAAAAGAGGAAAAAAATGATGACGTTCAAACTTATATAGAAGGCAGATAATGAAAATATTTTTTTTCATATATATATATATGGTATATATATATATATATATATATATATATATATATATATGCGTTTATACATATATATGGTATATTTTTCCATTTGGAAAAGATGAATTATTATCAAGAAGAAAACAGTGTGCGCGTATCGAGTGCGTATATTTGCGAATGATTTACGCTGAAAACTTTGTCGGTGTTTTTCAGGACGTTCGCGTGAAAAGCGGGGGAGAATCGGGAACGATCCGGTATGAAAAGAACGTGAAAAAAAATAAAATAAAATGAAATAAAATAAAGGTTTCAGAGTGAAAACTCGGTTTTAAGGTGAAAAATGATATTTGTCTGAGATAACAAAAAAATGTATATTTATATATATATATATACACTGATATATATATATATATATATATATATATATATATATATATATATATATATATATATATATATATATATATATATATATATATATATATATATATATATATATATATTGTGATAAATTCTGTGTGAAATTTATATATTTTGTTATTATTTCAAATTATAATTAATCTCATGTAATATATGTTGTGTATAACGATTATTGTCCGATAATAAAGGGTAAACAATGTGAATACTATCATAATATAGTAACGTTGGCAATTCATATACATTTGGTTATAATTGAAGTTATATTGATTTGACTATATTATACATTATATTGGTAATTAATAAATGTAAAATACGAGTTCAGAGTTAATTTTAATAAAGACAATGGAGAGTCATCCATTAATATCATCACTTATAAATTAAAATATATGAAAATAATATATGATTAATGTAAGCAATATTACAACGCCATCTAGTGAGATTTATCAATATTCATTGATTAATATTGTATTTTATGAAATAATCACTTATGAAATTATAATATATTGAATTTGAGAACGACATCTGTATTTTGTTATAAAAAATATAAAATTGTTATTTTCTTATAAAATATTGAAGGTTTAGTTTTTAAAAAAAGTTAACATTTTATTTATATTAAAAATTTTCAATGGAAACATATTGAAAATAGAGAAAAAATGTTTGAATCTGGAACAAATTTTCCATTATATATTAAAATTAGTTTTCATATATTTTCCTTCATATTCAAATCACGATTTAAATTTAAAAATTGTGGTATATAATTTAATCAGATATTGTAATCGCTTTATATGTGTTCAATATTAATAACCTTATTTAAACGAAAGCATCGGCAAGGAAAACACTATTAGATTATTTTTTCCTCCTTCGAAAAAATAATATAGAAAAGCAAACAAAAATAAAAATCTGAAAGAGAAATAGGTAGGGGGGGGCGGGTGGAAGAAAAAAGAGTGGAAAGGGAGGGGGGTGAGGTAGGAAGAAAGCGTAGCGTTCGACGGATAAGTAAGAAGACTGCGGAAAAGTCGCCCCGAAGGGAAACTATTAATGAAAAAACTTTTCCGCTTGCTCCGGTATTGAGTGGAAAACGGTGAAAAGCGTAGAAGTCGTCGCAGGCAATCCGCCGCTAAATTGTCCCGGAATTTGAACTCAATTATCGATTCGACGAGTGAAAAACTTCGCTTTCTAGATCTGTGCCTAGAAATATGCCGCAGGAAAATTTTTGATGCATTTCGGATAAATCGCATGAAAATTCGTGCGATGCGTTCAACGTGTTATAGGCAATGTTTGACTCTGTTGATCGAACAATATTGTATAAACGATTTCAAATTTACACACACACATATATATATATATATATATATATATTTATATAAATAAAATATAATATATTTAGTTATATTATGAATGTACTTTGTGAACAACGTATGTGGTTAACAAATCCCTCAGGTGTGTTAAATCATGAATATGAGATATTTTGCTATTACATTAACTATATATACCGCTGTTATTGGACAATTACTACTGAGACATTACATAAATAACCTAGACCATATATTATATGTGAATTCCTTTTGATAAATCGTTTTATATTTCACACAATTATGAGGTGTCGCATAGATGAACTACACACACATATATATATATATATATATATATATATATATATATATATATATATATATATATATATATTTTCACGATGAAATATCAATTATGCTAGTGTCACGCGAATTGCCTATATCATGTACAATCGTAGCTATGCATATAAAGGATGTATCAACTTGTCACACGTCAAAACGAACAAATTTTGAATTAATATTGATATTGAGTGGTGACGTATTTGTTCGGACGAGGGTTAAATTTTGACGTTTTATCGTCTATTAGTAGATCAATTGTCAAACCCGTATCATAGTTTTGTAAGATATTTATTTACAAGTTGTTACAGACCATTAGAAATTTGTTCGATTGGTTAAATTAAGAATTTGTTTCAAAATTTTGACGCTAACGTGTTTATTTAAGTTTTAACTGTTTTCAAAGTAACACGTCAAAAGTTTAAACAATTCAATAAACGGGTTATATTTTTTGTCATTGTTGAGAATTTTTTTTAAATTTGTAATTTTTGAGATTTTATTTAGTGAAATAAATTTATAAAAACATTTATATAAAATTGTATAGTTTTTTTGGTACTTAAATATTAATTATTGTTTATATATCTGAGTTATTCGTATTATATTTAATATTTATTAAATTATTTTGAAATAAATTACAAATGGTTGATTTTATTTCTTATCAAATTTATATATCCAGTAATCACAAATAAATTAGATTTGAATTTGTTTATTAATTCTGCTAACAAATAGAAATGAACAGATTCAATCCTCTTAATAATGTTTTCATATTTTTATTATTGAAAATTTTTACATATTTTTATTACATATAAACAACTGTCATTTCATACATTCACTATGATATTCAAAAAAATCTATTTTTGTTTCATTGATCTTTAGTATAGATAATACGAAAACATTCATGAATATGATTTCCCTCGGGATATTATTTTAAAACATGACGACTATTATATAACATAATATAATAATTCAACAGTCGTAATCATGATAATACACATATATTCGAAAATATTTGAGAACCATCAATATTTTCAATCGTTGGTAGACATGCGAAATTGAACGATATTGTTTTATAAAACTTTTAAAAATCAAAAAAAAAAAAATTTGACCGATATCGATTTCACAGAAAACATTCTTTGAGGGTTGAAAATTAAATTCGTTATATTCAATTCGCCAAGAAAACTTGCAAAAAAAATATCATAACTTTGCTGAAAAAGCTGCGATTTCCAAACCGCTTTCAGAAAATAATTTTCCTTGTCAAAACGCATCCGACAATGTATAATTTGATATATGATCTGTTCTAATTAACCGGATATTTTGAAAGGTAACTCGATTAAGACGTACTCCCGACCTTTGATAATTGTATCTGCTTAAGACACAATTATTATTCAATTCGTGGTTTATATTTTGATATATGATATAATTATATTTTGAAAAGTAAACCCTTTACCTTTTATATACAAGATTAAAAATATATATATATTCATACATTAAATAATATTTAGCTTCATTTATGATATGATCATATCATAAATTATAACTATTTTGAATTGGATCGATCTGTGAATATTTATTTTATGAAATAATTAATTTTTATTTTTTAGTATTATTTTGTTATATGTATATATATATAATAGAGTTTCAGAATATTTTTTTTCAGCTATTTTCATTGGAGTCCGTGAAAACATCGAGTAATTGGCATTAACGGATTACACATTTTCCCGTTTTTAGTTCAGTTAAATCGAACGTTGATCGTACTATGTCTTCATTATAGCGCACAATGGAATTAAGTAGTACGTTTAAAACATCACGTTTTCCGTTTAAAAAAAATATGCAATTTTTTTAAAAATAAATTTAAATTGAACTTTTATAAATTTATGTTTCGTTTCGATATCGACAACAATAGCAATATAATTATATTATAAGATATGCGCGCTTCGTTTTATTTATTCGTATAATAATCTAGCGCCACTATTCCGATAGTTAAATTCTATTTTACGATCGTCGCACGTTAATGGGTTTTTGCGCTACGGCACTGGGCGGGCATCGTCGTTCGTGGCATTCGTGTTAAATTTAGAATCGGTTTGATTGTACGTCTTTGACGATGTGCGGTCTACCGCTTTTTATCGCATTTTCAACCCTCGAGTCAGACGCGAACGGATCGAAACGGTTTAACGCGGGGTCGGTTTTACCCCGTTCGAGTTTCAGAGATTTTCCCCACATTTTTCCTCTTTTTTTTTTAAAAAAAAATATATGTACGTCGGCGTGTCTCAATATGTTAAGGGTGAGATTTTGTTGTAGCTTTAAATCCGAATCGTTTCGTTTATTTTATTCGAAAGGGTTGGATTTTAATTAAAGATTAAGTTGTGTTCTTGGCTCAAACAGGATACGGAAATTAGTTTATATCCAAATTTATATAAAAATTTTATATATTATTCAAGTACCAAATTTTTTATCATTAAATATATTTTATTTGAATTTTAAAAATATTTAGATATAAATTTCAGACCTTCAAAATTTAATTTTAATTCATTGCTAAATTTTTATTGATATTTATAAATTCAAGAATATTAACAAATATATATAAAATAAATTATTTTTTTTATATATAAAACATTATAAGATTTTCTATATAATATTAATAGCATGTTTATTAGTAATACATAGTTATAACTTCAAAAATTTACGAGTTTCTTTTTGTTTTACAAGAGCTAGTTTACGCAAAGCGTATATTTAACGGTAATATTAACCATATAATTAACGGTTTAAATTTAGTGCTCATTTACGAAATGAACAAACTGCGGTTATTTCGAGAAAACACTATATAAGACCTTAACAAGAAAATTGAACGCTAGCTAATACGACCTTTAAAAGGGTAAATATTATATATAGTATAATTAAAGTGCAAAAAATTAATATTGATCCAAAGCAATATTCTCGTATGAAAATCGTTTAATATTATATATATATATATAATGGGGTTCAAAAGAAGGGCAGTTAAATTTTTCAATATGGAAGAGTAACGTTATTATGTGCTTAAGAATTACGTGCAGTTAGTTTTAACGTTTACGTGTTTGAACTATACGTTGGCTCGACAAAACGTTGTCGTTTTTATTTTCAGCATAAAACGCTTTCAGCTCTCGCATAGGGGTAGTTTGTGAAGTATTTTTAGAACACATAAGGGTAGTAACCGTTAGGGAGAGATTTAATTATACGTCTTAACAACTAATGCCGGTTTCGTCGTATAAAACCTAGCGCTAGTCTGCTATGCGATAAGGACAAGTTATAACGGCTACAATAGTAGTAAATTGTATATAATTGTTATTATAATTATTATTTATTTGTTTTAAGCGATAGTCGAAAATACGTTTTATAACGATGGAAGAAAGTTGAGTTTTATGCGTTAAAAATTAATATATTATTGATTTTTTTTCCTATATTAGAATATATTTCTAAATAATAACTATGAATCGATTATGTACTAATTTTATTCTATTGATAATTTAAAGACGTCAGTGCCAATTGAAAAAGCTATTCACTTTATGAAAGATTTTGGTTTGAAATTGAAGCCACATGACCATCAGGTCATCGTATATTTAATGAGTAGATTCAAAATAATGTTAGCGGTGAAAATAGACTGGTGAATCGGTCTTTAAGATTATGCAAAATATCTGGTCTATGTCGATAATTTGTAGACGATTGACGTTGAAAAATTGAAAATTGAACTTTCCATATACACTTTCTACGAGTCAAACGAGATAACCACAAAATCATATTCAAGTAAAATAAAATAAAATTTATTTTAATTTAAAGTTATAAAATATGTTATATATTTATGTATTTACTATATATATATATAGATAAATTGCGTTTAAATTTGGAAACAATGTACAAATATGCGAATATATCGCGACTTTGTAGAACCTTCGTGTATGTGTCTGGTTGCGGTTGAAGTCTGAAAAGGTTTCCCCATGTCGTCATTGTCGCATTGTTCAACCGACCATAAGCAGTTGAGAGAGAGAGAGAGAGAGAGAGAGAGAGAGAGAGAGAGAGAGAGAGAGAGAGAGAGAGAGAGAGTCGAGCATTTTGTATCTTTGCCGGTTGGTTTCGGGTAAATTTTGGCGTCGGTTCATATTTCACGTTATTAAGTTCGAGTCGGGAAAACACCGCGATGTGCGGGGTATCTTCTTCACAACGGGGATAAACTAACCCGATCCCCCTCACCGCGCAATTTTCCGACCCGAGCCTTCCCCTTCCCCCTCCCCTCTAGCCGTGCCGGAAAAGCTAGATCCGATCTCGGCAGCGGTGACTATCTACCATATTACGATTGTTTTCCTTGCGAATTTCCACTTGCTTAACAAAATACGCATGACGAGTATTGCATATAAATATTATATATATATATATATATATATATATATATATATATATATATATATATATATAATGAATATCAGGGTTAAAGTTAATAAAATATTATGTTTCGAATGGAATATTTCCTCTGATCAAATTTAGGTTGTTTATTATATTATATAATATAATATATTTTGTCGAAATAATTCTTTTTTTATGAATCGTTCTTTATATTATATAATATATAAATGTATTATAAGTATATAAAATGATAAAATGTCGCCGTCATCATTTATTATATATTTTATCATATATATGGTCTAGTATTTTATTCGATCAAAATTTAATCATTATACGTATTAATTTTTAAAATATTTTAGAATTAACGATTTCATTTAGATTTTGACGGTTAATTATTTTTTGGTAGTGGAGAGAGAGAGATGTGACGGACTAAAGCGCAATATTTTTCGCCATACTGTGATATATGTTTTTTTTTTCGTCGAAAAGTAATATGGCAGACGTGTAAAACTCATAACTCGCAGACTGCACATTTTTTATTTTTATTTTAAAGATAGTCGGTGGCTTCAAACAAAAACAAATAAAAAAGTTCGTCGCACATTTTGGATGAAATTTTTTGTTAATACAACGTGAAAAACATTGGGTTTATAAAACGAATAAATATATTATATATCGAATTTAATTATTAATTGTTTTTTTTTTAATTAAAGATATATTTTGATATATTAACAACTTTTTTTAATTAAAAAATTTAATATATTTTTTGTTGAATTTTGAAAATATTATATATACGTAATATTTAATTTAAATGAATCATAATATATTTTAATTATATGAAGTAATGTATATATATTTTGTATTTTTGCATTATATAATATAAACAGTCTGAAAATAGAAGACGTGACAACACTTCTGTGAAAGCACTGGGCACAATAAGTTTTCAGCCTGCATCAACTTGAGGCTCAATTGTGGAAAACTTTCGGGTACAGGTAGATTCTAACTAGAAACTTCGTAAAGTTTTCAGCATAATAACTTTTATAGAAAAAAAAAAACTTGTATCTATATATATATATATATCTTGTTGCAATTTACGAATATAATTTATTTTATTTATTAAAATTGATAGTATATATTTTGTGTATTACTATTAAATTATGATAAAAGTCAAATTAAAAGACGATTATATAAAGAAGAATAATTGAACTAACGTAGCGTGTTTGCGTCGATTTCATTTGCGGTACGTGCACATTGAATGTTGTCAGTTGTGAGGGGTTATTTTCCAATTGGCGATTCGGCGTTGTCCGACGACACGAATAAGGTAAAGCCGAGGGCACTAAGTAAAAGGAACACCCTTCGGTTTCTTTTATAGGAATACGTGAGAAGAAAGCGAAAAATATCCTCCCAACCTCCCCCCCCCTCCCAAGAGAAAATCAAGCATTTCTAAGGGGGGTCCGAAGGGGATACGGTTTGGTTTTTAATCGTGGCGCGTATTGAGCTCGTGTTCGCGCTACCGTAGATTTTGCCTCTATTTCGTCTTCTTTCAATCTTTCTTTCTGTTCCACTTGCTTGCCGTCGGATGGAAGAAAACGGGACGAGCTTAAAAAGCTAACTTCATTAGCCGGTGAAAGCTTGAAGCGAGCACTGAATGGCCGATTAAGTTCGTCGGAAACGGTTTCTCTCTTATTATTATGCTCAGATCTAAGGGTGGTCGGACCCATTATGGAGATTCGTCGATGAAATACTCAATCTCTATCTTATATCAAGACGTTTGTTCTTCTATGCTTTTAGATGAGGGGGAAAAAAAATCTTAATTACGATATCATTTTGTTAAGATTCTCATCTAATATATACAATTTGAGTGAAAATTTCTATTATTAAAATCGATCAAATGAATGATTTGATTTTACTACTTCTACTAAGTTTTAATTAAATTATCATTATTGTCCTTAATGATAAAGTTTTTATTGTGACTAGCATATTGCTGCTAAACACTTTCATATTTTAAGAAGATAATGCGCCTATACATACAGCCAAAAAGCTTCAATCTTGGTTGGAAAAGCCTCAAAATATTATTAAACATTTTCCTAGACCACGAAAATTACTAGATCTCAACGTAATAGAATATTTGTGGAGCAAATTTCCTTCTACAACCATTATATCAGTTGGTAAATACTTTGAAAGAAGAATGAGAAAACATTACGTTGCAAACTATTCAGACACTCTACGAATCCAATTCAGTGAAGAATTGTATCTGTTTTACAAACAAAAAGTGAAACAACATATTATTAATAGGTAAATATTGTGTATATGTTAAGTGTTTCTATTATTTTGTCCAACTTGTGTATCTATATTTTATTATATAAAAAGTAATATTTTAAAATTTCTATATAAATATAGATAGAATGTAGTGTTGTTTGATAATATTGTATTGATATTATATATATACATATATATATATATATATATATATATATATAGGAAAAAATTGAATATTTTTTCAATAATGATTGTGAAATTGAAACAGGATATAAAAATGTGATTCAGACAATAAAGACGATCTGAATCATAAAACGGACGCAATTTCTAGAAAGTCACATTAGAATTAATCGTTTTCATAGTTGACGACTACGGAACTCTGAATGCCAATTTAAGACGTCGTAAACGAGAGATTTTGCCATTCGGATCGTCGTCGTCGCATTCACCCTTAGCAAGCTGTCCTTTTTGTGCGACCGTCGCGAAAAATAAAAAGAGACATTCCCCCCCTCAGATAGATAGATAGAAAAAGAAAATTAAAATGAAAGAAAAATTTTCAAGAACGAGACGAAAACACGAATCGGTTATTTTGAGATATATAGAAAGAGGGGGTCGATCGGTCGTAGAATGGGTTTTTCATGATGTTTTTCTTTAGTATGTGCATTGTGAGGATATGAAAAGAGTATAGGCGACGACTTGTATGTCGTAATGACCTTTTTATATTCATTTTATTACGGTATAAATAAACCGAGCGGCCATATTCCATTAGTGTTATGTTCCGTCAGCGTCTTGGCAACAACGGAACATTCCCAACAGTCTCACAGACCAGGAACAGAATCGTAAAACTATAAAATCCCACGATTCGAACATTGCTGACACCATGTAGTCAAATGGATTAAGTGCGTTAGGTTTATTTATTTCTCGGTTCGGTTCTATTCATGATGCTGACGTTTTTATATATTATTCTTTTTTTTTTATGTGAATATATGGAATATATACTCGTAAATGAAGCGAATTTTCATGATATTACTATTAAATAATGTTGCCAAATATAAATCATTAATAATATAATGGATAATTTATATATTTATTATACAAAAAAGAATTCAAACCAGTAACAGTCTAAATATATTAAAAAATATTGTGATATACTATATATAGAAAAATTATTTATTATTAATTTACTTGCATAAATTGTGAAATTAATTGATATTATATATTATTTCAAAAAATATTTATTTTTTTATTTGAAATATACTGAACACTGATTAATATACTGAACGAAAATTTGATATAAAAATTGTGTTATATAATATAATATTATTTTGAATTCGATTTAATATATATATATATATATATATATATATATATATATTGTAGGAAAATTTATATCAAATTAATTCCAATCGAATAGAAATAGGCATTAGATACATTTTGTTTATGAAACAAATGGAATGGTTGAACGATTACATTAATATACAATATTGCAGATATACAGTTTATTATATAATATAACATTTTGTCGCACAGATAGAAATAATACGCGTCTATTATTTAGACGAACTAGATACAGTTTATGCGCACATTATCGGAAAAGCGCACTTTTCCGGATAGAAAAAAAAAATTGAATACACACTCGAGACGTGCGCATATCGAAAGTCGTATCGTCAAATCTGTGCTCGATGTTCGGGACAGTTATTACTTTTTTATTCGACGGTTTTTCCCGTATTGTGTTTTTCCTCTTTTTTTTTCTTCTCTCTCATTCTCTCTCTCTCTCTCTCTCTCTCTCTCTCTTTAAAGACGCGTAAGTCTTTCATATGCGAGCGGGTGGAAATAAAAGGGAGTGAAAATCGACGGAACGGGATACGGTCTATCCGTACTTATTTATAAGCTTATACGTGCGGATCGGGAAAATCGCCGGAAAAATTGAATACAAATACTCGAATTATGCTAAACCGAGTGTGAAAATATTTTTTTTTATATTATATGTTTATATGTATATTAATATTATTATTTTTATTTTTTCTTTTTTTTTCTGTGTGAAATCAATTTTTATCTTTTTTATTTTCAGCATACTTTTCCGCTTCTATACAGTATACTTGAATAGTTACTTTCGGGATATTAATATGTAATTTATTGTATTCAATTTTCATACGATTCGATTTGCGTTTTCCGTTTGAGCATTACAAACGAATATTGGGAAATGTGAAAAGAATTGGAAATGAATTTGAATGAAAATAATATATATATATATATATATATATATATATATATATAATTTTTATTTTTTATATATAATAATATACTATTAATAAGTGACGTTAACATATTTAATGTAGGAATTGTATTTTTGTTATTGTATTACAATATTATTATATTTAAATAAAAAATAATAATAATTTATATTGAAATTTGAGCACATCAAAATTAGTATTGATATGCTCTATATTAATATATGCTTATATAAAATTTTGACGTATCGGAAAAATTAAATGTTAGACGTAGTTATTCTATAATGTAATAATTAATAAATTTTGAAATAATAATATCTTAAATTTTATTTATACGAAAATTAATAGATAAATTTCGTATACGAAGTCGAATTCTTGAAATTCATCATTTGGTATTGGAAATATTTCGAGATTGGAATTTTATAGCCAAGGGGTGTTGTGTTTGATGTCGAAAAAAAAATATGCCTTTAAAACGATATAACTATATATTATATAGATATATAGTTGAATAAAGAATAAGTATATAAATTTTAAATAGTTTTTATTGTAAGGACGTCAAAGCGGTTGACATATTTAACTACCCTTCTGCAATTTTCTTGCTCGAAACTTGCATAAAATGTCATTTGCACTTGAGTTTTATTCAGAGTGGAGTACAAAAATGACGAAAACAATGTAATATTAAATATTCTAGCTTAAGTACAATAAAAATAGCAAGAGAATCTCCTCTTTGCGGATTATTGTTCTGCGGATTAATTTATTTTTATGCTTAATATATATTATATAGATGTTGAATATCTCGTCGTAAGAATGCATTCATAATCTCGTCTTTCGTAAGAAAATCCGGAAACTACTAGAAAATTCAATTATTATTTTTTTCTTCAACACGACTGAAAGACAGTTTGAAGCCGTCGAGAAAATTTTTCATTTTTCCGTTCGCAAATACGCTGAAAATTCAAAATTAACGCTGCGGGTTTTCAGCACCCCGGTTACGTAGAACGCGCGCGTATCGAGGGTTAAAACGTATATAGTATGCGAAAATGTATTTCTGGAAATCGATTCGGAAAATATGTTGTTGTTTGCAGGTGGGTTGAAAGTTGATTTAGTACCGACGTGTTCTTTCGAATCGAGTATTAAACGCCTCCATCTAAAGTTGGCTAATACTTTTGCGCAACGTTAAAACATACTGCCTATTTTCAGGCGAAACTGTTATAAATTTTGCGATTTCACGTTCGAATAGTGTGGATTTTATAACACACACATATATGTATATAAATTTTTTTTAACGGTAGAATAACTAACATGTATCATAATAAATCTATATATGGTAAATTATTCAACATCGGTTAAAATATATTTTTAAATAATTTAAAATGATTATTTTTTTTACACGAATCGTGTTATTTTATACAACTGTATAACAAAAAAATATTAATTGTGTTTAATAATCTGTATATATATATAATATTAAAAAACGATACAAAATTATATAGGTCTAATATTTATATAACTTCATTTATAAACTTTTGAAAAATGACAAAAGATGTCACTTTCATTGTTTTTTTTATATATAAAAAATTTGCAGATTTCAGCAATATAAAGTATTTTGCCAAAAAATACAAATATGAATTATTTTTACTGATCACATTTTAATTATCATATTTTAGAATCATATGAAAACAAACTTTATATAAATTAGAAATGAATCTAAAAGTCGTAGACGACCTTATTTGTATGAAAACATTGATTGATATATATATATATATATATATATATATATATATATATATATATATATATAGTTCAGAAATAACAAACACGAGCAAAATTTTCACGAATTTTCCATGAAAAGTCAAAATTGTACGTCGAGATATATTAAAAATTTTCCAAAATGTCGAATAATAATGTACGCTTTTCATACTTTTGCGTTATTATGAAAATTTTCACCGATCATAAAAACGTATATGTACAAAATGTTTGCATATAGACATGCATTATATATATTAAAATGTATGAACAGTCTCTTAAATATTTATTTATTATTTTCCGTTCGATATATATATATATATATATATATATATATATATATATATATATTCGGTATATATATATATATGTATATATATATATATATATATATATATATATATTCCGTTTTTCACTCCTCGTCCCCAAAAAAAAAAAGTTTTTTTTCATTATTTGTCATAAAAGCGCCAAAATGGAAATGCGAAAATGAAAAACCAAAAAAAAATGCACCCCTAACCGGGATGAAATAATTTTATAAACAAAAGCCGCTTATGCGAATCAATTAATTATGTTAGCTCATTGTTCTTCGCGGAAAATACTATTCATTTATTATACAATAATAAAATAAACAAAGCGCTGATAATTTTCCGAATTCGAATCGACCGCTTTTTCCGCTTTTCACCACCCGATTTTCCCCCGTCGCGCATCTCTCAGTCAAAATAATACAATAAATACTTTCGAGGGATGTCCGCGATGGATGACGATGGAAAAACTCGAGGGTGGCAACGCGATGGAAAAACCTTCTCGTTTTATTTTTTTTATTTTGTTATACTTCATCTTCACAACACAGAAGTGGCAGACAAATAAACGAAAGTATCGAACGTCACGTTTTCCCTAGGAAATTGAAGTCTCGGTTCAATCGCGGAGACAGGTGTCGTCAACTGACTGGTTTCCGTTTTGGATTTGCGGCGAAACCTTAATATACAACAAATGAAACTCATCTACTTTTTTTTTGTTTTTTTCGCGAGCAGGGTTTTCGATCGCGTTTTCCTTAATCTGAATATTTTTATCGTATATTTTTCATTTCACCCTCGGGGATGTCACGTCTTTGTCGCAGTATAGATGGATCGTTATAACTTTTTTGTTTCTTTTTTTTTTCAATTTCAATATATTGTTTTATTATATTAAAGAGGTATGGATTTGAATTTTAAAAATTATAATTTTCATGGATAAAATCTAAATATATTATTATTAAATAATTATATCATATTATATAGTATATTGATTTTTAGTATTTTGTATTGGTATATATATTTTTATATATGTCTTCTGATTAGTCATTGTTTATCCAATAAAAATTCAAGGACACATTTGTATATATATATATATATATATATATATATATATATATATATATATATATATATATATATATATATATAACATGTATTGCATTATCAAGATAATAAATTTACTCAGATTAAATAAATAATAAATTAAATCACACATTTTATTTATATCGCGACTAACTGGTTTAAAGCCAGATTTATCAGATTAAGCGTTGAGTTAATGACTATATTTTTCGTTGTATAATAAATATTCAAAATATGGAAAGTGTACGAAAAATTCGAAATAAATCAAATTATTTTATATATTTTTTATAACGATAAGAGAAATATAATAATTTTGAAGATATTGAAATAAGTGCATATCTAATAAAAATTGTTTAAAGATTGATTTTATCGATTTTTATTTAACTTTTAAACCAATTCATCTTATTTATCGACAACCCTAATTTTATACGCCAGTTTTGTAGAGATTTTTTTTTTGTTATTGTTTCTTTTCACCGAGTCACGTAGCTCTTTAAAAAAGCGTACAACTAATGCAAAGCGTGTTTCCATCGGAAAAACACAGTCCGAAGACATACGAGCTGACGTTCGTATTTTTGCACTACAGCCGATGTTTAGCTGTAAAATATCGTATTTCCACCACCGGCACTTTTCCTACGTGTCCCAATTAAGTGCAGTCGTGGAAAAGTCATAAAGAAAATCGACATAGATCTATACCTTCACTTCTATCAGATTAATCTGTCCTTAGACGATTTCGTTTTCTTCCGGGTGTATTTATATCTGTAATAAAAAAGGTTTGATAATTTAATTTATATATATATATATATTTTTTTTTTTAATTTTGATAAAATAAGATGGATTTCATAGTCTAGATTATATAATTAATGCGTTAATTTTACATTGTCCGATGTACGAAGTTTGTACGTCAATTTCCTGCACTGTAGACGGTTTCCTGTTGAAGTGATCTCCCGTCAGACAGACTGACCATAGGACAAAGTTAACGTTTGTGTCTTTATCTAATCTTGTTTCCTACTGGGGGTCAAAGGGACAAATTTATTACTGACAATGCCATAATGGAAGTAGACCTGTACATTTGCATATACATGTTTTAGTCAATGGCCGGTGATTTACCGACTTCTGTCTATCTTTACTGTTTTGTCTGCTCTATGCGATATTGTCGCAAGAATAAACATGAATTGTTACTATGAGGTTTCTTATTTTTACGCTATTGTATTCTATATTACGTAGAAATATTATTTTATATATACAAGTATTTCTCAATACTATTCAATTGTTAGATTTTATATAGTTTATATATTGATATTAAATATATTTTTTTTAAATAATAATATGAAAAAAATGTATCAAAAAATGCGCGTAATATATAAAGTTAAGTGGTGTTCGTATCAAGTAGAAGACGGCGTTCGTGAAAAACTGGAAAATCCTTGGAAAAACCGCAGTTTTTCCCGACGGAACTGATCGCGTTACCTCAACAGCTTCCAGTGGCGGTTAATCCAAACGAACGATCTTCATTACTGTACCGGACACGGTCGGATAATATATTTAGCGAAACTTAAAAAGAAAACCGGAGGGAAAACCACGGGAAAAATTAGGGAAAAAAATAATTAATCGAACCCTCGGCGGACCGCTGCGGTTTTCCACTTTTCCCCATCGCTTAATTCGGACAAATTTTAATTGAATTAATGGAAGGTTTTTCCTTGACCGGATACCGTTTAATGTGATCAAAGTAAAAATTGACGACGCATATAAACGTTTACATGTCGATAGCGTCGTGTTTTTCATTTGATTTTTTCCTCGTATGCGTCGAAGAAAATCGTGGAAAACTTTGTTATGGAATTACTCGAGTAACGCAACATGTTTACAAAGTTGCCGGACGTTTTATACGGCATCACATTATTTATGCGGACGTTGAACAATTTGATATTTATATTATATTGTATGTATTATGCATTTTCCACGATGTCATATCGGTGCGAGCATGTAGAAAATTGCGGTGGAAATTTTTGGTGAAATGGAGAAACTTTGCATATTTTAACGTCGTTACGTCGTGAAGAATGTCGAGTTCAAACGCAACTTGTATTCTGTATCATTCTTTTGTATTCAGATCGATCGATAAAATAGCAATTTTTACAACAATTCCAACAAATTTATAACTTATTTTCATATATAATATTGGATTTTTTTCACATTTAAATCACAGCTTTATTACGCGATAATTGGAATTATTTCGGAAAATTTTAGTATTTAACGTATAATTATGATATATATATATATATATATATATATATATATATATATATATATATATATACGTTTATTAAATGGTACCATGTAGTTTATAATATATAATTTAATTTTGGAAGATAAGCAGCGGTCATATGTTGTGAACGTGAACGTTGTGTAAATCATACGAGTGCTGCAAACGATCGTTTGCAAAGTGCACCGAGTTTAAATTATTTCGAAACGGTCATTAAATGCATCATTAGAAGTGTAAATATATATATATATATATTTTAATATATTAAACAATTTTTTTTTTCATTTATGACGTGTTGTTGAATGAAATTCGATTTCCGTTTTCGCAATTGAAAACTTTTAAAATTCGATTCGACTTTTAAAACTTCACAATAAGATAAGAGCTTTAGCTAACGGTTTGCCGCGTTACGTTCGGTAAATTGTAAATGAGTCGACGTTGTCGCGGCGGACCGTTTCCGGTTGAATATTCTCACATGCAACGAAAGCTCCGGTCGAAGTTCAGTAAGAAAATTTGTCAGTGGCGTTCGTTGCATCGGAGCACAAGGGGTTACTAAGGCCGCTATTAAAGTTGAAAACTCTTCTTGGGGAAGTAACCGAGAACCACTTCAGAACGCCTACAGTGTGTTACTATAGCTACAATCGCTAATGCTGAAAACTACCATTGTTGGAACGCCACTCAAAACTACCCCACTGTGTGGAGAATTTCCAAAGAGGACGTGCTTCGTGGAAAATCGATAAATTTTCTAAATTCGACGTTGAAATTTTAATATGTTTCGATTTTATTCTATATTAATTCAAGTAAAATAATTTTATAAACATCAGAATAATATCTGATTATAAAATATAGTGTTAACTTCTCGATTGAAATGAAAAATAATAATTTATATAAGAAGTATACCTTGAGCTTTAGTGGATTTTTGAAAGAGCCGTTTTAGCTGATTCAAAGTTGATGTGGTATTAATTTGTATTTAATTTTATATTTAATTTATTGAAAATTTTAATTTTAATATTGATATAGATTATAAATTGTCATTTGGTCTATGGTTTTGTTATATCTGGTATCGAAGCGAATAACGTGAATTTACATTATATTTTATTTTAAATTCTTTGTTTAAAAAAAAAAGATTTCACACAGAAATTAGTTTTTATTGCTATACGACATGCTATATTTTATTATAATGAACTATTTGCACTGTAATTGTACTCAGAAACAGTATAAAGGGCTAAATCTATGAAATGAAATAAAAATATTAGTTTTTCTTAAATTATGGTATTTAGTGTTTGAGAATCACTGCTGTCATTTGAGTCCAAACACGTTCTAACATCTGGATTTAAATAATAGTCTCGCACGAGTCTCGTAGCAGTTCGTCGACCAAACTTTGCGATCTGTGCATTTTCATCATCCGCACTACAGTATGAAAAAAAAAACTTATGACATTTGATCTCGTATTGCAAACTCTCAAATAATACAAAAGACAAAAACCTCTCCTAATACGTAAATTATGAAGGGGGATGAAAAATCATAGTTGATATTCTATATGCATTTTTCATATTTTAAATCAGTTTTTGAAAGCGGAAGTTTCATGCGGTTTTCTTCTCGGCTTTTTAACTTTTCACCGGTGGGTGGGGGTTTTTTTTTTTACAAACATCCTCCTCATCCCGGTTTGCCGAAAAACGTTCTTTTAAACGTCGAAAACGGATTTTTCGATGGTAAATTCAACATCCGCAACCACTTCAAAAGCAATTCTGTCAGAACCTTCGTCCTAAGGGGATTGAGTTCTTCGACATTTTGCCTTAACATCCTGCGATTACTCGCGACGTCTAGGGAATCTGTATGATATATTTTATGTGCCAAAATGTATAAAGCTTTCGCAAATTATCCAGGGAATAAAATCTGAGAGGTATAATTTTAATAATAAAATTAGTATCGCACATTTTCGACATGCGGTAAGAATGAAAAAAAAATCAAGAAAATAATTACATATTATTTTTATTCAATATTCTGAAATATTAATTATTATATAATTAAGTCATACATCAATATGAAATATATATTTTTTTAATAAGTATCATTTATAAAAGAATCTTGTAACAAAATAAATTGCAAAGTTTTAATTAACGAATAATATCATTTTTTAGTATGATATTTTTCACATCTTTGCACTCGTGTCGTAACTTGAAACTCGTTAAAAAATCGTGATAAAATTCTATATTCGCTCTTTTGTATGTTAATAAAGAAAATTATTATGTTGTTTTTTTTTTATATATATAAATATATAATAAACTCGTTCGAATTCGAGTGCGTTTAAAAATTACGAAAAATGCGTAATTAACGTACATTTCTCACGAATTCTATATGTGTATAAATATGTTATATATATATATAATTATCAAATATTGATATAAGAATTATTTTCAATAAATAGAATGTGTATTGCGTTTTATATAATATATCGAAATAGAAAAAAAATACAATATTGTGTTCGTGATCGAACGTGTGAATTTTCATTGAACATCAAAAATTTGATCGCGTTTTATTGTTAGCGATTTTGACGTGTGGAAATTGCTGTTTGATTTTTCCGCTGTTAACCCTCAATTGACCGCACGTTTAAAATAAATAACGCGTTGTAAATTTATTGTACGACTTTTTTTTAATAGTTTTATAATATAATATTTTTATTGTATCAAATTTGAGTATAGAAATCGTTTTAAATACGAATATTAAAAACAATTTGAGATTTATAAAATTTATTAAATATTATATATTGAATGCAATTATAATTGGTAAATATATTTATATAGAATATATTTATATAGTAGATTTTTTTTTTGTGTTCGTTTACATCCACTATTTGTATGATAGTGATGTAAACGAGTTGCAAATGTAACCTTAGAAAGGCATCTCCCTAGGGATTGAGCAATATTGCTTTTTTTGTGAAATAAGCGAGTGCCACTTTACTTTCAAAAAAAAAGGGATAACGGATCTATGTTGCTTTTTAGGATGCGACATCGATAAAAAAATTTCGTCCTGAAAATATACGATTAAAATTGAATTTTTCTCCGAAGCATTATAGAAATATATCGGTATTAATAATAATTTTAAGTTATAAAAGGACTTTCGGTCAACGTTTAATTATGAACTTGTATTCTGTCGTCTTTGAAATTAGTTTAAATTTGCTAAATCGAATTTGGAAGAAATTCCTCGTTAAATTTCGTTTACGTGACACAAAAGCGAATGAATCAAAGTGAACGTGAATTATTTTCATTATATTATATTATATTATATATATATATATATATATATATATATATTTTTTTTTTTTTTGAAAGTTGATAGTGTTTTAAATTGTTGTTTCACGATGATAAAATGCGATAAAATAAATATGAAAAATGTGGTCGTTTTAATTTTTTTTAATTATATTAGCGGTAGAATGGTTCGTTTTTGATGAAAATTAATTATACTATAATTAAAAATTGTATTATGTGAATTATTTGTTTATTTTTATATTAAATTAAAAAAATTTCTTATTATTTAATATATTTCAAATATTAACAGTTTTAAAAATTTAGAAATATACATATAAAAAAATAATATTAGGAATTAGCTAAGTATGATATTACATGAATAAAATAAAATATTCATAAATAATATACAAATATTTTTTTTTTCAAAATATATTAAATTTAATTTGACATGATAATCATATATGGTATATATAGAGGTTAAAACATCTTTTTTGAGGTATGAGTTGAATCACCAGGTCTATGCTCAACTTTTTTCAGATATACAAAATAACATACTTTATATGTAATATATTATAATTAAATTTAGTTAAATTAATATAGTTAAATAATATATTTAGTTAAATTAATTAATTGTACTGAATAAAAGAAATTATTTTTTTTTTACAATCCGTTACGGAAACTTAGTATGATTTAATATAAAATTCATTATAGAGTCTTTATTACAATGCTTAGTAATATATACCGGAAGCGCAAAAAAAGGCAGAATTTTCCGGGATTTTGTCTGAGAAACCGTAAATGTATACTACAAATTGCTACGACGACATTCATTAGTGTTAAAATAGTGGTAAGGCTCTAATTAAATTTATCCGGTGGCTACTCAGCGTGCTTATTAAAGGACGACCATGCTGGAAGACAAAGAAATTTCATTCGTTTCACACACACACACACACACAAAAAACGAACAACGTCTATGTCAGTGCTTTTCAATTGTTACGGATAGACGGTTCAGTTTCTACGCTTTCGATACATTGAGAATCTTTTTTTTTTATAAATATATTTCTTTGATTTAATTATTGAATAATACTAGCATTACTATATTCACAAAAAAAAGTATTTAATTTGTATATATATTTTCAATTATAATTCTTAGTTATACATATTTGTATTATTAATCGATTTTTATTGTGTCAGTTCAATTCCTTTTAATATTATATATTGATACGATGCTCAAAAAGTAATCGAAATGTTCATTTTTTGAAGATAATTTTATTTATTTATATACATCGACGTTATCATCTTCAAAATAATTCCTATTAGATACTATCATTATGTCAACCTTTTCTTCAATCTCCTTAACATTTTTAGAATTCATTCCATGTTCTATTACTTAACTATGTTAATTATTAATTTATATCACTTAATTAATATTATCGTTATGATTTCTGTGATTATTAAAAAAAATATTTAAGACTAATTTAAATTAACTATTTGTCTATCCGTCAATTTCACAGGTGCTCGTTGTAATAGGTATATGAGAATCTAGTGTTAAATAAAATGAAGATTCTATTATTAGCACGGAGTCATTTTTGGTGAATACGGAGGTTGAAGCATCATTTCAGTATATATATATATATATATATATATAAATTGAAAAATACTGTTAATAGTAGTTTTTATATATGTATATAAAACGATTACGCTCATTTAATAAAGTAAATTCACAGGATTGAATTGCATCGGGCCGCATTCTAAACACGAACCGCCTGTTTAATACACCCGATCTGCACTCGAGAAAGAATACGAATACACGACAATATATACATGACATAAAAAATAAAGAAGAAAAGAAACTAAACAGTGAAGCGGAATGTTTAATGCAATTTTATGGGATAAGGCGAAGTGAAAGCGCCGTTTCATTAATTAGTTCATGTGTCGTTCCAGACCGGTTACCCGGTTAACAACATCCGTTGTATTTCGGTCGCATACATATTTACGACGATAACAACAATAATAATGAAAAAAATAAAAATATATAATAAAATAATAAAGTAGGAAAATACGACCGTGTCGGACGGCGGGAAAAATTTGAATTAAAAAAAAGTCATTGTTTGTAAAATAATACTGGAAAAAAAAACGAGCGGTCAATTCCCGAGGGAAACTCGAACGTTGATATTAATATTAAAAATATTTAATATATCAAGATTAAAATCGATTTTTTATTGTAAATTAAAAAAAATATATTTTCATTACATATATATTTTTTTATATATTAAATTAAGAAATATTTTATATTATATAAAAAATATAAAAATATAATTTTATAAGATCTTCCTGTGTATTATATATTTTTAATTTATTTTTCCTTCTTCACTCCTTCCGGTGGTGTTTTTTTTTTATTGTTTGTGGTTTTCGTGAAAGTCTGCTCTTTGTGATACCGAAGCTCGTTCATTATTAAATTTTATTCGAAAAGACAATAAAGTGGACAAATGTTTGTTTTCACTCTTTCGTTTTACGATTCGCGCCAAAATTAGTTTTCAGTTGGTGGGTAGAAAAAAAAAAAGAAAATGCAAAAAGGAAATTATAACTTAATAAATATTAAGTGGCGTTAATTTGATTTATGTCAAAGGATTGTGTGAAATCAGTTTCATAAAAGGATACCGCTTTTCTTTTTCAGCTTTAAAGTGATGGCTTTTTCGTAAAATCGTTTTTTCAGCGCTATATAAATAATTTATATCAAAGTGATGTTTTAATAATGTTGGATTAATTAGATATATTTTATAGAATATTTTAAAAAACTCAAGTATTTTATTCAAATATGAAGAATTTTTAGAATTGCATATTTTTATTGCATTTCAGTATTTCAATTTATATGTAGATCTGGTGATTCGATTTTGTGAAGAAATAAGACAATCTAAAATTTTACAATAAAATCTTAGATCAAATAGACATGTCATTGATTTATTTATATAGAATAGGATTTAGTTGTGTATTAAGGGTATAAAATTAGATTTTTAAAATTATTTTCATTGCTATTGAACTTTATGAATTTTCTTAAAATATACGTAAAAAGACATTTCTATAGTTATTTTATTTATTTATTTATCAATTTATTCAACAACAAATTAATTATTGACGTTTAATTATAAAAATAATAATTGTTTTATAAATCGATCATTTTGACCGGACGCGGTAGGAATATGTGTATAAGAAGTGTCGGTAGATTTACTGTTAAATCATTAAAATATTGTTGATATTTCTATTAGATAATCAAAATAAATGATGAAAAAAATAATTTTATATATTTGAATGAACCATTCTCAATATATTTTTATTATATATATATATATATATATATATATATATATATATATAAATATATATATATATATATATAAATATATATATATATATATAAATATATATATATATATATATATATATAAATATATATATATATATATATATATATATATAAATATATATATATATATATATACACATACACACACATATATATATATATATATATACATATAAATTATATTTATTTTTATTTAACAAAGAATTACGATGTAACTTTGTTCATGAATCAAATTTATTAGCGCAAGAGTGGATATTTAGGGTGGCACGCAACGGGTTAAAAAAAAGGGGGAACATGTCCGCGTTTTAGGGATCGTCGGTGTTGCCATGTCGGACATTATCAACACGTGGCGGTGAAATATCCCATAACAACACACTGTGCAATGGCCGCAGACGATATAAAGTAAGTCCCTCTTGTCAGAATACATAATCACTTAAATATATATATATATATATATATATATATATATATATATATATATATATATATATATATATGAACGAGCGGGGTGACACTGCGCAACACTGTGCAGTAAATACTTATAAATAATTAATTAAAACGCGTTTATTAAAAAGAGATGCGCGCGTTCGTTTTTGTGTCCGAGAAATATGGCGTATTCGAGATTTACGACCAATAAAATACGACCTATAACCCGAAATATTCGTCTGTTTACGAAACGGTCGAATTAATAAATATTTGTTGAATATCTAACATTCGCCATTTTATTTATATATATATATATATATATATATGTATATTTAAATATGAAGATATTCTGGTGGGACATAATTTGAGTCGATTCTACGCTCGAACGGCTTAAGAAATCGGAACGCTCGTTAAAGCGAACATTTTCCGGTTCGTCGTCGTAGGAAAATGCTAATTTTATGGAATCGCAATTTCGGTAAATCTTCGATTAGCGTCGATAAATTCGCCGAAAATGTTCGTATTTTCTATGAATAACAATTGCATGTATAAATTTTTCGCGTCCGTTCCGCTTTAGATATTTCGTCAACGATGCCGAAACGATGAGGAAAATTCCGGGAAAACTAGCGCATTCCCTTAGTTTTTTTTTATACGTGATGCAATCATACGGTTTGTATGGATTTTTTTTTGTATTTATATTCGATACGATCGGTGTCATTTCCGGTCGTTTTTGGTTGCGAACGATGACGATTAGATCTAAAATTTGTTTTTGTATAATGGTTGATTTTGATGTAAAATTGAGACATTTCATATTCAAATAATCCCTTATTGCTCTTGATTATTCATTCAACCGAAGCTTTCAAAATATATGTGAATAGATATTTTGAATACAAATATATTCGATATTAATTTATTCCACATTACACATTAAAAAATCGCTTGAAATATATTCTATATAAATTTTAATATTTCTATTAAAATTTTTGCACTATCTTTAAATATTTAATTAAATTTTATTTTTTAGAAAAAAATGTAATCGTCTACATTTTATTCATCAAACCAGATTTTGATCGTTCTTAATTTATAAGTGTTTATCTTCAATACTGAATAAGTTTACATATTCTGATTGACAATGTCAATAACACATGCATGTTATGCGTCATAAATTATTAATGGGTCATTGAGTTTGCCCTGGTCTAGATTTATGAAGATGGATGTGATCTTCATTGCATTTGAAACGATTACATTTACATATATTAATATTATATATTTGTATTTATATATATACATATATTCAATATTTAATATAAAATTATAAATATATTTTCATTTAATAATTTATTATATATATATATATATATATATATATATATATATATATATATATGATAGTTTGCGTTTCAAAAAATACCATAAAGAAAACTATATTTTGAATTTACGTTTTTTAATCACGATAGTTGGACAACGATTCTCAATTTTTAATTATATAATATTATTGATACATTTCTATTCCGTAGTTAAATATTTTGTAATGATAAATATTATAAAAAAACTGAATAAAATATTTTTTCTTATCGTATATAATTAATAAATTAAAAAAAAGAAAAATAATATTTTTTTTAATATTTTAATATTCATATTTTATTATTTTTTTTTTTAATTTTCATATTTTAATATTCATTATTCTAAATTTATTAAATATTTTTTTTAAGAATTTTTCAGAATTAGAATAATTTAAAAATATTTTTATTTTAGTTCTTATTAAAAATATCAGTTAGAAATAACGTATTTAAAATTTTATATCCCAAATTAAAATATGATATAATATGAACATTAATAAATATTTATACTTTAGTGTACACTTGAAACATTAATTTAATGATTATTTACATTCATTGCAGAACGAAATAAACGCACAAAACACCGATTGAGAACCGTTGCAATTCTAAAAACGATATACATTTTTTTTCTGTGTGCATATTTTTATTTTTTAGCGAGAAAAATTGCAATTCAAATTTGATTCAGATGCACGATACGATAAAATAAAACCGCGAATGCTAGTAGTGGTCGATTCGTACTTTTTTTTTCCATTCCGTTACGCTTCGTGCAGATAAACCCTTTGTCTCATTTAATCCCGGGGTTCTGATTTAAAACACGTCGGAAAACTGGCACGTGTATTGTTTATCTTAAAATATCAAACAAAACGTGCATGCCACCGAAAACATATTCAAAACACACATTCGCCACTTTAACTAGATATCGTGCATAGTTTTGTTTGAAATTCGATATTGCATAAGCGAATAAAATTCAACAAAAAAGGGGAATCAAATTCGATCACCGTTTAAAACCTGATATTTTTCGATTAAAACTTGCATAGATCATTCGACATAGATCGCACGTGAAATAAGGACTATTGTGACATTGCGATATATGTAATTGAAGCGTCTAGGGGACGAAAGCTAAGGGATGAAATCCGCGTTCACATCTGTCCGTATGCGTTTTCGTGGAAAAATAAAAATATAAGTCTTATTTACATATTCATATTCGTAGTAAAATTATGTAGGAGATTTATTTTATTACTGTCCCTTTGCTTTATGGTTTTATTTGCTCGAGGGAATTACCATTTTTCCTAAGCTCCTTGTAATCATATTACGCATCAAATGTTAGCCGCAAACTTTTTTTTTCTCTCTTACGACGAAACACATGCACATAAATTTACATAAATATAACGACAATAATTCTAATTCACTCCCAAAAAAAAAATAAATAAAAAAAAATGGATGTGAAAAGAAAATTCAGAAGAGAAATATTTGTATATTGTTTTAAAATATTGTGTAAAAATATAAATGCGAGGTTCACAGCTTGTATATATTTGGGTCTCTTATTCAAATTTTGCTGTTTCTTTTTATAAAATATATCATTTTAATTTTTATATATAAAAACAATTTTATTTTATTATTTATATTAATTAAAAATATTTATTAATGATATTTGAATACGTCAATTTTATAATAGGCAATATTAGAGATTTTTTTATATACTTATTTTCTTAAGCTTTTAATAATCATTTTAACAACATTTTAAACAGCGATAAATTATGACTTAAAAAAAATATAGGATTTAGCAAATGTAACCGTTTTATAGTCATTCTGTCGCATGGTAACAAAAATGAATAAAATTTATGACATGGTACACACTTTAATAAAAAGGTGCTACCAAAAGAAATATTATAGTCATTTCCTTACATGCACACGTATAAATTAATTTTTAATATTAAACTCTCAAGAAAAACTGAAAATATATTTTAAAAAAATCGTTCAAGTGTACAAAAAAATATATAATACAATATAACTGTGATATATTTTTAGAATATCGTTATAAATCATTTTTATTAATAAAAATGGAGAATTTATATTGAAAAATTATTATCATACGACACTGGTTATTATGAAAAAATTAATATTTTTTCACGTGTAAAAATATATAATATAACGAGTCAAGTATTAAAATACAATGATAAGTAAAATATAGAAGGCAGCACTTTGTAAAATCGAAATACTTGCGAAGTGTTCACAAAATAAGTACCAGCGCCTGTGCACGCGTGACTCTATACATTTTCAGCATGATAGACCACGTCTGCCTTTTACATATAAAATTTTTCCTCTTGTATGGAAGCTTTACGTGCATTAAAGTGCACTTTTCTTCTCTGCCAACAACCGCTTGACATTACACGTATAAGGATAAGGATAATATGATATATTTTAATATACGGTGTGTCCGTGTAAAAAGTGACCGATGTCGAAATGAAAAACGAAAACGATTTACGAACGAGTGATATTCTTAATTAAAGTCATATAAAGATGTCCATTAATTTTTTTTTTAACAATATAAATTATGTGTTGAAATATAAAGAATTTATTGGAAAATTGAATTCATTCTATTGCTTATCAATTAACGTCAAACGATGTTGAAAATAAATATTTCTGGTTTATCAAGTTTTCATTTAAAAAAAATACGGTTTATTTTTGTATTTATGAATGAAAAAATATTAAAAGTTTTTTTTTTAAACAACTAAATTTTAAAACGCTTAATTGGACAGTTGAATAATTTGTTAAAACATAAATTAATTTTCACAGTTCTGTAGATTGATATATTATTATTTTTTTCTACAATTTTCAATATTTGTTTATGCTAGTATTCAACATTGTTTAGATTTGTTCAATTTTTTTATAATCAAAAAAATATATAAGATATTAAAAAACTGCATTGACAAAAATAATTTTAATACATGAATAAAATAGTTTAAAATGAGCAATATTTATATTACTTATATAATATTGAAGAAAATTTTTTTCGATGAAAAATATTGTTTTTAGATTAAAAATTCATATCATCATTACTTTTAATTCTATAATAATTTTATTATTACGACATTTTTTTTTTAATTATAGAAAATAATTTCAAACGTAGACACGGGAAAATATGACAGTTGAAAAGCGAAGTCACGTAAAGCGTATATATGGTTTTTCTTTTACAATATGCACGTGCCAGATTACAAGGGGGGGGGGGCTAAAAGGAAAAATGGGGGAGGGAAAAGGGAGTGGAAAAGAGTTGAGGATTTTGGATCGGGATTTCCGTCTATTTCGCCATGTCAACTTTAAATTGGATTCATCCGGGATTCTGTTGGCGTTTGTCATGTTTTTAGTTCGCATACAATTTCGTTACAAATATTAGTTTCATTTAAAGCCGGCATCGCTTTGGTCCTATTCGGACGGTTCAATTAAAGTTTCGATGTGAAAATATAATTTTTCAAGCGTATTATAAACTGCGTACGTGAATTTTGTGTGTGACGATATTTGGGAACCGTATGCAGTGTGTGAAACGCGAAAATTTTCCTCATATATTCACGATTTCAATTATTTAATTTTCGTTAGTATATTTAATATATATATATATATATATATATATATATATATATATATATATATATATATATATATATATTGGTTAATGAAGTTTATTTATGTTTATTATTTTATTTATTGATGAATTTGAGTTCAAATTTAACCCTTTGAACTCATAATTTCTAATTGTAATTTAGTCTAAATCACAATCAGAAATTAATTTTCATTTTTCGTGCTTAAAATTTAAATCCAAAATTTTAGATATTCATGTTGATTCGAATTTTTAATTTTACTATTTTTTAACGATTAAAAAAAACAAAAAAATATATAATTATTGTAATTGAAATGTTGATTATTTTTAATTAATTATATTAGAACAATTTTCAATAAAGTTACAAAATCAGGCAAAATATAGAAAATAATACTCAAAAACGTGCAGATTTTAGAAGTATTTTTTATATATATTTTTATGATAAAAACGCTGAATTTTTATGAAACTGTTGAAAATTTAAACGTTTATTTCGGTAACATAAAATGACGAATTTTTCATGCTTAAAAATAATACTCGACAAAATTCATAAAAAATTATATATTTATATATGTTTCTTTAAATTTATAAATATTATTGTGATAATTTGATTCTATTATATTAATTATAATCATGAGTTACTGTTTCATGATTATTATTAGTCGACACAAAATTCGCCGATTAAATGCAAAAGTGAGCGGATTTTGAAAGATCTTAATGAAAATTAGCATTTTTTTTATAAAGAAAATTACGTAATATGATAAATGTGAATAATAAATGAGTAGATTGCAATACATGGATAATATTCGAATTGAAAATTACGTGTAGAACTGTATATTTGGTGTGTGCAACGAGATATACGATTTGAAAGGGTTAATATATGTGAGAGTGGAAAGAAAGGAACATTTGAATCGTTTTTTTCGAGTACATATATGTTAATGTCAAACAAAAAAGTACTTTTAGCGTATATAACAGCTCGACAGGGAAATTAAACAGATACGCAATAAAAAAATATATAATATTCTGCCATTTTTATTATGAACATGTATATTTAGAGGTTTGAAGTCTAAAAGATATACGTGAAATTTGGTTTAATTTATATAATTTAATTTCGAAATGAAATTTTCGTTATATGTTAAAAATAATTGATATTAATTTTAATGTTAATATTATTTAGACAAAATAATAGTAAAACATTATCAAAGTTATATTTGTTAAGGGCGTGAAAAATCTCAAAGGAAATTCGAAATGAAAAGTAAAATATCCATACAACAAATCTGGTACATTTATTACTCAAATAATTTATTTATCGAATAATTCTGCAACAACGTTTTTCTTAATTAATTATTAAAAACATGACTCTATAAGGTCAAAGGTTTTTCTATAGATTCTGAACAGTTTAATGTAAAATATAAGTCAATTTAACAACTCAATAATTCAGGTTAAAATAATTAAAATGTTTTTGATTCACTTGTGTTGTTCTAATTTTTATATATGACCGTTTTTCTGTATGAATGTCGAAAAGTTATACGACACGAATTTTCTTTGAGAAAAGTAATTCAGGAGACATTTTCTTATATATATATATATATATATATATATATATATATATATAATTTTTTATATCGAACGATAAATGACTTTAATGCATACACTTATAACCCGAGTGTGTCGTTTTCTGGCTTCAATTAAGAATATCCTAGAATATTTGCGCAAATATGTTCATCTCCAGGAATATATTCACTCCTGTTTTTATTGAGCCTCCTCCGGAGACCTTCACTGATGATGTGAATTTTCACCAGGAAAACTTTTACGAAAGACGAATGTCTTAATTCGCGCTGCGGCTTCCGTTTCGCGGTTCTTTCGAATGAAGTGGGTCATTTTTACAGTTGAAGTATCGCCGTTCAATTTGCATTTCGTGTTTCAGGGATGTTCAATTTGTTTCTGTATCGAAAATTACTATTTACTATATTATTAATAACAAAAATTCAATATATCGGTCACATTTCGAGAAATTATAAATATAATTATGTTTCTGCATATAATTTTGGAAGTAAAAAATTCAAGGGAAAAGAGCAGTAGGAAGACATTAAAATTTATGGTATAAAAGATCTTTATCGATGATTCAACTATTCGCCAATAGAATTCCTTCGAATGGTTGTATCGAAAGTTTCGTTAGTCGCGTAAAATTGAAAATCTTCTTTAGGAGACGGCGTGAAAAAAGATATTTGTCATAATTAAAAATTGGAAATGAGAGCAAAATTTCATAGAATTCGATTGAAATTATGAATAATAAAATAATTTAATCAATTTAATTTGCTCAGATAATCAAATAAAAACAAAACATCTGGTATACAGATTTAATGTTGACCTGCCCTGACATAGGCCGTAGGAATTCGCTCATCGGCTCTAGAATGAACACGATTCGCCAACTCGATTCCCTTTGGACTCGGCAATAGCCGGTCTATTTGGATCCTCAAACCCTCAGGGTCTGACATTAATCTGCTTAATCGTCGGGTTTTTGGGTGAGGGGAGGTGGGGCTCGGTGGTATAGTCAACCCTGCAGTTACCATCGGGGGTATATTTAGCTTTTGAGGTGTAATATATATATTGTCGCTTGAGGCTTCCATATAAATCGCACGTAGTTGACATTATTAAATTTAATCTGGCGCCCTCGATCTCTAGGCAAAATATAATAATCTAAATTTGCAAAAGCCATATTAAAATTAAATAAGGGAGGCAGAAGAAAATTTTTACAAACATTAATATAATAAATATATTTTTTCTATAAAATCTAATATAATATATATTTTTATAATAAATTTATATTGATAAACGAAAATATAATAAAAAATATCCATAAAACAATAATAATTCGATTCGTGTTTTATTATATTGACAGATCTAAATCGTAAAAAATAGACGTCGTAATCTGAGAAAAAAATGTACGTATTTTGAAATAAAATCGAGTTAAAAACCAAAGTTTTCCACAATAATACATGTTTTATGTTTATTTTTCTCTGTTGCAAACCCCAAACCATCAAACCTTGAATCGCATAAAACCGAATATAAACCTAAATACACTACCTTTATGGCAATTTTTGGATATTTTTATGCTTTTGTGGAAAGTGAAAGGGTTCAGACGAGTAATAAAAGATAAGTTTTACTTTTTTTTTTAAGCGCGGCTTTATTCGAATATGTTAATAAAATAAACGTCGAATATATCGAGAAATGTTCTTTTATTAAAATATTCTCGTATATATAATGTAAAATATTTTTATTTTTTTTTCAGTCGCTATATGTATATTTTATAGAATAAAATATTTCAAAAAAGTATCGTATTGATTATATATTGCAATATTGAATATTAAATATCAATAATGTCTTTGATATTATATTGAAATTTTGGTTCTATTAAGTCCACTAGGAAATGTTGATTGAGATTCAGTATAATTTGACTATACGACGAATACGCCAAGTTTTAATTGATTTATATCTGTCTTCAGCATCTATCTCGTTTTCATTTACATTTCTGGACGCATAATTCCGGTATATCTTAAACCATGCATTCCCATGGTTAATTCGATTTCAACTCTGAGGATTTACTCAAAAGTTTGAATCGTAGCGAATTAAATTCTTCGGACCGCAACACACATCGTACTCGCTAAACTGATATTATAATCGAATTATTAAATGATAAATGATATAAAAATTAATTCGATTACGCGGATAAAATTGCCTGTATTTTTATTTTTTTCAGAAACTAATCTGGATGTTGTGATATTATTACGTTGACAATATAAAGCGCAATATTGAAAATTGTAATAGTGTCTAGTTTTTCAGTTGGATTTGTAAGTGTTTTTTTTTCCTTTATTGTGTAGAATTGTCAGTTATGCACAATTAATTTTTTATTGAAAAATCTTAAAATAATTTCTATTATTTTATATTTTATTTTAATGAAGAAAAAATATTGTAATAATTATATTTGAAAATGATATAAAATGTTTTGAACCACTGTTTTAAAGATGTATTAGAATATCAATTTTTAATTTCAATTTACTTTATATGAAATGAGATTAATTTTCATTCATATTTATTTCAAAATAATTCATGAAATATATATATATATATATATATATATATATATATATATATATATATATATATATATATATATATATATATAAATACACAAGAAACTTATATATATTAATTTTAATATATAAATTTGTTTTATAAATAAATAAAAAAATATATTTAATATTAAACTTTTGATTTATTATATATATTATATAATGAAATATCATTATTTTAAAATAGATATTAGGATTTTTCCTTTTCATCGATCATACACTGGATTTATTTAATCCTTTAACACCTCGGCCGCATTTTTCATTTCCTTAGTTTTCGATTTTGCTCACAAAGAACAAATAAGGATTTTTCCGCATCATTTTTGCTATGGTTATATACGACAAGTTATTTTTCCAAAATCAACTTTTCCACGGATATTCACATAGTGTTCGCTTCGTCTTACAAGGGTTAGATCCACAATATTTTATAAACTTATTTTCAAAAAAAAAAAAAAAAAAAATACATATAATAAGATGTCAATGCTTCGAAGATTTTTCTTACGTTGTATTTACAATAATCTTTTTCATTGTCGCATCAGTATTATTTTTCTTATAATATTAACACACCCGTATATTTTTCAACTTATCCGCTTTTCTGCACAGTGCGTTTATATCTTTTGAATCTTCACGCTCAACGGCACCTTTCAGAATCGCTTTTATATATTTCGCCTTTATATATAGATATATTATATAAAATATACACACAGATGAAAAGAATGGATTCAGAAACGCGCTTACGTAAAGTAAAAGTCTGCCTTTGACAAATATTTAGCATTGGAAATATATCGACTGTGATAAAGTCTATATATCAACGTACACACTGCACTTATGTACTTTCAAAAGTGTCGTCTTTTCTATGTAAAATTTTTCAATATTTGAATCTGACGACGTTTCTGCGTCGCATTGACGATGGTTCGATTCGTTTTGAAGCGATTTTCAATACGTTTTCCTTTTTTTTTCCTTAGAAGACTAATGCGAAAAAACTTCAATTTTTTTTTCGATCCATCAGTAAGTACTAGTTGGACGAAGATCTGATGAATGAAATTAAAAATTATTAGTACAGTATTTAATTATAAAATATATTGAATTTGGCAATAGATACGGAACAATAGTAAATCACGTTCTAATTGAACGAGTAAACAGTCAGAACAATTATCAAAATCAACACTATTATTTGATTAAACACGTGTGTGACAGAACAATTTCGGTAATTAATATGCTTTTACATCCGATTAGAAAGTTCACGGTATGTCTGTTTGTGTTTTCTGGTACGTGTGAAACTTTAAAACGGACAGACACTCGGTAAATACTATTAACCGAATTGAATTCAGTATAAAACATCAGTGTTACGTTTCAAAAACAATGTTTCTATTTCAATTTAATATATTAAAATAGAATTTTTTTTTTTCAAAATTTGGAATAATAGATATATATGATATAATTTATATGTTTTATAGAAAATGTACGTTTAAATAATATTCAAACCCTAGTAGAATGTGTCGTTTATCGGCCGCATTAACCATTATTTCACTCCGTTGAATTTCCACATATTTACCTCCAATATGTTATTGATAGAATATAATATGCGATGGGTGAATATGAAATAATTTAGATACGATTTATATGCAAATTAATCCACCTGCACACGTGTGCATTTTGCGTGGTACGAGCTTGCATCGCCAAGTGACCCGAATTGATATTAATTACTATTCATTATATGAAATTTTAATGCGTTAGCAAATTTAATCGCTTCCGTGTAATAATAATATTAATTATTTATTATGACGTAAATAATAATAATAATAATTGTACGTATTTTTTGGTGAAAATTTACCGAATTTATCTATGTATTCAGATATATATGCACGATTAGATGATGATTAATGCTAGTATAGTTTAGATGTTCGTTTTATAAAATAATTATATTGTATTCTTATTCAATTAATAATAGGTCAATTTAATGTATATAATAATTTAAAAGGATTGAGCTTCGAAAAATTTAGAAAAATATTTGGGTAGCTAAATTGCTAAGAACTACAATATATTTGTAGTTATCGATAAATGTTCCTTTTTAATTTTGTGTTATTATATTTTAAAAATACACATATTTTCAATAAATATAATTTCTGTATTTTTTTTAATAACTTTTTAATACAAAATAGCTCGGACTATCAAAAAGTTTGGTTACCCATGATCTATAGCTAATAGGGAAAGACTGATAAAATTTCTCATTTTTTTCATATTCTTAAAAATGTTACAAAAATTAAGGAAAATAAAATTAGATATGTTATAAGAATGATAATAATATTATAAAAAAATAAATAATAATGATGTTGATAAATTAAAAATTAATTTAAATAAACTGAGATTAGTAGCTATTAAGTGTAAAAAATATATGAACGATGACTATGGTAGATATTTTGTATATAATAATTTAATTTATTTAGACGACATTAAATCTTTATAAAATTTGATATTTATAGCACAATAATCGTATATCAATATTTTAAAAATATTTTTATATTACGATTATAGCCATTCGTAACAATTATCAAACAATATTGCGTACGAAAAAAAAATCGACCGAATATCGAATCCTTCGAAAAACCATTTAAAAAATACGAAAATAAACGTTATTCGGACTCGCAAATTTTCATATCTGAAGAATTATTATATTATATACATATAAATATTTTTTTTTTGTTTAGAATAAATCGTGAACCGCAGTTAAATGGACCCTCGGGCAACAAAAGGCCCGCATAAACGAGAACAATGGCGGCTCGTGAATATCGCAATTTAATTATTCCCGTGTTTTCTATGCGATCGCATAAGCGGTCAAAGTATTATAAAAATAATATAGAATTATACAAAAATAAAAAAAAATGCGGATGGGGGGGGGGAACCAAAAAAACCGGGCAGTAGAGAAAAAAAAATGGAGAGTAAAATGCTACCGTTTAAATTATTCCGGTCGAATTTAACGAACGCTCTGCGGTTTAACAGTGTCAAAGTAAACGCGAGTTAACTGACTGCTGTTGAGGGGTGCGCAACCTTTTTTTTTATTAATTTTAAAATATATAATATTTGAATAAGATTATATATATATATATATATATATATATATATATATATATATATATATACCATATATATATGTATAAATAAATTAAAATTTAGTATTTTATAGTAATTAAAATATTTATCATATTTTTATCATATTTTATTATTTTTTTCATATATCATTAAAAGATATATTTCTTGACATTATAAAATAAAAGTATTGTATTCAGCATTTCTTCGAGTATATTATATAAGCTATGAGAATTTCATACGCCGTTCGTTAGTGTGGATGCGTCTTTATAAAAATAACACAATAATGTTTGTTAACAATGAGACGACGCTCTTTTCAAGATTCATAAAAAGAACTCGTTATGATCGCGAGAAATGAAAAAGAATGAGAGCGAAATTAACATTTTTGAAGGGATTTTTATGCGATGCCAAGAATAATTATGGGGTGGCTTTTTTTTTTCTCCACTAGCTCAACTTTTCAATGCGATCTGCGTTTTTGCACGCAAATTATGCAAATTTAGTGAGGCATTTTTTTTCTCTTATAGCAAGAGTCAAAGAATGAGTCGTACATAAAAATGAAAGAAATGGAACCTCGTTCGAGGTTGAAATTATGTCCCTTTTTTACCCTATTTATCTCGGTTGTGAATTGTAGAAAAAAAAAACATAAGAAATGTTGATGCTCACGTACGAAAGAAAAAAATGCGAAAAATTTAAGGAAAAACCTTTTTTTGTGTTTGCGTGTATATTTTGATTCCTTCTCTAAGTATTTTGACGAAAGACTTACACCGTATTATTTCATCCGGAAAAATGCTAAAAATTTTCTTCGTTCACGAAACAGAGGTCGAGAAGAAAAAGAAAACGAAAATAAATAGAACGGCCAAGGAAGCGAAAGTCGAAGGAAGAAAAAAATAAGATAGAAAAAAAAAGGAAAGAATAAAACGGAAGACTCATTAAAAGACGTAAATTTCCGTTTTCTTATATGCGATTGTGTTCGCATTTTATTTTAACTCCGCCGAGACTGAAAACAGAAATAAAAGTTGCGGTTTCATTTAAAAGATTGTCGTTCGCATTTCGTTGTGCCCCCCTTTTTTTTTCTGCCGATATTTTTTTTCAATATATCTAAAATACGAAAGGGCGCTCCTTGAATACGATTTATTTTTTTATTTTATTTTTATGCCATTATTTAAATTAAAAATGCGTTGAAAAACGATTGTATTTCTTGTGAGAATTGTGAGAAATTTTTCTATATTTTAAATTTTTATATAATAGATATATGAATATTTTTTATCAAGAGTAGATTGAAAATGTAAGAAAATCTTCTTATAAAAAAATGTTTAAATATTATTATTCATTATGATTGGTATATTATTGTATAATTATTATCATTATAATGTAGAAATGATATGAATGTATTTTTTTAAATAATTATTTATTTATAATATATAATATTAATAAGGATTTATAATTTTATAATGTTAAATTACATTGTAAGCTTATGGTCTAACATATTTCAATGATGGCTTCAATTGCACACTAAATCCGATCGTTGCCATTCGCCTTTATATATATATATATATATATATATATATATATATATATATATATATATATATACAGGGTGGGCACAAAGTGCGCAATTTTATAACGTCGTATACCTAGACGTTACGAGTTGCCCAGGTTTGGTTTATGACCAATTTTCGCGGCTGTAAAGTAACCGCATTTGACGACCTTTCATGCGAAATGAAATAATACTTAAAGGGTGGGAAAAAAAATGTAGTGGAAAATAGTAAAAAAATAAAAAAAATAAAAAGCGAAACTATCGATCGATAGTGCCTTCGAAAAGTGCACTTTGCGCCGTTTCATTAATCGTCACATCGTAATCGTTAATTTCTTATTGTTTTATATTATTATAAATATAAATAAAAAAATATTAAATATTTATATATTATATATTTTTCTGATTTTGAGTTAGGTTTTCTTTATTTAAAAATTTGTTTAATTTTTAGATGTTTTTTTCATATAAGTGGTTCAATTTATATAGACTAATTTTAATACTTATTTTAAAGTCATCATATAACAATAAATGTTAATATAAAAGAATATAATTTTTAAATTTATATATGTTATACATTAATTAAAATTATCGTATGTTGTATATCTGTCATTAATATTAGATTAAACCTTTATAATTATTTTTTAATTTAAACGTTTCTATCTATCGAATATTTTGATTTAATTTATTTAATCAAAAAATCATAGAATAAATGAGTAAAATTTGATTAAAAATGACTCTTAAAGAAAACTTCTGACAAATTATAGATTAAAAATTTTTTCCTAATATTTTAAATGTGATTTAATATGAAATTTATTATTATAAAAAGCGAACGCATTTTTCAACATAGTTTATTAAAATATTATTTTATTTATTTTTTTCTATACTATTTGTGTTGTTTACATTGAAATAATTTTAGTTAAAATTTATTATTGAATAAACGAAATTTTGCATTCACTAAAATATTCGATATTCGTATTGAAATAAACTCGAAATAGGTAAAAATTTTTAAAAAAGGGGATGAAAAAATAAAATGAAAAATAAATACCGTATACTGTTGCATATCACCGGAATTCCAGAATATTCACATTTCAATTGTGTACGAGCGCCGGAAGTCGGTTGTAAGTCGTTTATTTATCCTCGAAAACCTTAAAAAACACTTTCCTTTTTTCAAAGCAATGCCTTTTTTCTCATATTTTTTCCTCACCCTTCCTCCTCCACGTGCTAAACCTTTTTTTTCGTTCTATTTCGAAAAAGAGAAAGATAACGAATTATGCCGCAAATGCAAAAGTTCTTTTGTCGAGCGGAAATATTAATATTTTTAAATGCGACTTAAATAATAGCGGATATATATATATTCACGATTTTTCTACCGTCCTTCGATATTTTCCGTTCGTTTTATTAACGAATTTTTCCTCTACGTTGCTAACTATTTTTTTTTATTACGTGTGACTTTTCAATGTTTTTCTATGTAAATTGATTCGTTCTTTTTTCCCCGCATATTATATTGCAATTTCATAATTTTTCCGCTGTTATATTATTATTATTATTATTATTATTTTTGTACGTTTTAAGCGGAAAAACAATGAAATTTTCTCACATAATGCCGTAGTCGTGTTTAATGCTGTCATAACACAATTATCGCTAGTTTTTGTGACACGCAAAAATTAGGCTTCACCGCGTTAAGTAACGCTGAAACGGCATATTTTACTTTTATTTTAGGTGTATTATTTTTCTGAATTTTCGCAACGTTTATAAAAAAATTTTTTTCCTATGTTTTTAGTGCGTGTGTGTGAGTTCGTGCGATATTTCGTTATTTTTATTGTCGTATGAAAACAAAGGAAAGTGAAATATGTGAAGAATATTAATTAGATTTACATCATTGTTATATATATATATATATATATATATATATATATATATATATATTACTTAGTTACGCAAGAGTGAATTTCAATTTTGTTTTGTTATATGAAGAATACATGTAAAATTCATTAAATTTTATATAGTATTAAAAGCATTGATATTAAAATATAAACAACACTTTTCTGTCGATTTAATTTACCCTGCTTTTGTAATGTTAAAAAAAATTAAATATAAAGTGTATATTGTGTATTTGAATAATATTAATAAAATCAATTATAGATAATTAAAAATAGTTATGTAAGTCATTAAAATCTATAGCAATTTTAAAATTTCTGAATCGGATAGAAAATTATCATAAAAATAAAATAATAGTTTTAAACTTTACACATTTCTTTATTTGACTTAAAGTATTACATATAAAAAAATGTAACATTACAAAGTTTCGCATACAAATTCGTAGTGCTTATATATATATATATATATATATATATATATATATATATATATACATATATATATATATATATATATATATATATATATATATACATATTTTATTAAGTGCTACAAATTTGAGTGCAAATATATCGAATTTGAATGTAAGAGACCCTGTAAATTAAATATATATATATATATATATTAAAATATAATCGCAATGCTTTGAAAGACATAAAATTACTAGTTTAAGCGACACTATGAATTATGAATAAAAAAAAAAAATATAAATTTCAGCGCTAATTAATTTTATTCCAACTTGAGTATTTAACATACCTAATTTAGAAATATATCTGAATGACGCATTAAACGATTTATGTCCTTCAAAGCGTGGCAAAATTACAATATAATAATTAAAATTAAATATAATAATTGAAAATATTCCATAATAAAATACGTATTAATATTTTTAATATTATATATTAATTAAGCGGTAACAGCGTTCGATGTGGCATCGTTCTGTTCGTGTTTCTCATCCGTCAGTTGTTTCGTTGAAGGGTCATTCTGGGTCGATTCTGTCGCAGGGGTCGTTTTTGGGCTTGTTGAGGGTCTATCATAGAGGTAACTTGTATCTCCCGAGTATGGGGATCTTGTTCTGGGACGCCACCAGCTACCGCCTGAATTGCTGTCAAAGCATTCAAAAATAAACTACCATCATTAATCAGCATATATTATATTTCGTTTCTATAATGTATATTAGGGATGATTTATATATATATATATATATATATATATATATATATATATATATATATATATAATATATATAATCGTAAAATATTGTATTATTATTGATTAATTATATAATATTGAATTAATGAAATATAAACCAAATTTGAATCGTATTTCGCAACGTAAAAAACGATACATTAACGACCATTGCCTATCGAACGGAGTTTATATGTATTTAGTGCACACGTTTTGTAGTGCAATATTTACGCATTATATAAATATTTGGTACGTGCTTGTGACCGTTTTGACCGGTGCAATTCAAATCGGTCGCAAAGTGAACAAGCAAATATTGACAGTAGTTAATGGGTTGGGGGGTCGTTTTCAATATTCATATAGTGTGCATGCAACCCTTACGGCGGCATTTTGTATACACGAGAATGTACCCGAATAAATTTTATTCGTGTTTATATATATATATATATATATATATATATATATATATATATATATATATATATATACGTGTTGATGATGACGCGTGTGCAGTGGCGTGCTAGGGCTTTTGATAAATAGGCGAAGGCCGCAGTTGTTAAGCGAACAGGGGGCGGCAAAACGCTGACAACGTTAATTTGGAGCTCCAATATATTTTTTTTCTATATGTAGATATATATTACTTTTTATTGCTGTAAGAATTTAAATTTGATATTTAGTATTAATTTTTGTTATCGAAAATAAATATTTTTTTTTTAATATTTTCATGAAAATATCATAATCATGTTCAATATATATTTTATACAACAATGATACGAATTTATAAAGTTATAAATTAATATTGATATATTAAATTCGATTAAAGATTTCACAGTTACATATTATAATAATTATTTTTTCCAAGTAATAGTTTAATTAAATATGTGTAATATTCTAAATTTTATTATTTCTTTAAGCGGTTAGATTTAATATTGCAGTGTTTATATATGTATGTTTTTATTTTAGTTATAAAGCGACATAAAAACTAAGCAATAAAAATCGACAATGTAATCATTATAATATTTAAAAGTTAGTATTATAATATAATAATTAAAAATTATATTTATAATGTTAATTTGTTTTAAAATAATATTTATACGTGAAATATATTTATTACGCTGGCGTGCTTTAACGATTTAAGCCCATCATTTAATTGTTGAAATTTCTCACCTAATTATATTATTTTATATATAAATGAAAATAAAATAAATTCTTAAATCACCAAATGATTTAATATTTCGCCGCAACTGCCACGGAAACCCTAAAAAAAGAATCGGTTATTAATTTATATTAATACTGTTATTTTTTTTTTTGAGGGGGACGGGTTAATTTTTTTTTCCATCATAATTACTTAATAGTTGTTCTGGATATTGGACGATCCTTTGATTCACGGTTATTGCTTATAATGTTTTATTATATTGCACGCTTGAGTAACGAAAAGCCGTAAAGAGCACTTTGTAGCGTTTATTGCGCCACCGGATGGTTATGGTGGAGAGCGGGGGGGGGGACGAAAAATAAAATAAAATAATAATAATAATAAAAAAAATAAAAATAAAAGAAAACATCGACCGGGGAAAATGAAAAGAAAAATGCGTTATGGTCGATCATTTTTCTTTTGTTGACCAAAAACAAATTGTTAAAAAAAATGTGTGTGTGTGTGTGTGTGTATGTATATAAAATAAAAATAAAGCGAAATAATGGGGTGTTGAAAAGTGGCATGTACGGGAAAATCGCGTGTTGATCCCTATTTTTCCTCATTCCCAATTTTCTCGAAAGGGTTGATCGTGATTATCGTGAAGCGCAATGAACTTTGGACGCATCCTGTATATCGATAAAAAAAAATGGGTTACGTAAAAGTGAAGCGCTCTTTTTATCTTGTGTTCGGAAAATTAATTTTTATATTAATTAATCGAATGAGGGGTGAATGCGATAACAATTTTAAAGCCCTGAAGCGTTTGATTTTATTATGGCGTAGCGTAAATACCGTTTGAAAATTTTGATATTATATATATATATATATATATATTTTAGAAATAGCCAAAAATATAATAAATATTTTAAATAAAAAAAATATATTTTTAAGAATTTTAATCATTTAAAATATTTAAGATATATTGATTGATGCTCAAAATATCACTTGTTTTATAAATGTCATAGTTCAAGATTAAATTAAATATATTTTTATTAAAAAATATATTACATAAATTTTAATATGAATTACATAGATCACCTTTTAACACTTTGCACTCGAGTGGTGTCGTTCGGTCACCATTTCTAACCACATATACTATTTATATTATAACGAATTTT
Source organism: Leptonema lineaticorne (assembly GCA_024500535.1). Classification (NCBI taxonomy): domain Eukaryota; kingdom Metazoa; phylum Arthropoda; class Insecta; order Trichoptera; family Hydropsychidae; genus Leptonema; species Leptonema lineaticorne. The sequence continues at coordinate 4,307,821 of JANIJI010000009.1, forward strand.
TACGCTTTTTTTATATAATATTATGTAAAATGACACTCTTTTAAATAGAGATAAGATTTTCTTAACTAAAAATAATTCATAATCGCTTAAGCATAAATCGAATTGCATTTTCGGCATTAAAAATTAAAACTTTTCTTTATTCAAATTTATTATTAAACTCGCCAGAAAGAATATTAAAGTTAAAATTTTTAATCCTTATAAATACGGAATGATAAAACGATTACGTAGATTAGTATATTAAAATATACTGTTTTTAAGAAAATTTTTAAAAATATGGCAAAAATTACTTTTTTTTAAGTTCAGAAATTTGTTCAATAAATTCATATATTCTATATAAAACCACTAAAATATTAAAATATACATTATTTTTTTGTATATATAATAATTTTTAGTATGGAGTAAAAAAAATGTTAATAATGTTGCAAAACGTCTCAAGTGCAAAGGGTTAATTATTATATATATACATATATATATATATATATATATATATATATATATATATATATATATATATATATCATAATATCAAATATATAAGGATGAATTTGAACGAAAAACTAAGTGGTATATTAATGGTATAATGGGTATAAAAAGCAAAATTTTCAGCGTATTAGTTTAAACCGGAATGTGTGAAAATTCTGAATGTACTGGTAAGGAAGGGGTAAATTTCGAAAGCAGCCCCCTTGTAAGTTTTAAGTGTGTCATATGCTAATGATTTTATGCAAATGCATTCGCCCTCCGCAATTCCGGTCTATCATCAGTTCGTTATTTTCACCGCTGAAACTTCAAAGTGTTTCGAATTAAGTTACATCTAATCGAATTTAGTCACACGTTCTGCGATTATTTTATAAATAAATTTGCATATTTATTTATTTATTATATTGCCGCCGTAACGCGAACGTACTTTATTTTATAATTTTATGATTGTTTTAAACCGTATATATATATATATATATATATATATATATATATATATATATATATATATATATATATATATATATACGATGTGCGAGTTAATTGCATTAATTCGTTATTAGTTTTATTCGTCGTAATTATCTAATATAATCATAATGTGAAAATATCCATGCGGTTCAATCGATTGTAATTAGGTTAATGTGCAATGAATATTTGATTCTAGTCTTAAGTTGTGCGTTCGTTTTACCGCTCATTTAGTAAATCGATTTCATCGTTTCCGGTCGATGTTTTATTTAAAAATATTTCCTTTAATTAAATTTTGATGAAATATTATTAAAATATAATTTAATATTTCTATTTTAAATGGAAAAAAATACTCATATATAATAGATAATTGTGTCGTTTTTTTGCTGTAATAATATTTTATTAATGGAACTGAATGAGCAAAGAAAATACTTTGCAATATTTTATTTTCTGTTTTGTTAAAGTCAACTGAAATATTCAAATAAAAATTACATTATAAATGCAAGTTGGAAAATATATTGCAATCTTTTTATTAAAAATATATATGACAATTTGAATAATTCAAACGTTTTGCAATTTATTTACATATAAAGGAACATTTCAAAAGTATTCATAATAAATAATTAAAAAATATAATAAATATCGTATTTTTATATTGAAAAATGAAATCATTTAATTAAAATAAATTGATCTATAATAAAATTTTAAATAATTGAAAAACTTTTCAGATGCATCCCGCTTCAGTAATTGTGTAATGCGAATTCGGTATTTAATAATAAATTGCATTTTTGTACGTCGCAATTCGAAATCGTTACAATGCGACGTTTTTTTTTTAAAAAAAAAATAACGGAGCAATTGAAAATTTTCACCGGAAACGAATATTAAAAACGAATTGCGCGCTCAATTACAAAAGTGTTTTCCGGTAAATGAAAAATGAAACGGTCATAATCAAAAGGTATAGGAAAAAAAAACATAACAAATAATAAATAAATAAAAACCATTATAAAATACCGCAGATGAACGGCATATTTGTATACCGTTATATTGATAAATTGCCTGATTCAACGCACACTATGTCAGTTTTCGATAGCGTTCGCGTCGATTTTTCCTGATTTTCCGACGAATTTTATTTTATTTTCCATCTAGTTCGGGTTACGTCATGCGGCGTTTCGCTTTTGTAATATGTCAGGGGTGGTGTATTTTTTTTTCGACGTGTCGCAAAAATATGTATGCAAAATGCGTTCGAGTAATGTCGACCAGTAATTTTGCACGTTCCATTTTGTTGGGGAGGGTTCGAAGGGGGGAAGGGGGCATATTTGTTTTTATTTTGGACCTCCGACGAATTGATGGAAAGTCGACTCTTTTTTTCATTAATAAAACAAGTTGGAATTTGGTGGAAATTTGTTTCGATATTTACATATATTTACATGTACACACACACACACCCTTTTTTGTTCGATTGCGGTGTACGAAAATAATGAAAAACGTCACATGTACAAAACATATAAAACTGTGCTCAATCGAGTATTGTTAATTTTCAGTAATAATTAATCAAAATTAAAATTTTAAAATATTCGATAATATTTTTAAATAATAGTCAAATGTAGAAACTGGTTAAAATTTATATTTTAAAAATTATTTTTATTAATATTATATTACATACTATATATATATATATATATATATATATATATATATATATATATATATATATATATATATATATATATATATATATATATATATATATATATATATATATATATATATATGGATATGATCATATTGATTATTTAAAAAAATATTGTCACATAAAATACGTAATATATATAAAGCATAAACATGAAATAATAATCGACGTTATTTCGTGCTGAATTAATATGACGTTTGCATAAATTCGTCGCACTTTAAATTCATCAAATTATGAAAACGGCGAGAGCGGAGGTCACACGTGAAAGGCTGTATTATGAAGGCTTTCAAGTATTTATATTCATCGCGAGACGTTCCAATGAAATTTGTTAAACAAGGAACCGGTGAGAGAAAACCGGGTAAGGGGTACTCGGCTGTTCTCTGGCGTATGACCATTTATCTTTAGGTGGAGGTCAGGGGGACCTATCCTGATGGGATCGACCCTAAAACACCAAAGAAACCGACCCCTAACGTCGTGCGTATGCGCGATATCAGGGTGAGTTTTTATCTTTAATTTTACACTATAATTTCTATATAATTATATAATATTATATATATTTTTTTAAATAATGTTCTAATATTAATTTAAAATTTTCAAGTAGATAATATATATATATATATATATATATATATATATATATATATATATATATATATATATATATATATATGATTATTTGAATGTTTGAATTTTACTCTTATATTTTGTCATTACTTTTGCAGTATTAGATATGCAGCAATAACTATTTATATATTTTTTGGTAATGAATTTCTATATTCTTTCTGTATAATATTATGAAGTATAAAATGACACATTTTTTTTAAATAGAGAGAAAAATTTTATTTTAAATTAATCCACTATTCTGGATTGGAATTTAAACTTTTTTCGGTTCAAATTTGTCAATTTTACTAGAAGAATTACTAAAATTAAATATTTTAATCCTTATAAATATGGAATGATCAAAATTTGTTCAATAAATCCATATATTCTATATAAAAAAATTATATATATATATATATATATATATATATATATATATATATATATATATATATATATATAATAATAAATGTATTTTATAGCGTGAAGTCTAAAGACCACCCTAATACAAGCGCAAACTTAGATATATTGAGATGCTGCGAAAGCTCAAAAACACCCCCAAAAACCGCCCTCTCTCAACTGACGCATTCGGTTTTCGTCTGAGAAACGGACCCAGAGGAAATCGGAGCTTTCCATTAAGAAATTTATGAGGTAATCGAGGCGCGAGCTGCGTGAAAAGAAGTTACCCCGAAACCGCCCCTATTGCCGCTTCGAGTGTTAAAATTGCCTCGTTTTCAGAAAAGGGTCCCTACTTTCGAACATGTTCTCCACTTTTTTTTCCATGTACTCGTTTTAAATTAAGACGTTTTTGACCTTTATTACCGACCGACGTTTCATTGAAAGCGAACGGAAAAAATAAACACACCACCGCATTTTCCTTTTTTCACCCTCTGTCCTTTTTGTTGCACAGTGTGACCAATATATTGCCGCTATAAATTATTTCCCGACATATAAAGGAAATTTATATTAAATAAGACACAATAACTGAATTATAATTGAGTTGTGATGTTTTTTTTTTATAATTTTATGCAAAAATATGAATGATAAAATCCAGCGCATTTTAGTAAATTCATTACAATATACAGATAAAAAGTTATTTATGTCCATAGATTTTTTTATATAATACTTAGGCATTATATATAGACTCGATAATGTATAGAATTTTCAAAAAAAATGCGTGTTTAGATAAGGGATTTATTGCCGCAATCGGGGTTGTTTTTTCCTGAAGTTTCGTTGACACATGTTTATATATCGAAAATTTCCTTATGAATTTACATAAAGAGAACATTGTATTTGGAATCGGAAAAAAACGAGTGGGTTGAGAAAGGGGGAGGATAGGGGCGACATAAAACTTTTTTAATGCGTTTTTCCGAACGGGTTTTTCCGCTTTTCTGCCGATCGGTAACGTTCGTGTGGAAATTGAAAATGCGGAAAGTTGTGTTTGCAACCGTATTCTGTATTACAACTGCGAACAAAACCATTAGCATTATTAGAGATGCATTCTGATATTTGTAATCCGTATTCAGAAGTGCAACTAACTGCTTTGCATTTAAAAAATCGTGCTCTAATTGTCTTCTAGATATATGATTTTATATTTTTTAAATATATGTTAAAAATAAAATATAATTAATTTTAAAAGTGTAATATAAATTCTTAATTATATTAATTTAATAGATAAATGGAATTTGAGTGCAACACTCTGTATATATTACATATTAAATATACATTAAGGATTTGAACTATATGTAGGAATTATCAAGGGAAATGTTCAATGTATGTGAATCGAAGCCTTTCACAGATGATATAAAAATAAAATCTGAACAAGTTAAAAAAAATATACATATAGGATTTTAATGAGTTGAATATCTTTCGAACATCTCACCTTTGATCGTTCCATCCAGAGCCTACTGCAGCTCCAGAATACCATCCCCTGTCTCCGTCTTTGGATCCATATTGCCAGCTGGCTGCATAACCCCTGTCATATCCATCACCCCAAGAACTACCCGCATCCGGTCTTCCCGAGGCAAAGTAGTACCCTCTTCCGCTGTTGTCGAAACCGGAAGTACCCCTATATGTCTCGTCCCATGGTCTGAAACTGCCATGTTTCCGGTATCTATCGTCATCCCTGTTGTCGTATCCGTAACCGCGATCGTACCTATTATATCGATCGTCGTAGCGATCGTAGTCCCTGTCGTACCTCCTGTCATCGTACCAAGGACGATTGTTCCCGTATCTGTCATAAGATTGCCAACCTTCCCTATAATCGGGACGATAATAGGGTCTCCTGTCTTCCTCATAATAAGGTCTTCTATCGTAGCGATCGTCTTCGTAATATGGTCTACGATCGTCGTAGCTGGGTCGTCTATAATCTCTGTCATCATAGGAATTCGGACGATGTCGATCTCTATCCCTATCATAATCCCTATCACGATGCTTGTCTCGATCCCTATCTCTATCACTATCCCTATCCCTATCGCGATCTCGATCCCTATCACGATCTCGGTCACGATCTCTATCACGATCCCTATCACGATCCCTATTTCTGTCTCTATCTCTGTCATCATACTTATTTCTATTACCTCCTCTACGATCATCATTCGATAAATCTGGTTTATTCCATGGCTTATCATCATAGCCTGATCCACTTTTGTTTCTATCATTATCTGGTCGTCCATTTGGTCCTTGATGTCGATCATCATTTTTATCTTTATCATTACGATCACCTTGATTTGGTCTTGAACCGTAACCATTTCTATCTTCATCAGGATATCTATTTCTATCATATCTATCATTCCTATTGTTTCTATCGTTTCTTCTATCATCATATCTATCGTCGTTTCTTCTCGGTGGATAATCGTCACATCTTCCACAATCTCTGCTACTTGCTCTGGAGTTTCTGTAAACCGGCTGCTGTTCACCGTATTTGATCAACTGGATTTCATTACCAACAACCGGTTTAATATTTAATAACGGTCTGTTCGTTGTCGTGGTTCCTTCCAAGGGCACAGGTATGAAAGTGTCACCCCCAGCTGCCATGATAGATATAAGCAGCACAAAACACACCCTTGGCCAGTTCATCTGTAACATGAAAAAAGATGTGATAATTTGAAACGGTTCCGGAAATCGTTAATTACCGTAATAAAAACGAACCCATTGAAAGGGATCGATTCGATATAGGAACGAGGGGAAGAGATTGGACGCGTTTATAGCCCTGCAAATTAATGAGTTTTCAGATTAATTATTTGTTCGGCTTTTGCAAATATGCGAATAGTGAATTTGTATGAACGCTTTCGAAAATTTATCCATATGCACTGCGAATACAGTAATATTAATAGCGCACGTATGAAGGTCGCTGGTTGTCAAAGTGTGGTTCGATTTTTTTTTATATAAATTTAAATGTGATACAATAATTATTTATTATAAAATTGAAATAATTAAAATTTTAAATATTTTGTAAAATTATATATAAAAAATATATAGTGAAGGATTTTGATAAAGTATTTTTTTTTTATAATTAGATATTTTAAGTATTGTTTTTTCATTTTTATAAAATTTTAAATTACTTATTTATTAAATATAATTTAAAATTGTTTATACATTCTTATGTAATTTTATGTTGAACTTTCTAATATTATTCGCAATTACTTTTATTATTTATACAACATATTTTAAAGATGGATATAATATATAAACGTTATATAAATTCAAATTTAGTATCAAAAATAGACAGATAAACAAGTTGTGAAAACATTTAAAAATAATTTAAAATTGTTTTTATATAATATGATATTTTTTTATTGTAATAAATATATATATAAAAGTTTGAGAAGCATCAAAATGCAAAGATACGATGCGCTCGCTACCGGAGAGAGAAAAACATAAACTTTTCCACTCTGTCGAACGAACGGTTTTCCACGGTAAATGGAAATGAACGGTTTCGTAATTAGCGAACAAATAATACGAACAACCCCATCTTTTAACCTCTTGGCAATAGGGATGAGTATTTTCTTTTTTTTTTTTTTTTGTATTCAATACGAACAAATTGGCATCGTTGCTCGAGTCGAGTACATTGTCGACGTCGAACATCGTTCAATTGCATATAGGGTTTTCCGTTTCAGAGAGTATTAATAATACCGGCTTTCAGTGGGAAAACACGCGATATCGCGCTGAAAAGCGTCTGAAAATTTTCTAAATTTTCACCGTGCACAATAATGCTCGAACGTCGTCGAAGGATTCGCAACAATCAATCGTTTCGAATGTCGAGAACGTACCGTGCTATTTAGAATCTTTCAGCGAGTTTTCAGAAGTTGTACCAGTCGTCGCTTTTCATTTTCACAGCCGTTTTCAGACGGCTCAAAAGCCTAGAACTTTTCGGTGTAAGCATTCAAATGGTAACAAATTTTATACTAGAGTTCAAAATCCAGTTAATTTATATATTTTTTTTTCAAATCTGAAAAATTAATTCTATTCAAATGTAAATTTAATTCATATAAATATATATTTTTTTATAACAAGTATTCGGTATAAAGTAAATAGCGGTTTTCCTATTGACTATTTTCATTTTATACCCTGGTAATATTCATATATTACGCCACTTTATTTTTATGCATTCCTGTTTTGACCTTCGTCACATTTTCCCTTAAATATTTTCTCCCAGTTTTTTTTTCATGATTATAATATGTAAATTCATACCCTTTTATCCGTTCTAGTTAAGGGAAAATTCTTTGCGTTTTTACTTTGGGGAGTGAGGTCCAGGTATTGATATTGAATGGCGTTTTCTGAATATAAATGTCGTATTGGAGGTCAGTTTTTGAGGGAGAATATTACCATTTTCCAAATAAAAATAAATATAAGGTTTCAATAAATGTCAAATTTATTATAAATAATGAAAATATACGATTACAAAGTTATTTATTCTTTCTATATACAAATAAATAAAGAAAGAGTACCGAATATAACGTTCCATTTATTTTCGCCTATAATTTAAGGATTTATTTTTTTCAAGATTTTTATAAAAAATATTATTATTAAAAAATATAAAAAAACAGATTTAAATTCAAAATCTGTTGTATATTAAGTATTTTTTTCCATTAATATAATAGTAAAAAAATGATAAAAATTATTGATCCATTATAAAATTAAATATGAATGTAATAGTGCAGCTTTTTTTTATGCATTTTTAGAAATTGGTAACAAAAATATTTTTAACACATCAATAAATTTTTTTTTCATTAAATATAAAATATAAAAATATTCCATTATACTATAGAATTTGATTAAAACGATATATATTTTCTTGTGTATAGTTCTATAATAAATATGATAGATTTTGTTAAATCATCAAGTATTTATATAAAAGTATATGTATAGTAAAAATGTAAACATTTAATTTTTTATCGTATTTTCTGCTTATTTTCGAAAATTTAATTAAAATTGTATTGGCTATAACGGTTCAGTACACAACAATAGAAGAATAAAAAAAAACGATGAATGAATCAGCTTAAAGCCTGAAAAATGGTTTTTAGAGGCATAAAGGATAGTGCAGAATCATCGTGATATTGCATTAAAATTTTCATTCTATTTTTAAAAATATTTCCAATTTTTATTTATTACTAATTCAATGTGAAAAATGCTGTACAATCATTGAAAATATTAATAATTTATTTTAAAATTACATACTATTTAAAAATTCATATTATTTAAGGATCACGCTGTATAAAGAAAATTTATGTAGTAATACAATTTATAAACAAATGTTATAAATATTAAAAAAATATAATTTATCGTCGTGTTTCGAATGACGGTGCAAACAAATTTTAAGCTCATATGTTGTCGCACTGGAAAATGTTGGAAAATTCGCACGAAAATTCCCCCGACTGTAGCTAATTGGTTCCATTGTAAAATCGGCCAAAAAGCACTTACCGGAAGATTTATACGCGGTAAAACTACGAATACACATGCGAAACTGCGGCTCTTGTGCTTCATGCGGCCCCTGTAACGGATGATTTCCGCATTTAATCCCATCATACGTTATAAATAGTATTAATTATTAAACGATTTATCTGACGCCGAAATGGAGCTCATTTTGCAAATTTAAATGAGCATTATTATTTATAGTTTTTAGAATTAATAAAAGTTTGACTATCCCTATATTATATATTGTATATATATATATATATATATATATATATATATATATATATATATACAATTAAAAATATTTTAATTTATGATTAATGCAAGTAAATACTCGAAAATATAACTTGCGTTGTGAATTTTACGTGTTGTCAAACATTTTCCGGTTATTTTAGAGTATAATTTGTATTTCATTTACAGTGTAAATAAATTATTTTATTCTGTTTATTGACGTCGAAATATGTAAATAAGTAAATATTTATTAGTTATAAATGGAAACTGATTTAATTGAGATATTTATTTATATGTATATTATTATTCATAATGATATAAATTATATATTATACTAATGATTTAATAGTATGTTTTTGCATGAGCTTTTCATTCAAAATCAGAGAATCAAATTAAAAAAAATGCATATAATTTTTGAAAAATTTTAAATATGTGGATTTCGTTTGTGAGATATATATATATATATATATATATATATATATATATAAATATTTTGTAAAGTCTATTAAGTTAAGGGTCTAAAAACTGAATAATGAGAGTACACTTCGAAATAAAGCAGGACTCATTTACTTCGGGATTACGTGTTAGCGTCGTGCATAGCTTATTTTTTTTTATATTTTATTTTATTTTAATGTCGACGCCGTATTTATTTTTCGGCGTAAAGCATGAAAAAGTGCTCCCCCCTCGGGATACGTCGTAATGAGATTTTGTCGTAATTTAAAAAACGTGTTTAAATTTCGCAGAAAAACGCGCGCAACCCTCCAGAATTATGATCACGTGCGAATATTTTCATTTTACACAAGGTTTATCAGAATAGTACTGAATTAAATATCGTAGAAAAAAATATTTTTACAATACTATCATAGTTCAATTTCAATAAAAATAAGTAATTTATTTTTTTATATAACATACATACATATATATATATATATATATATAATTAAAAATAAAAGAAGGAAAATTCGTGTCCATAATGAGATTGCATGATAGACTTCACATCATTTATAAACACGTGAAAAATATTCATTATCGTTTTTTTTTCCTCACTCTCTTAGACAATGTCGATGTTTTTATATTGCGCTATTTTTTATTTTATTTTAATCGACCGTTTTTTACTCGGCATGCCTGTGTATAACACGAAACGCGAAACGATGTATGAATTAAGCGGTTACGTATATATATATATATATATATATATATATATATATATATATAATATTTGTGTCAGAGGAAATCAGAAAAAAAATGATAATGATAATGATAACATCGGTTCGACGATTGTTGGACATTTATTTGACAATTCGCATGTTTGTTTGAAAAAAAATATTGTATAAAATTCTCATATATATATATATATATTATATTTATATGACAATGAATATTTTCAAAGACAAAAAATAACACGTATTAAACGAGCGGTTTTAAAGTCGAAGAACGCCAATTATGAGAATTTTAAGTGTGTTTTTTGACTATTCATTGTATGAGTCGATCATTTGAAATAACACGTTAAATATTAGCGTGACTGACGATCTTGAAATTAAGTATTAGATTCGAATTCTATAATATTTCTATATGATATTTTTTATATAAAAAAATGTTTTTTTTTTCAAGTATCATAGTTTAGTGATATGCTAACGACTCAATTTTGTACATTAGATAATCGACATTATAAGTTCGCATATATTTAGTATTGAAAATGTTGTTGATATACTATACATTTTACCTTTTTATATATGATATTATAATTAATACATTTCTGATCATTATTAAGGCTATATCACGTGCATATTTAATTTTTATTTCTTTGTTTGCCTGTTTGCATGAAACATTTATTGTCGTGTTTTATAATCATTACTTTATATAAAAAATATTATATACGCAATTATCATAATTAACACATATAGCGAGTTCATATATTTTAATATATATATATTTAGAAAAGAAAAATAAATATCTAATTATTATGATTTTTCAATTTTTTTTTATACATATAATACTTTTTTCAATTTGTATAATTGTCAAGTAGAGCTGATCACTCGATATATATATTTATCTTTTTTTTTTAATTGAAAATTTTACTATATAAAAAAATTTTATATTATTTTAGACTTAAATATTATATATAGAAGTATAAATTTGATAATGTATTAATTAAAAAATATCAATGGTTCTATTATATGAAATAATAAATATATAATTAAACAAATATACCTGTATTTTTAAAATCTCCATATTTTTTTTCAAATATACAGACAATAAAAATGTACGAAGATACACCTAACTAGAATCGAATGTCATAATTTATATCACAGATATTTTTTTCGGACATCACACGATAAAAATCAACAAAAAAAAAGAAAAAAATAAAAAGGTGGGTACACTTTTTTACATAAAAATAAAATAAATTAAAATAAATCACAAAAAATAAGTCATCATAATAATGAATAATTTATATACGCGATTCAGCGAACGGATGTAAACCGAACGATAGTCAAAGTAAAAATGTTACAATGCACGCCATTTACAAAGGTTTTATATGTACTTGCGGTGTAATAATGAACGCAATTTTCCCATGGGTATTGTTTCTCGGTCGTGTGTGTGTGTGTGTGTGTGTGCGTGCGCGCGTTCGTTCGGTTGTTTTCATCGTCGGTTCGCGGTCCGATTCCATATATATATATATATATATATATATATATATATATATATATCGAAAATAACCTGTTTCATTATATTTTTACAAACCCCTGCAAAATGTGCACGTTAAATAACGGGTTATCCAGTAGACAGACCATCATCCCTTTTCTATCAAAAACCACCCGAAAACGTTTTATTATTCGTCGTAGATAACGACGTGGCTTTCCAATTAATTTGTTCCATGTTTGATCAGGTTTTATTGTGAGTGCGTACGTTTGAATGTAACGTGAATTCGGTGTTGGAATTAAATCGTAAATTGGTTAAATATATATATATATATATACATATAAATATTTTTGTAATATAATAATATATTATAACATTTAGTAAAATAAAATTAATAATAATAATAATTTCATAATCTAAAATAAATTTTTAATATATTTTTAATTTTTAAATGTTCATCAGAAAAAATATAATGAAATTCTATATTATATTTCTTGTAATATTTATAATGGTCTAATGTTTAATATACGTCAAAAAAGGGAATGTTTAATTAACTTTCTAGAAAACGTTCAAGAGAGATTTCTGATAAGTTTTAATTAATATTCAGGCAATAAAACTTAGTTTTTTTTTATATACGATAATAAAAAAATACTATTAATGTAATAGGATGAAGATGTTTTTAATTTATCTGATTCTGCAATATAAAATGTTTAAACTTAATCGTTCGATATTTTTGTATATATATAAAATATTTTACATGAATATGATATTTTAAATGATTTATTTTATAGTCTACGACTTTAAAGTATTGAAATATTTTTCATTTTATGAAAAGTTGTAGTCATTGAAAATGATTATTGAAATACGGATTTTAAATTGAAAGCATACATTTTATATATAACATCGTTCACTTCATATAAAAAATGTATATTATTATAAAAATCCATAGCTCAAATTCAAAGAAAAAAAAATATAACTAGAGTTTCACGTTATTGCGAAAGTTAGTAGTTCGCCTCGACGAATTTTCCATTATTACATGCACACTTACGTCTTTTTTTCCCCAATACGAAAGGGTGGAAAAATCTCCCGCACCCTCTTCACCCCGCGCGGAAAATGGGCATGAAAAATGCCCTTTAATACCGAATTTAGGTACGAAACGAAAAGTTCGACTCTATAAAGCGCTAAATCTCTGCAAAGTACGACTTCAAAGCGTTTCTCGCTCGAAATATAATGTAATATGTAACTTTGATAAAAGCGTGAAAAATTTGAATCGCTCGAATATGTTGCAATATTTGAAAAATATTACAATCGACAATTTTTTCTATATATATATATATATATATATATATATATATTAAACCTCGAGGGGGGTAGTTTTTTATATGAGGGATGAAAAGGTAATAAAATCGTAAACGAAAATGTTATTCGTGCGTGTCGTATATGAAGCACTATTATTGAATACTGTACGTTTGAGAGTACGTATGCGATTAATTATTTTATTGAAACATGTGCCCTTTGTGCCTTTCAATTAATTTTACATTATGCATATTTACCGATTGATTTTTTTTTTTGATGTTACGTTATATTAATATTCAATTTATGTAAAGCTACGTATAATGAATATTAAGCTCATAAATCTGCGGTAACCTACTGAATTTTGGATGCACACATGTGAATTTATTTTTAATATTGTTTCATCAATTATATTATAAATATATGATATATATATTATTTTAAATATGATATATTTATATATTTAATTATTATTTTATTAAAATTTTTGCTTTTATTATAGAATAATCAATTTTTTTATTCATAATATTATATTAAAAATATTGTATCGATTTCAGTATATTTTGAATTATTTTTTTTTTGTTAATATAACAAATGAAATTTATGATTAAAAAATTAAATTTAAAATGTTTATATGTATATTTTTATATATCTAAAATCTGTATTATTTTAAAATATTTTAAATTGTAGCAAAAAATTATATATACATTAGTAATACAATTTTAATATGTATAATCTTTTTTTCGATTTAATATAAATTGAAGTTAAATTTTATATAATAAAATAAAATTTGAAATAAATGTAGATCAATATAAATGAAAGGTTGCGCTATATAGAGGAAGAGGCATACATTTCAATGCGAAATTTCACCGTTTTTTCTTACAATTTCATATCGAAATCGTATACAGAACACGTCGAAAATAGTTACACTACGGTCGATATATACGGTTGTATTTTACAACGGGCCATGTATATATATATATATATATATATATATATATATATATATATTTCGGTGTGCAAATTTAATCATGAATGCTTGTCGTGAACACACAAACCTATGCGCGGTTGTAATAGTTATGTTTGTCCACCGGTTAAATGACATAACTGCTGCCCCGCAATCTAATTGTACACTGTCTACTGTAACACTATACTATTTGTTAACACTGTATATGCACATATTTGTGCAAGCATATATTATCACAACACACTTTGATATATCTAAATGTGTCAAGATTAGTCACTACTATATATACATATATATGTATGATGTGCTACGTATTAGAAACGGTTTGTTGTCTGAATCGATCCTTGTCTATATTGTCCTTTGGTTATGTGAGAATTTTCTATCAAATTCATCTTTTAAATATAATATTTATTTCGAATTTATATATTGATATTTCATCAATTATCAATAGACGAAAAAAAATATTTTGAAATGATTGAAAAATTCCAAATATATACAAATTAAATTAATATATCAGGAATATAAATAAAAAAAATATATTAAATGATTAATAATATCATTAAAATGTATGATAGAGTACATAAATAAGGATTTAAAAATAGATAAAATATATTAAAAACTTTTAAGTATTCAGTTATTGAATTAAAAAGATGATGTTAAAATTAAAGTTTGAAGCGTTATTAAAATAAGTTAAGATTTTTAAAGAGGATTAAATATACTAATTTCTACTGAAAGGATTTTTATGATTACACTTAAACTTTGTTTAATGCGATAATAATTTAATTTAAAAAAATGTATTTTTTTTTGGATGTATATATTTTTATGATAGTAGAAAATATGAAAATGAATTATTAAGTTTAAAAAATATATATATAAAATAATATATTTTACCATATTTTAGCTAAAAACGTCTCAAAATATTCTGTTAAATTATTAATATTACATATCGGCGAAAACACGTTATAAATATACTGAATTAATTATGGGAAAATGCCGTGAAAATCTACGAAAATTTTGAAACCATGCACTATACGATGTAAAAATTATTTTCGCATTATAATTTCATATATAAATTATATAAAACTCGCGAATATCACTCAAAAAACTTTATTCGCTTATATATTATTAAATTTATCGAGATATAAAAATAATTTATTATATAAATATAAGACAATAAATTTATATTAAAAATATTTGAAGTTGAAATATATATATATATATATATATATATATATATATATATATATATATATATATTTAAAAAAAAAACTATTCATCGTATTTTTTGTATAAAATATATATGAAATATATATTTTATATATATGTAATTACAAAAAAAAATCGCATCTGTACACAATGCATGTATTATAATTACGAAAAAGTACCGTTTTTGCACTAATATTGATACGCTTCGTTACATAAGCAACGTAATATTGTTTATAATAAATAATACTTTTTTTTTTATTAATAAACAAAAGTTTGCATATAATATGAATAATTATACAGGATGCGCAAACGAACGGTAGATTCGTCTATAATTTTCCTATATTTTATTTTTATTTTAAATATAATTATCTATTTATCTTATTTGTTTTGAGATGTGATCTTGATTTTTATATTTATGATTTCTATATATTTTTTATATATATCATAATATTT
The DNA here is from genome assembly GCA_024500535.1 of Leptonema lineaticorne. NCBI lineage: Eukaryota > Metazoa > Arthropoda > Insecta > Trichoptera > Hydropsychidae > Leptonema > Leptonema lineaticorne. Next base: position 4,323,759 of record JANIJI010000009.1, read on the forward strand.
CATCGCTTTTAAGCTTCTGTGTGAAGTTAAAGTTGTTTTTAAGTCTTTCGGATTTAGAAATATTAAGTATTCTATCTTTCATATATATTTACCATAAGTATTTTATATTAATTGTAGATTTAATTTAATTTTTTTTTTAATAAAATTAAAATTGATTAAAAATAGAATATGATATAAATATTTTTCTTTTTATATATAGTGAAAAATTATATTAATAGTATAATAATAATTATGATTTTAAATTTATTATTAATGATATTAATAGTAAAATAATTTTTATATCAAAATTGTGGCGGTAAAATAAAAAGTTTGAGAATCTGTAGATAAGTTAGAATATTCAACTAATTGATTATTGAAATATTATCATATGAATACATTTTTAAATTTAAGATATTGATATATATTTTTATAATGTCAATTTTATATCAATATAAAAATGTACTTTTTATTGAAGAATATGACATGTCACTTCATAATTTATAGTATTTCATAAGAGCATCTTTCATGTAATAATGAGAATGCTATATCGGAGATATTGTAAGGAAAAATAAAATATTTGAAAGTCACTGCAGGTTCATCGCAGCGTGAAATATGCTTTTTATCGAAGAATATGTCATGTCACTTCATAATTAATCTTTTTTTTTTATATAGAAGATATTTTCAAGAATTATATAATATATTCATTTTACACGAAAACGAGAGTGTCAGATCGGAGAGATTATTAAAAACGAAAAAAAAATATTTGAAAATCGCTGCAGGTTCACCGCAGCGTGAACCATCAGAAACAAGTGTGAGAAAATATATATTTAAACGAATTTTTTTTTTCACATTATAATACTAACCGTGTTCACAACACCGTGATTTTTACTACAATGAATCGTGAAATGACCGTCGCGTCCATCGTTTTCCTCTGATTATATATATATATATATATATATATATATATATATATATATATATATATATATATATGTATATTTTATTTCTATAAAATTCAATTATTTCATAAATAAATAAATAACTAAAAAAAAACACGGTTCACCGCAACGACGTTTTTGTGAATTCAAATGAATAAATTCCGTTCGCGTTTTGTTTTCACGTCGCGATCCCTCCTCGTTTAGGAAGCGTTTTGTTCCGGTCTTGTGTTATAAATTTTTCAAGGCAATTATCAGCATTTAAAATATGCAAATGGCGCATTATTTACATATTTCCTAAGAGATTTTTTTTTATTCATCAATGGAGGAATTTTAAATATTGTAAAAAAAAAAATGTGTTAATTATACGTCTTTTACTATTTCATTGACCGTTGAACAATCCGATATTTTTTCCAGTAAACAATGAATGGATTTGTTCAATTATTTTGATCTTATGAATGATTTATAATATTGGAAATATTTATTGTTATTGTTGTTTCTTTTTTTAATAATAACAGCAACAATTAACTAGTGAAATCTACGGTGCTATAAATTTAATCAGTTTTGAAACACGTAGCGTTGATTTATTTACACTACACATATAATAATCCAATTTTTTCATTAAAAAATAACTTAGAATTATTTAGTTTATTGTATAATATTAATTGAATTTATAATTAATCAGTCATCACTTACAAATTAAATTAGTTATACTAAAATTGGATATATTAATGAAATTTAATTATAATATATTTTGAACGCGTGAACATTTGGCAAATGGATATATATTATATATAGTATACGTAGAACGCTTAATATGTCATTAATATTAATGTGATACAAATTGCCTGCCATCAGCAAGGCATTATATATATATATGGATTCGTTATTCGGAACGTTCACACACATATTTAATATGTAAAAAAAAGTAATCAATTTTGAGATTATTCTTAAATCGTATTCTTTTATATATATATATATATATATATATATATGTGTGTGTGTGTATATTTATTAAAAAAATATTTAGAATCGCCTAAATTTTAAAGTACTGCATTAAAAATTATTTTATTTTTAAATAAAAATTTCGGCATATATGAATAAAAAAGGAAAATTCAAATGAATGGAAAACACGCAATGTTTCGTTTAAATATTTTTAAAAAAAAATTGCAAAAACCTTCGAATAAATCCGATTGGGAAACACTGCTCGCTATAAGCTTTTGAATACTAAGCTGGATGCATATTGTTCTTTTCACGGCGAACAGATGTAGTACTTGCTTAATCTTTTTTTTTTGTTTCTCTCCTATTTCAACGTATATTATGCTGTAAATACTTTTATTTATAAGTATATACCATCGTTAAATATATTTTGCTTTAGGGAGCTTTTAGTAAAATACTTTAAAGTTTCAAAACGTCGTTTTTTATATAGTTCGCTAACGTGTTTCATCTTAAATATTTTATTCGATTATATATGTATATATATATATATATATATATATGAAATTTATATTAATTGATATTTTATATTGTGTTGTATCGCACAATATACATTTATATTAATAACAATTTTCTTACAACTGCGGCTTTCAATATTTAGCACACAAGATATGCGGCTCTAATATTAAACAAGTCTGACCAACATTAACATACATTTACAATGTACATATACAGATATATAAAAAAAATATTTATATACATATATGTAAACATAGTATAAAATTATATTTGAATATATATATATATATATATATATATATATATATATATATATATATATATTCTCGTGCGTTTTCTCGTATATTATAATATATAATATGCGAGTTTTGACAATTTACATTTATGATAGGGTTGAAATTCGTCAAGAAGTCAAAGACCAAGAAGTGGAAATGGATGAAGAACACGTCTAGGGAAGTTTCCTCTTACATATTGACCCATTACGCATCCTCGAATTTAATATCGCGCCACCGACGTATGTAAATAAATTTCAACCGCATTTGAATATACTTGCTGTGTGGTATATAATATATATATATATATATATATATATATATATATATATATATATATATATATATATATATATATATATATATATATATATATATATATATTCGCTTTATATGAGCAATTGCTTCTAGATATATATATATATATATATATATATATATATATATAATTTTAGAATATATGAAAATATTTTATACACGTGTGGCGAATGTGCGAGGCCGTTCGTTCGTGTTGCTTTACGGTGGTTTCTTCTCTAACAAACGTACGGATGAATAATTTACTATATAGTGATCGTTTTAAATGTCGTGTCAAAAAGCACTGAAATATTGAATTAAGTAATAATTTCAATTTTTGAACGATGCAATTTTTTTTTTCAATAGATATAGAATTTAATATATCGACTAAGCAATTCATAATTTAATATTAAATAAACATTATATCTTGTGATATAGATTTTTTTTTCATGTCATAGTACAATTTATTACTATATGATTTAATGTTAAATATTTCAGCATTTATATGATTCATTTTTTTTTTGATTTTCTACGATTTTTGTTAACTGACCATTTATAGTACGACTTTAACGCAACAAAACAATACTTTTATCACCATAATTGTAAATATATACAATTTTAAATTTAATATTTTTTTTATAAAATCATCATTTAAATTAATTAAGATTTATTATTTTTTATTTATTTTATTTTTAAAGTGATTTTTTAATATTTTTTTTATTTTTAAATTAGTTAACATTAAATCTGATATATATATATATATTTATTATTATGCGAAATGTATTAAATTAAATTTTAACTTTTATATTTAATCCGTGCATGATAAATATATTTATCATCAAACAAATATATATATATATATATATATATATATATATATATATATATATATATATATATATATACAATAATAAGAAACAATTCGAATACATATGACTATTGTTAGAATGTTTAATATTTGAATAACGTTTATACGATACAGTGACGAAATTTCAGCGTGCTGAAAATCGCCACCGGCTGAAGGTTCAAAGTTTCACGACGGTCTTTTCCATATATTAAATAGGGGGGCAGGGTGCAGTCAATAATGTACGGAACGGCTCTAGTGACCCACTTGGCACAGTGGACAATTCACTGAACTAATGTTCGACCAATGAAATTAAATGATCGTGTCGTCGTTGCCAACTGTCGCTATATTTATAGACAATTTTCAAACTCACCCCTCGCCCCCCCCCCATCCGAAACTTGCATTCGTTTCAAACCCCAAAGACTTGCTGCGTTTCTGGGTTTCGATAGTAAATTTGTCGGTTTATCCGAATATTTAGAATCGTGTTGATTTTATTATTAAAGTTTTAGCGTTTGGCTTGTTACTAGATAAACAAAGATATCTTGTATAATTAAGATTGCAATGGTTCACTTTGTTGTTTCGTAGTTGTAATTGTAGTTTTATCAAAACGACAATCTAAATCTAGAGTTTATTACACGATATATTTTGAACAACTTTTAGATGAAATTTTAAATAATTCTGCAATATATAAAATGTTCTAGATCTACTTTTTATATAAATATTCCTACTTTGGTCAAAATAATCGGTCAATAAATTAATTTTTATTTTTACAATTAAACGTATATTAATTATCAATGTATTGTTGAATAAATTAATAAATAGATTAAAAAAACTATATAAATTTCATTGTATGCATACTTTAAGAATGTTCGTAAAATTTGAAAACGGTTAAATTGATCGGTAATACCATATAGATTTATTGTTAAATATTTCATATATATAGTCTATTCCGATTTTTATAAATTTTTAATATTGAAATACGTAATAAATGTCATAAATATGAAAATAAAATATTTGTATGTGTGTCGTGTAAAATTCGGAAAATTCATTTACAACATTATTCGTTATCGCCTATCGGAAATCTATAGAAAGTGTTCCAGTTTAAAGTTCTAACTAAAAGCGTATTTCACCGACGTTCCTAAAGGAATCTTATCTTGATTATTTTACTGACACACACACATATATATATATATATATATATATATATATATATATATATATATATAAATTATATAAATATCACAAGAAAATTTCTACAAATAAAATATATAAAATAAATCCATAGTGATATTGAAATTTTTTTCACGTTCGATTTCCTTACTGAAATATAAGTTATATATATTTTGAATATATTGTTAACAGTGAAAAATATGTGAAATGGTGAAAATTCACGATGAAATTTATTACTTATTCGTATGCAAGTAATAAACAGAAGGAGAGACGGAATATTTGCACGTGTGTTCATATCCGTGAATTCTTATCGGTGCAAACTTAAACTCGTGCGACCGCAAAACCGTTGAATTTATACGGTGCTAAGGATTCCCGAGCGAGGTTCGGTTTTTGCTTTACAAAGCAATATATATATATATATATATATATATAGCCGGTCGTTTTCGTATTTAGAAGTCAAAGGGTTTATGTGAAATTTTAGAGAAAAAAAAAATTGCAATTTATTTGAATAGTATAAAAAAATGATTGTTAGTATTGTGATTCTTCTTGTTATATAAAGTATATATATATATATATATATATATATATATATATATAATATTATATAATGAAATAAATATATTTAAAAAAAAAACATACTTTAAAGTATATTATATAGGCTGTGAGAATTTTAAAATATCTAAAATAGTTCGGAAGTGATGAATTTATTCGTTTATTTGATTTTACTTAATAGTTTATCAGATATTTTGTGATTAAATAATTTGAAAATTTTCAGTTAAAAAATAATGTTTGAAATATACATGTAAATAAGTTAAAAAAATATTCCAAATCGGAAGAACTTTTCAATAACACATACACACACACATATATATAATAAGGTTTACTTTAATTTTATATTATTTTAGACATATAGTATATTAATAAGGTTTATTAACAAAAATTTGTCAAGTATTAATCAAATAATTCTTTAATAATTACAAATTAATCATATATTTTCTATACTCTTTTAACAAATTATTAGATATAATATACCCTAATATATATAAAATGATAAAAGTTCTATTTCAAGAATAAAAATTATTAGAAATATTATGAAAATATAAAGTAATATATCAAATTAAAACTGAAGGACTATACTTAAAATTTCCATATTTTATTTGAATATTTATTCTTTTCTGTATCATTAATTTATATAAGTACATCGAGATTTTATCGTATGAACTAATATTTTTAATGGAATCGAACACACCATAATTTGCAGACTGCAAAAAAGTAAAAGAAAAAAAAAAGCTGCAACATTTCGTATGCAAATTCGACAGCAGTTTTCCACTATGGTTCCTTTTTTTCCTGCATTCGAACGAAGATTGCATTTTTCCGACGTCGAAACGCCGCAAAATAGACCAATGTTCCGTCGCTTTTCGTGTTTTTCCCGCATTTTTTTTTTCAACCGTGGTGTGTTCTCAAATGTAAATCAAGGCAAATTACCGCAATTTACAAAAGTTTCTAAGATAATGGCATTGTTCGGATTAGAGTCGACACTAAGACTGAAATTTATTATAATGTTACCATAGTATTGATGGTAATTATGGTATATTTATAAACGAATTTTCGATAATTATAACTATTTAATAATTAATTTTTAATATATACGATATACTTTAGATCGGATTTAAAAAATATTTTTATTATCTGTATGTATATAGTTCCGTTTAATAAATTTGTTGTGTGCAATTTGTATTAATTAATAGTGATATTTTAATTATCAGACTTGTAATTAATTTTTTTAAAGTGGGTGTTTGACACGCCTACTTTAGATGCTCGGATTATTAATTACGAATCGAATATAATTTGTCATTTTGATCATAGCTTAGTAATGGTGAACGTGTTCTCAATCGAGTTTATCAAACTTTATTTGAGTGAAGTTCGACAGTGGAAATTCGTCCGAAATTTCCAAGACATGTTCGCCGCTTCTCAAAAGTTTGAATGTCAAAACAATATGTCGAACAAGTTCGACCAACATATCCAATTGCCACACGCTGTAAGTTTTGCGTGCGAGATTCGATTAATTAATGCTATATATATTCTGAGCGAGGGTGAGAAAATTATTTTCGAATGTAACATATTGTCATGTTCATGAAAAAATTTTGAGAACAATTGAAATAAATTTGTATAATTAAAACAATCTATATGCCTGTTATATATATATTTTTTATATTTAAACGCATAACACTTTTATAAAAATACAAATTGAAAACGTCGTTCATTATTAAAGCGCATTTTCCATTATATTCAGATCCTAACGACTAGAAACTATAAATTTCACACTCGACTTTACTATATAGAAGAGACGAATTTTATTAAGCCGGATCCAAATTAACGACGCAAACGCACGCACACATACATATATCTAATAGAAGACATTCGTACCTGGAAAACTCCTGGAAAATCTCCAAAAAGTGTCCGGTCCGAGTGTGTCGTAAACAACGGTTTTTCCGCGGCGTTTGTTGCCACGTCATTGAATCCGAACACGGGATTCATCGTCGGGAAAATGTCGATATTCGCTCGTTTCCATGCATTTATTCCCGTTGTTTTATTCCGATTGGTTTGCGGTATTTCTTTATACTACTTTATATATATATGTATATATTTATTTGTAGATTTTGGTCGCCGTGTTTTTCTACTTTATAAATATATATATATATATAGTTTTCCCGATTTTTCCTATCTCTCGTCGGCCACGTCTATCTTTTACTTTATTGGAATTCTGTTTAGAAATTCTGACGTTATTGTCGATACAACATCGGTAGAAAACCGGGAATTCTGCGGATGTATCGATATTGTTTCCATTGAATGAACAACACACTCAGTTTATCTAATATATAAGATACGTTTTATTTGTTTTGGAAACAATGCTAATACGAGTGGATCGCATGCGTGTACAGTTTGACCCTCGTTCTGGATCCATATCATTATTATTAATTGTGATGTTAAAAAAAAAAAGTGGAACTATCACGCACATGTTCGCCGTTGATGTGTTGCGGATAGAATATAATGGTGTTGTTGATATGTGAAGTTATCTATTTGCCGTTTTTTTTCCACAATTTTCTGCATACTTATTATATATGAAATTAAAATATGTTATATAGAATAAAATAAAGGATTAGATATATATTTTATATTTTAAATATAATTTAATTATTGATTATTTTTTAATATTTAAAATATTTTATTGTAAATGATAAGAAAAAATATTATTTAAATCTCGAGAATTGATTTCAAAAACTAATTCAAATTATATATGGATTGAACTATTTTTTCTAAAGATCAATATTTCATTTTATAATAAATATAATTTCATAATTTTATATTTTGAAATAATTTGTATTCTATTAGAAAAAAATAGTTTTTAATTGGAGGAAAATATTGAACATTAAAAAATATATATAATGATAAAAAAAATTAATATGGAATATAATAAATTCAATTATTACCTTTTACCTATCGGAAATTAAAAATTAATAAAATGAATATTAAATTCTGTTTAAATAATTAAAATAATATACTTTTAATATTGATGAAAAAAAATATAAAATCTCAATTCTTCATGAGATTAATAATATTATAAAATGAATATTTTTTTCATTATATTGACATAAAATTAATATTAAATATTAGTCTGATAATGAGATTTAAAAGAGAAAAATTCAATTAAGTAATTTAAAAATAAATATGATAATATAATAATATTTGAAAATTTATTACGTCCTTCCATTATATTTTCGTCCATTATGACTTTACTATATATAAATGACAAAATTGAAATTAATATGAAAATTATTGTGCAGCGTAAGAATTATCAATAGTGCTGAAATATTACTGAAAACGTTATGAAAATTCCGATTTCATTTTTCGATCTGAAAACGAAAATTTATGCATGCGATGGCATTTAATATTGGACTATCTGTATATTCATATATATATATATATGTGTGTGTGTGTGTGTGATTTAATATTGATCTTATTGAAACATGTGAACAGAACATACAATATTACCTTTAGCTTATATATATATATATATATATATATATATATATATATATCTTATGTACGTTCATTGTACAATTTTGCAAGTAATGACCGAGCTTTTATGAACCCTGCAAAACCTTAAACACAAAGGGTCCGTTTGAAATGTATAAATTTTCGAAACGATATAAATATCTAACGGTCAATGGAACCAAATTAAAGACCACGGCAATTGAATGTAAAATATTGCATACGACGATAGTTTTTGACCGTCGTTCGATTTTTAAAGCGTTTTCACATAAAAAGAATGTCGATGTTATATTACTCGTTATTGTGTGTGTGTGTGTGTGTTTTTTTTTTTTTGAATTTATTATTGCGATTTTTGAACGATGAATTTTTTCATTAAATTATTATTTTTTTCACTATGTGAAGTATCGGTTATACGTTATGATATTTTCATATATATTCATGTAAATTTATTTGTGAACAACACCTGTGGTTTGTGTGTTGCAAACATATAAATGGCATATTTAGAAAGTTCAATATATATTTCGAATGTTATTTCATATTTGAAATATTTTTATTTTATGATTCAAACAAACTAGTAAATAAAGTAAACCGAACAAATTAGTCAATTATAAAAATTATGCACAATAAATCGTTTTATTTATAAATGAGAACTGTTTATAATTAGATTATTTTTTAATAAATCTAAAATTATATCTATTATTTTGTTAAAAATAAATCGAATAGATATTAATGAAAGTTTTGATTTATATCTGATTTATCTTATATTTTATATGTATAGTGGATATTCGAAAACTAAAATACTAAAGTTCCGTCAACGAAATACACCCTCGATTCTATGAATTGACGTTTAATTAATTAATTAACTCGGTTTGCAATCGGTCTAATGCATCATTCCGATTCCGAACCATATTGATTTACGTTCCGAGAGCTTTCTGTCGCACTGCAGTCCCACTCTCTAAAATATCTAGCTACTAAATCCGCAGAAAGCTCCCGTTAGCTTCTAATCTAGAAGGACGAGGAGCGACCGAGATCGGCCAAGATTCGGCTCCTGTACCGGTTTTAATACCCCTCAGGAGCTTTCGTCGGAGATGGTCGACCGCAAATTTATACATTTTCCGGAAGCGGGGACGCTCAAGTTGCGGCCTTTCACGGGATCGGTCAACGATTTTCGAATTACGAATTCGTTTCGGGTTAACGATCCGCCGAGTTTCGTTTAACCGAAACACTCGTCGACGGATACAAAGGCCGTGGTTGTCGACGCGTGAAACGCTTGACCACTGCACCGTAACACGGTTCCCGTGCCGTGTGTTACATGTGTCTGTTAATAATAGGGTGACCATATTACAGTGTTTCGTCATGCGTGCCGTTGGTATTTTTATTTATTTTCTGTCAAGGTTTTGAAGTTTTTCGGCGACTTCGATAAGTATACTTTTTTATTTTTAAGTATATATATATATATATATATATATATATATTTAATATAATTTTAAGTTGTCTGTATGGGTGTAATTTTGTAATTAATTTTTCGTACACTTTCCGTTGTCCGATTGAGCCGAAACTTTGCATACTTGCTCACTCTCGATGACAATGTAAGAATTAAATAACAGACTTACAAAATAATTGACCGATTAGTGGCAATTAATTATATCGCTTTTACGATATAATCAATTGCCACTCATCTGCTTTTATAGTTTGAGTCTTGATGATAAAAATGTAAAATCGTATTTGAAAATATAATCCATCCATACTAGTGTATTTTCTGTTGGTATATACTGATGATTTCATATGGAATCAACTCTATATTTTTATTTTCTTTTTGGAACTCTATATGTATCTAAAAAACATTTTTTTATTCTTTTTTATCCATAAATTTTACATCGATAAAGGTTTAATATTATTATTTTTAATGAATAGTATTAATATAATTTATATGGATGAATAAAAAAGTTTTTATTTATTTAAAAAATATATTATTAATGCAATTTTCAACCAGTATAAACGAGATACTTGATGTTGCTAGATCTTCCCTGATGTCATCCATTCACTTCATCCTGAAACGACCTTCTTTCCTTCCTTTTCGCCAGGAAGGAAGAAAGGTTTCCTTTTTCCTTTATATTATATATTAACATCTGGTTATTTAAGACATCGTTTTATAAACATTTCACTCGTTTTCTATACACAGTATATTAAAAACATATTATTAATATTAAATTAAATGTTTATTAAAATTAGTAATTGTTAATATGACGAGTATTTAAGAAATTGATTCAATTGAATAAATTGTATTATAGAAAAAAAAAAACACTTTAAAATGACAATAGCTTATATATTATTAATATTTTGAAAGAATTCATGGTCACCCCAACAAAGCTGGATATGAACTCAATGGACAAGCACACTTTCACCAGAATAGCGTCTGTTCGAGGTCGTAACACCATAATTGTCCGGTGAAGAACGATGACATTGTATCGCTTTTGTGTAACGTGTACTATGAACATTCAGAATCGTTTGTTTTGAATACGGTTTCTAGTTTTAGTACTGATTGGACGATGTGCTGTGATTTTGTAGCAAGGATTCGAATTAAACAGGTCAACGTTTTGTATTCAGCATTCAGTGATACGATATATAAATATATACTACATAGCTTAATCGTTGTCAAATATATGCTAAAAGTTCATTTATAAAAATATAATATTACTGATTAATTAGTATCATGATGTATGTAATGATTCCAGACCATTTATAAAAATTTTAAAAATATTTTTATGTTTATATGTTGAAAGTTCGAAATAATAGAAAGATTGTGATGCGTTTTCTCACAAAAAAAAAATATATTGAGAAACTCTGATAAATATGTCGTTATTATAATAACTGTTTGTCATTGACACTTATAACGCTATTAGAGTGAATATTTTTTTCAATATTTCAAATACCGAATAATTGTTTTAAAGTAACGATGGGAACTTTCTGCATTGAAAATTTCTTTATATAATTAAAATAAGAACAATTAACAATTAATTAATTATTTATAATTACTCAATAAATTGAGAATAATAGTATTTTTTTTTATAGACAAAATTTTAGTTTAATATTATCATATGATTTATGAAATAATATTTTTAGTATGAAACGTCGTGTTTATATATAGAAAATTAGAATTATATTTAATAAACAAATTTAATTAATATCTATGACAATCTTAAAATTTATTATATTATTTCGCTATTACTCTTTCTGTTGGATTTATTAAAAAATACTACATTACATATTATTTAAATATGATAAATTTCAAAATAAACGCGATATAATTAATTCTTACGGTCAAATGTTAAAAGATAATATTTTTTATTTAAAAAATATACATTATTTATGAATGTAAATAAAAATTGTTAAATGACATTTAATCGCCAATTTGCTGTCAGCGACGATCCGGGAGTGCAAATTAATGGGTTTTCTCTAAATATGATTATGCAATAAATGCTCAATAAAAGGCGTCCACGTTAACGAAGTGAAATGAATTAAGGGCGGCGTAGAAAATCGCGGAAAATTCGGCACGAAGACGGCGGAAAGAAAAACGGTAGAAAAAAAAAGAAAAAAAGCGGGGGGGTAGGGCTTGGGCGATAGATTAAAAAGAAATATCGCTCATAAACGAGCGCCAAACTAAGAACGAGGATAGAAAAGATGTGAGAGAGCGAAGGGGGGGGGGGTGCAGAAAAAAAAGAAGGACTTCGAGAAAGAAAAAAAGAAAAATATTAAAAAAGAAGAAAAAGGAAGATGCTAAAAAATTTACGGCCTGGTAAGACGCAGAATGAGAAGTAAAAATAGAAGTTCCAATTATTTAGACGTTTCAGTCGAGTGATTTCGTTCCTCCTTTTACAAAAGGACGCACCCTCTTTCTACTTCAGGTTCTGGGGAAAACATCGTCGTTTTTCCGAGAGGGGAGGGATAAGGGGGGGGAAGGATGCTCTTCTTCCTCGCCATTTCCATTTTCAATTACATCTGAATTCTTGCCGAAATTCATGGTGTACTTAATTAACGCCAAGTCTTCTCCTACGTTCACCAAACCATTTTTCCATCTTCAAAACGCCACCCTTTCACTCTCATTTACTGTATATAACTATATATTGTATATATATATATATATATATATATATAAAGGTGTATGATTATTCATAACTTTTTCATGGATGATTTTTACGGTGGAGTTGTTGTAGAAACTTCAATGCGGTAGATTAACTCCGAAAATATAACGATAATTAAGAATATTTAACGTGTTATTGTTCGTAATCCATTGCGTTTGAGTTGATGTTTTAAATGAAATTGAATCGCATCTCAATACGAATAACATCACAACTGAAAAAAATATTCCATTTCAATATGAAAATAATTATTTATCATAAGTTTTGAATTTCAAATCAACAGATTTCTAATATAATATAAATGTTAATATAATATATTGATTCATTTAAATTTAAAATTGAGAATCAGCGAATTTAATATTAAAACATGAATAATTATGAGTGAATATGAAATTTCTCAATCAAAAAATTGTTGGATTATGTTAATATTACTATTATATGAAATGAATAATGATTACGAAAGCCGTAAAGTTTTTATATGATGAAAATAAGAGAAAAAACTAGTAAAGTACATGCTTGAAATATTCGCGCAAAAATTCTAATTAAAATTTACATTGAATACGAGAAAATGTAAATAAATTAAAACCGGTAATTGAAATTCTATTCTACTCGCACATTAATTATTCATCTTTTTTTTTTTTATATCGTACGGTAACGAGAATTTTTCAGATTTTCACTTAACGAACTATTTAATAAGTCGATATATTTTCGTGATAAATTTAATTGTATATATTGAATTTAATTTTTTTACATATGTATATATAAAATTAGATTAGTTATATATTATGTCGCTTTGTTTTTTCACTTACGTTCATCGCGGTAATCAGAACGATGGAGTCACGGCTAATCGTGAATAACATTAAGGTCATTGTGAAAAATTGCCACACTTTATTTTTATTTTTATTTTTTTTTTGTTTTCAACACTTATTTTTATATTTATTAGCGACGTTCGTTATGATGTAAGCGTTGATTGAAATCTAGGTGCAATTGTTCGCTGATTGCTCGTTTAATACGTTCTGGGTCAGTGTATTTGGAGCAAACGTTTTTTTATACGTGTGGAAAAATTGCGCTGCGAGTTTTTCTCAATTTTCTCGTATTTTTAGTGTAAACGGATATATATTTAAATGTAATATTTATTTTTAAAAAATATTATTAAATAATATATTGAAGTTTTATTATATAAAATTGTATAATTACCATATATATAAATATTTAAATTTAGAAATTAATAACAAAATAATATTAATTAACAAATGAATAAAATTTAATTGATTTTATAAGTAGTCATTGTTTTAAATATATTATATAAATTTAACTTTAAACGTTTTAAATTATCTTTAATTGAAGCACAATTATTATAATACGATTTATATTTCATATTCAGATAATTATAGATTTATAAAGCATAACTTTTAATATCGTGGACAGAAATATTGCAAATAATTAATTACACGATAAAATTATATTTAAATATAATCAAGTACATATTTCTTTTTATATTTTAGAATAAATAATAAATATAATGGAGAAATAAACGTTTTTATTTTATGAGGAAAAAGAATGTACGATAATCAACCAAAATAGTTATTAAAAACAAATATATCAGATAATAAAAAATATTCAGAATATTTTTTTATGTCTTTCAGATCATTAAAATAATGTGTAAAAAAATAATAATTTATAAAAGACATTAATTTTATTTATATAAATCAATGAACTCAATATGGTCATTGACTCTATTTGTATTATATTATTGTTAACAATGAATAAATATCAGACAGTAATTTAATATCAATTTATCAATTTTTGACCTTTGCTACAAAAAAAAAAAAAAAAAAAAAACGGCGGAACGTAAATCGACCATCATTATTATCACCATCATCATCATCTGAATCATCATGATAATTTTAAATTTTCAGCTAGTAGAGTGGACCATGCGAATATAATGCAAAACGGCCGTATATTATTATCATCCGTTTTCCATTGTTTTATTGTTATTGGTCCACATGATGTCATCAGGTATTTGCCCTTGTCCGATATACGGGAAAACGTTGTTCGAAATCAAAAACGACCCGGGTCATTTCCTATGGAGTCACTGTGGAATTGGCCAAAATGCCATTGTGCAATGATAAATAGATATTTTCGCAACGGCCAACTTTATTATATGTGTACTTACATCCGTTCGACGTCCGAATTGTTATTTATTTTTCTGGTTCCGTCTTGCATATTTTATATATGCACACGTTGTACTGAAAAAAGAAGGTAAAATACAAATATATACATATATATATATATATATATATATATATATATATATATATATATATATATATATATATATCTTGAACAATTTTCTTGAGACGCGTATCTTTTGAATATTTAAATAAAGACGTTCACATATATTACACTAAAGCGACGGTTTAAAAATATTTATTTAAAGTTGAATATCTTACCTTTATATTGGATTGAGTTATTTCTTATTCTATTACAGACAAAACGGGGTAAATATTTTATCGTTGAACCGTTGTTTCTCAATCTAATTTTTTTAAATCTTTATAATAATATTTAAATATAATAATTTCATATCAATTATGTTACGTTGAAAGCTTCGTTAACGTTTTATTATTATTTAATATAATTGGAAATATTTATAAAATTCTTTAAGATATTCATTATTATTTTTTAATGTAAGTAAATTTTAAAATTTATAATTTGATTATATCATTAGAAGATGAAATAGATAATATAATGGTATTTAATAATATATTTTTTATCAAAATATTATATATATATATATATATTATTGACAATATCAATAGATTTTCTATTTTTTTGTAATATATTTAAAATTAGTTTAAAAAAATATATGTTTTTCAGAAATAAAGAGAACTATTTGGAGAAAAAAATTGAAAACTGATTTGAGAAATTATATTTTTTATTACAATTTATTCATCAATGAATAATAAATTATTTTCAATATATATATATATATATATATATATATATATATATATATATTTATTATTAAATAAAAAGTTAAAATAGTACCACTGTATATATATTGAGCGTTCATTTTTCAAGTGAAATAAAATACCGGTTATTATATTCTCGACTCCGGAAAAGTGTCGTCAGAACCGTGGAAATTCCTCGTCTTCTGTTCGCTTTGGTAATTTTTCGAATTCTATAATAATCGGCTTCGCGAATATTTAAATATACATATTTCCGTGCGGCCTCCAAAAACTTTCCTAAAGTACGTCCTCCGTTCGAAACGAATCTGTTCATTATTGCGTTTCCACATTTTCGATTGTTCACTCAGAATTATTATTAATATTTTTTTTAATATATAAAAAACGTTTTTAATAATCGCCGACGATATTTAGCAATCGGTTATAAATGCTAATTTAGATCTGTGTTTAATTGCGTTGTTGTGTAATATTAATTGTCCATTTTGCGTTGGTCATTTATGGTGGTTTTTTTTTATTATTATTATTTCATTGTCGCTTTCTCTTTTCAAAATAAAGTACGTCGTTTATACGAGATTTTAAAGATATGTTCATTTTATATATTGAGGTAATATTTTAATTTTACTGACTATAAAATATGTAGAAACAATTATAATATAAAATCATAAAAAAAATTAGCTATATTCAATTTCAAGAAAGTCTGCCATATTAATTTGTAGTATTATTTTAAAAATAATCTAGATATCTATTAAAATATAAATTCATAAAGAAATTTTGTTATGAAATGTTTCTAATTGAGTTGAATTTTGATGGATTTTTTTATATATATATGTTATAGAAATTTTTGAAACTAGTTTTAAAGACCCAAATTTATATTTGAATTAATAAAATTGTATTCTAATCTAAAAATAACATGATTATATTAAATAAAGAATTAATACTAAATATTATATAATTTTATTTGAGATACATATTTGTCAAATAATATCATTATACTTTTAATAAATATAGAGAATTAAAGTAATATTTTTTAATAGTGAAAATATTATACTTTAGATTATAATAAGTTTAGCTTACGAACGATGAAATTAGAAAATAAGTTGTGCGTATAAAAAAAAAAAGATTGAGAAACACCGGTATAATTTTTATACGCGAGGCGATTATTCATTGATAAAGACAAATTAAACTCATCAATCTTGCAAGCATATCTAGAGGGACGACGAAAAATCGAGATTTTCTCGGCGCGGGAAATTTTTCTTTTCACCCGACTAGCAAACAAAGCGCAATACAAAACGGCACATTTTTACTTGATGAAAAGTTTATGAGTCGAGATACTACTACCGTTTTTTTTTTTTCGACCGACTTTTTTTCTTCCCGTTCTTATTCTTCGGTCCTTTCGACCGAGGACGAGATAATAATCCTCGTCGACTGCGAAGAAACAACAAATTAATAATATACAACAATGTCGCGAGAGCCCGAAAAAGAAAATATTAAGATAGAAAGAAAAAAAAAACGAACGCTTTTTAAATTCTGTAGAGACGGAAAAAAGGAGAGTGCGCGAAAATTGCTTCGTTAGCTTAATTGTTCGCTTGGCTTTTCCGCAAGCTGGAAAAAAAAGAATGGCAGAGAAGCGAAAGAAAAAATAAAAAAAGGAAAAACGAAAGAAAACTCGACTTCACAAACGGTTCGCTTTTGCAGATCTTTGAACGAGTTCGTCGTCGGTTTTGTTTTCGTTTATTTCCTTTTTCATCGCATTGCGGAAATGTGTGTTGAATTTTCAGAGGTCGTCAAAACGGGAACTCCGGTCGACCGCGACCGTTTCATAAAAATAAATCGACAGACCCTATTTTTCAGAATTAAGGGTTGTCGAGATCAAACGTTACAAGATTCGGTTTTTTTTTTGTATTTATAAGATGAAGAAAAAATGTATTTTTTTTTCGCACCATAGACATATATAGAGTCCGGTATTCTTAATTAGAAATGTGCTCTATGAGAAAACAAGAAAAAAATATATAACGAAATGTACTCCACTTGGAGGATATTGCGGTTTATATAGAGTGTTCTGTTTTTCGGTATTGCCTATGGTTGTTCTACAATTGTCCGGTGTTGCGAAACTCGAATTTGAGATTTTATTGCTTTGGAGCCGCAACTTGGTCGTGTTTGTACAATACAAGTTTTTATCTAAGGGTAAAGTTTTGATAATGTTTTCGACGCATATTGTTCCCCCTCTATATTGGAGTTTATTCTATTCTATTTATTGAATGTGGAGTTGCTGTGTTACAATTCAACACCACTTTATATGAAACAATATTATTTTTATATATCGTATAGTAATAAATATATATTTTATAGTCTTTTAGATTATTGATAAAAATCTAAGGTTATTAAATATAAATTAGAATAAAATGATAATGTTTCAAGTTATGGATAGTATAATTAATGATATAAAGATTTTTTTTAATTATTTGTTCATTTATTAATGATATATGAATTACTAGTAAAATTTAATTTATTTCATAAATAAACTTTTTTTATAGTAAATTTTTCAATGTATAATTCTCACTAATAAAATTATAAGCCACACTAGATTAAATAGATATATCTAACACAATTTATAATCGAGACAATGATCAACGACTAGTAATTCGAATTTGAAATTAATTGATGTTTATACATAAAAATGTACAATAATTATAAATAAAATAATTTTTACTGTTCAATTATAAAATATTTTTACACATATTTAATTAAAGATTATATTATGTAAAAAAATATCAATATAAATAATTAATATTTTTGTCTAATATTACTATTAGAAAATCAATAGAAACCAACTCTTAAAATATTTAACGATTATTTATGGATATAATGTATAAATCGTTGTTGCTAAATAAATTTATGATAAAAATAAACATTATATGTGAGAGGATGGTTTTTGTCCTGAAGTTTTGACAAGATTTACTTAGTTATTCATATATATATATATATATATATATATATATATATATATGTGTGTGTGTGTGTGTGTGTGTGTGAAAGATGAGAAGTGAAAATCACGTTTATATACTTATATATTACATATCGTATTTATTTATTTGGAATAATGACGTATTTGCGTGTATGTTTCGCCCACGTGAGCACACACATCCGAACAGATACGAGTTTTCATTTTTGCGAAAAATTGATACATATTTTCCGACGATAAAAGGCTCATTTTTTCGCCGAAGCTCGCATCGGATACGCGCTCTAAGTACCGGTGTCGAGATGAAGAATTGCCGCTTCGCGTACTTTTTTCCACCCCATCCTGTATATACATACATATATATATATATATATATATATATATATATATATATATATATATGTATATAAATATTTTTTTCTCGTTTCCTTATAAAAAGTCACATGAGAAATTCGCTACTCACCTGTGCGTGCGTGCATACGAAAGCTCGGATGTTGGAAAAAAGCTCGCATCCTGAGCGCGGCGCACAAGAAACGCGGAAAAATAAGCGGAAAACGAGTCGAAAGTCGTGAATTTTTCATGCGCTTCCGGTGCTATGGAATTCGTTCGTAATTGCTGGATTTCATTAAAAATCACGAGCTTTGCTAAACTTTTGCGTTTGATTTTTTTTATACAGCATTAATATCGTATATTTATATATATATAATTTTTATTTTTTTTTCATGTATATTTTATATTGATAATAAACAATAATAAACTTCATATTTTTATTAAAATAATATATTGATAATTAATTGCATTATAAATCGAAGAAATATTTCAGTCGAATAATAAAAAAATCATTACACTTCGTTTAAACTCTGAATATTGACATTTTAGATGAAGCTATGTTACTCCTTTATTATCAATATTTAAATTTGCATAAACCATGTGTGTATAGGTCACAGTGTGATCGTATCAACGTTGAATATCCTCTGTTGAACATGTGCATACGATATGAGCTATTTTATTGAATTATATATACTATATATTTAGTCGTCATTTGTCGTATGATAAGATTTAAATTGAACTATAAAATTTAAATATTAAAAAATATTAGATAATATAGTGGTAGTCGTTTAATAGGATCACTAGGTAAAAGGATCAAACGTTTACTAGAATTTAAATTATAATTCCTAAAATATATCTCAATTATCTTTTTCGGTTAATCGGACCAATCGAACATATTATATCAATATATTAATCTTGTATTTTTTTTATCATTTCACGTATCATTGATAAAAAAATATTAAGCATAAAAAATACAAATTTTTATATTAATTAAAATTATAGAATTATTATAAAGTGAATCGATATATGCAGTATTGACATTATATACAAGAAAACAAAACGATACAATCTAATGATAATTTCAATAATAGTACATTGTTAACGGACATACGAAAAAAATAAAACAAAAAAACAACAACGGATACTTTCGTATAATAGACATCGTTATTGGATAAAAATTATGATAAATGAATCACAATAACGAATCAAATTTATGACTAGGCAGCGTTTTTTCGATAAAGGAATTCGCACAGTGCGCGGAAACGGAAGTATGCAACAATTATTACGCGGGTGTTTGTACTGCACAGAGAGCGAAGAACTGAGGTCTTTTTACATATAAATTTATTTATATTAAAAAAAATAAAAATAAATGTGTATGTGTGTGTGTGTGTGTTATATACACGTTCATCTGGTTCAAAATGCGCCTTTGTTTTTTATGCGATCATTATCGTGTACATTTTTATTTTTAATTTATATTTATTTATATATTTTCATTTCGAAGGTCCCGCTTATTTCGCTTTTTTTTTTCTCTTGTCCGTTAAATGAGTCTCGTCCTATCGAAAAACACAATGCGTTTTTAAGTGAATCAAATTATCATTAACGGGCAAAAGGGGAAATACGACGTGAGGGGAGGCGGACAGGAAGGGGGGGGGGGAAACGATATCTTCCTGCTGATAACGAATTTTCTGATTGGAAAATTCCTTTAACAAGGTTTCTATTTAAATGCTTCCACTAGATAAGTATCGTTAGACATTATTTTGTTCATTGTTTGTTATTGCGAAGAATTTTTAATTCAATATTTTTTTTCTATAAAAAATATTAAAAATTTTCAAAAATTAATAATAGCTTATAAATGATTAAAATTTAAAATATTTGATTTAATTATTAAATAATTTTTAATAAAATTCTGCAAGTGGAATATTGAAATAAGTTAAAAACTTTATTATAGCTATTATTATCGTTGAAGTCGTAATCCCTTAGGAATCGAATCAATTCTGATGAGTTTCTGATGCAGATGTAATTTCGAGTTTTCACTTCAACTAATATATATTATATAATCTAACGACGATATTATTGTACTGAATATTATTTATGACAATTGCATTATAATAAAGAACACGGAATTTTCCATTATAACATATTGCAAAGATAATTCAATTATAATACCACTTAGCCAAATTAGCATCGGATTTTTTCAATTAGTTTTTTTTTTGTATCAAAATCAGTCAGCGTGATAAAATGTTATGTCGTATAAAAACATAATTGTTTTATTTTTTTTAATAACATTTTTAACGTATTTTTTTAGTCTGAAAATACTTGCGGAAACACGAGAACTTGATAGCGTGGTATAATATTTTAAAGTATTATCTTTGACAGAATCCAGTTTCCAGTACATGCACAATAAAAAAGTTATCCCTGTATTATTAAATTAAAAAAATATAAATGTTTGTACGTTATATATTCAATGAAAAAAAAATTTTTTTATAGTATAATAAAATCGCGAAATATTAGTTAAATAAAACGGCGACTTTATGACTATTGTGAATATGAAAATCTAGTTTTATGATCTCCGATATTATTTTTATATAGTATTTTTTCGAGTAATAAAATAAATATGATATTTAAAGATTCGTATTCAGAAATTGTTTTTTTTTTTCAAATTGCAGGTATATCGTTAAATATATTATAGTTTGCGGAAATAACATGTTGAGTTAATAGATTTTTTTTATTTGACAGCTATTTTATTGAATTTTTTATACAATAGTAATAAAAGTTGATAGTTATAAAGCCTGAGAATTAAAAACAAAAACAACGTGATTTAAAAATTCCTTTAGATAAAAATATCTAGTAGGCAATAAACGTCTAAAAATCATGTTTATAAATTTTATTTAGATCTTAAGTGATCAGATAAAATGAAATAAATATTCATAAATATTAATAGTAAAATATAATCATTTTTTTTCTAAATATGAAGGTCTAATCATAATGTAAGAGAAAAAAATTGGTATTCATTAAATTATTAATTTTACGTTCTATTTTCAATTATTCTTTAATAAAAGATTTGATATATCACTGTATTTTATTATATTTCAAATCGAATTATTTTCCTACGATTAATTTAGTTGATGAAATTAATATAAGAGTTGTTTTATAAAAGCCTTGAATATACTTGAATATTTGCTTAGCTTATATTTAAATAAGTAAACTCAACCAAAGAACTAATACGGTTTAAAATTAAATAATATTTTCATTATAATATAAGTAATTGCATAGAATTATAAGTTGCTTTACAAAATATATACTAAATTCTAAATTTAATATATCATTCGTTATTTTCTATAGAAATGTGATTGAAAAAATTAAAAAATAAATATTTTATATAATATATATATATAGATAGTACGACAATGGTAATTGAATACTAATATAATTTATTCTAAAAGGATGGAAACGCAGAAATATTTTTAACTTTGTCGACGTCGAGTTAAAATTGATATAACAGCATTTGAATATAGCAGAAAGCGATGCCTCGCAAATAGCATTAAAATAGTATTTCAGCGAGAGTTATAATCGGAAATTTTTGCATGAAAGCCTCGCCTAAGAGCAGTCTAGAAGTGGTTTTTCTTTTCAAAAAAAAAAAAAATAAAATAAAAAAATAAAAAAAAACATTTTCCGAGAGAAATGTCGCATATTCGAGTGATATATACGCGTTATTTAATGTATAAAATTCGAAGTTTTCGCCGCTGGCACAATATAAATTCGTACGTAATAATTATGATGAGTGTTTGTGAAGTTTTTAGGTAAGTTAAGTCAAGTAAATGTAAAACTATTGTAATAACGACGACGCGAAGAAAATGCTATATAGAACGTGCTTCCCTTTACTGCACATTATATTATCGTTATTATATTATACTTATTGTTGGCGTGTTTTTGTTACGTTCAAAACGTTGTAAAGTCGTTTTCTGACGTCGGTTCGTTACGTGAAAATGTTACATTTACGACGTTTCCGCTTCGATTCAATGTTGCCGTCGATGGTGTTTGTGAAAGTGATGTTTCAAAGTTTAAATTAATATTTTACCATTTGAACGTTTAAAGTTCGTCAATAACGGAGCGTTGATGATTTCAAAGTATATATATATATATATATATATATATATATATATATATATATATTATATGGATGAAATTTCAGTTTAAATCATAATAAAAATATGATATAAAGTATATTTGAATAAATGTTAAGTCTTTATATAAGATAGTTTGACTTAAGTTTATCCAAACAATAGTTTCGAAGTTACATTTCTTGTGCAGAAATTTATACTGTGAACTGTTTGAACGTTGTTTTTGACACGATTTATACAAGATTTTCATAAATTGTACAAATCAGTACAGTAGTGGAAAATTGAAATATAATATTGCGAACTTTCGTAAGTTTTACGCGTGAAAATCGAGCGGAATTTTCTTCCGGAAGAAAAACTTTGCGACGTCGTCGCAAATTTATGATACCGTTTTTTTTTCACGCTCGTTTCTAAAACGCTTTTCGCGCTTTATAAATTCTCGTAATTTTAGAATTATATCGTTTTTATAAGAGTAATGTTTTGAAATTTATCTTGCCACTCTTCAAAATTGATCTGGCAGCATTTCAAAAAATCGTTGCATTTTTATCGTCGAAAAACGGCAAAACAAGTGGAAGACGCGTCGTAAATCTATTGGATTCGTACTGGAATTGTAAAATTTCACCTGAACGAGAAGCGAAAAAGGAAAAAGTACGAAAGAAGAATGCAGAAGAAATAAAATCTGGAGAAAGAGCACAAAAAAAAAAACGAGAGAAATGAGAAAAATGCATTGAAAATATACTGCGAGGGTCGTTTCGAAAGTTTATCTCGACGCTTTTTCCATTTCGCTCGTGAAAACTTAAAATTACGCCATTCTTTCTGATTAATACAGCGTATAAGGTATATAAATAATGGTGCTATTTTGCAAAATATTTATTAAATTATGAATAATTCTTTTTATATTAACGAGTATAATATTTTTTTATTACACATCATAAAAAATATCAGATTTAAATATTCGGCTATATCATTAAAACATAATAAAGTTGGATATTATTTATATTTTTTTATTAATAAATAGATTTAAGCGTACAGATGGCGCTGTTTAAATTCTCATATTATAAAATCGTCACAGATGTATGTCAAATAAATTAAAATTAATTTAAAAAATTGTATATATATATATATATACGATACTTTTTATATCAAATTAATTTATATATTATAATTTCGATAGTTGAAAATATAAAATAGAAATCGAATTCATCCTTTCATATTTGTAAAGCGTCGTAACTTTAATTGAGACACTCAAACTTTTTAATACGTCTAAAACACTTTAGTCCGATATAAGTTTCGTCCGACGCCTGCGAGCATTCCCATTTATTCCCGTTTTATGACGTGACATATATTCCCGTGTAAAATTCTCTTATTCCTCATTACTTACGATTGTAAACTTTAAGGACTCCTCTGACCCCGGCTAGTATGTCTTTTTATTGCGTCGTTGACTCGTAAAGGACGACGTATGGCGCGATTTCGACGAGAGATCTTCGAGCTATACGTCGAATGAAAATTAAACATGCTCCTTTTTGACGATCGCTCGTATAATTTTTTTTTTATATTATATTATATAAATGTGAAATATGTTGAAATTTTTAACATTTTTTTTTTCATTTTCCAATTGTCACCGGTTAAATTTATTTATCGATTTTCATTCGACGAGTGGTAAAGTGCGGTACGACCGGGATCACGCTTCGTTAATTATGAAAGTTATTTAACCCGACAATTAATTAACGGCGTTAATGAACGCGGTTAAACAATAATTAAGCGACGATAATTATGAACAATATTATCTATGTCGTTTGAAAATTCGTCATATTACATATATTTCATAGTATGAAAATAATGTTATTTGATCAGTTGAAATAGTATCGAAGATCTTATATATTGAAAGAATTAATGAACTAAATATAATATATTTATTTATTAGTAAACGGAAAGATTGATTTTTTTTAAATAATTTTAATCAGCGGTTCCCAATCTAGATTGGAAAACAAAATTATATATACATGTGTGTGTATGTGTACTAGGAGTATACATTAAGGAAACAATCAGGTAAAGGGGTACACTAATGAAAAAGATTGGGAACCTCTGATTTAAATAATTGATAAAATTTAATTCAAACTTTGATATATATTTTTGGTGTACCTTTAAATATTTTATATTTAATTTTCATATAATATTTAACACTGTCATATATTTTTTAATATATAATAAATTGGTCATTGATTGTGTTTTATATAAATTAATTAATTTATATAATTAAAATAGCTAAAAACAATCAATAAATATATTTTTAATCTTTAGTAATATTGATTTATTATATAAATAATTTTTATCATATATTGATATACAAGATTTGAATTAAATTTTAAATAAATATTTTTTTTATTAGAGTCGTAACATTTCATCGAATTTTCGATACGCGCTTTTCTATTGGCGCGATAACCGTGAGGTCAAACATTGCGGGTTCAAACTAAAAGTCTATTATAAAATTGCTAAAAATTTAAAAATATCATAGGGTACGGGGAGAGTGATGGTGGTAGTGGTGGTGGTGGTGGTGGTGGGGGGGAGTGTATAAAAAAGAGAAACTAATTTAGCGGCGGTCAGAACCCTGGGTTTTTCCGGCGGGATTTATTATGGTCGAGTGTCCGCAAAATTTCCGGGCAATTTCGTTAACGCGCCCGATAATTTTTGGCCAAGTTTAAATTGACCATAAGCTTGATTGCCGGGTTCCACTTCGTGCTTCGGGCACAACAAAATCGTTTCCGATTATGATTTATTCCCGTGTTTCTCAAATTGTTTATTTTAATATAGATTGCAGTATGAATCGTTTGAAAAAGACATTTTTCATATTTAAAAAAAAATGTGTACAATTATTATATAATATTTATTGATTATTAAAAATATGATTTAATACTCTTGGTTTCAATGAAAAAAAAAATATACAAGAGTTATTTCAAAATTAATATTTAATTAAAAATAGAATGACATATTTAAATATATTTTTATTAAAATATATGCAACTTTTTAATATTTTATAAATGATATATTATTGATTTAAATTAAATTTGTTGACAATTTTATTGAAAGCTTAAGTTTTAAAATCGAGTGAAATTTATCAGGATAAAAATAAATTAACTCCCTATAATTCGAAAAGAGGATTTAGATACAGAAGGATTATTATATTGCATATTATATTAGATGATTTATAATAGTACTAACGTATAATTATAAATAAATAAATATTTTAATATACGTGCATTTGAATTTTTAATTATTTTATATATATATATATATATATATATATATATATATATATATATATATATATATATATATATATATATATATATGTATGTATATATATATATATATAGGTTAAATGTAATATTAGCGACTTGATTATATGGAATAAAAATATTAAAGTCTTGAAATATTACAAAAAATATATAAATTAATAACTATTTGAAAAAATAATTATACATAAATTAATTTTATAATTTTATGTTTAATCGTTTTATTTGTCAATACATACCGTACGATCAAAATTCACCCAGAATAATTAAATTTAAACCGATTTTTTTTCCTAAAAATAATCACATATTTTTTTCTAAAAATAATCAATTTTTTTTTTAAATAATCACATATTTTTTTCAATTTAAAATTAATCATTCCGGAGCGAATTTGATCAAAGTAATATATTTAATTTTAAATATCAAATCTGACTATATAAATAAATTTTCATTTATAAATTATTATAAATATAAAATTATTTTATTCTAAAATTATAACATACACACACACACACGTATTACGAAAAAATGATTATATCATCCACCATATGAAGAAAGATGAATTTTTATAAATATCCGATAGCAATAAACGTAATATCCAGATCATCGATTCCGCAGTTACGTTTTAATAGAAATCGTTCATACGTATATTTTATACGAATGCGCACATACACACACACACACACTCATCATACATATACATATATATATATATATATATATATATATATATATATATATATATATATATATAATACATACGTTATAATGACGAAACGTGAGTCGTAGCATTGAAACAACGTAGTACGTTTTCACGTTTTACATGTACGCGTCTACGTGATATAGGGTAGTTAACGTGAGATATGTTTCGTATCAATTATGTCGATTAATGAGCGCGTTCATCCCCTACGATATGCGAGGGATCGACAATAATCCGATAGGAACGTTTCGCTTCAACGAACTAACTCCTGAACAGAGGTCTGTGGAAAGGGTATAATAAAGCAAGCGGTTAACAATTGACGAGGCCTTTCACGTGGGGTCAGGGACGACGAACACACTATAAAATTATATTATGTTATATAAATATGTTATATATATATACATAGTCATGTATCGTATATTAGAATGTTAGAAAACAAAAGATGCAAATGAAAGATTAGAGATGTGATAGATGTTATAGATTTTTAAATTAAATAATTTTTAATATAATTTTATCGAGTATCATAATATAATATATAAAATGCTATATTATATTATGATGCTTCGGTAGGCAGATTGTGGTGGTTTTGCATTTTTTTTATCGTCAAATGCAACATTATTTTCATAATTTAATCTTAAATGATTTTTGCAACTCAAAATATAGATCCTTGTCATGTCATATTTTAACTTATTATTATATGATTTCATGTAAAATATTTCAGCATTTAAGATTCAATTTTCTTTCGATTTTGATAGCTGGCCTCTTAAGCTACGGCTATTAATGCAATATACAGCATTTTTTATCTTATAAATGTTTTTTTAAATTATGATTAATGATTGAAGGTTTGATTCTATGTCTTGATAATTTTGTGCTCATTAAAAATTAATGCATAATAATTCTTTATATTACTATGATATGAGGTTAAATCATTTGTAATATTATAAACAATAGAAAAAAACTTTTTTTAAGCTATATAATTAAAGAATAAAAACTATGTATATAATTATCTAAATTGAATAATAATTATATATTTATAGAAAAAATTTTGAGTAAAAATATATATTTATTTATTCTGTAGAAATAATGGTTAAAGTTAAATTAAATAATTATGAAGTATTTGATGAATTTTTAATATATTATTTGAGAATATCTGAGCAATAATTTGAATAAGATTGGACAAACTGTGTTGGTTGAGCTATTTGGGCTGTATTAAGGAGGATAAATCGATCAGGAGGATTGACTTTGTTAATCCTGATGGATGTGAGAGCATTTGAAAGCCAAAGATGTGCTGGTTGGATAAAACGTCATTGAATTATTCTATATTCTACATAGTCAATTCAATGTATATTTTAATGATTTGTGCCATTTTAGATAATATAGTTTATTATAAAACTATACGAGAAACAAAATCTGTATATAAAACAAATTTATATATATATATATATATATATATATATATATATATATATATATATATATATATTGCCCAGGATATAAAACGTCGATCGTCGTCGTATAAAATATAACGCGCAAGCGAAAACCTTGAAGGATTTCGAACCTTCGACTATAAATCATCGCTCCTTCATCACAATGGACAAGTTGTTCTTGCCGTTGGGGTTCGGTTTTCCATGGGTGAAAGTTTTCCATAAGAAAAACAGGTTTTCGCGGACGTTATTCCATTTTAGGCTCAATTCGGACTGAACCCGCGCCGCCACTGCGCTACATCGAACCCCTATTATTAATTACGTTCTTCATAACCCCTTTCTCCGCAATAAACTTCACGTCCGACAGGGTAACCCCTTGTCTTATTCGTGAACCCTTCGAAATATATAGGCGCATACACCCTTATGTGCACTCGTATATAAGATATACTTATTTATACATAAATATTAGAACAAATAAAATGTATAATATATATATATATATATATATATATATATATATATATATATATATATATATATATATATATATATATATATATATATATCACAAAGGCTTATATTATTATACAATATTTACTTTTTTTTTTGTATTATTATATATATAATATTGTCGAGTTTGCTCGTTTAAATACGGGCTAAAGAGGCTGAATACATCAAAATTTTCTTTATGAAATAATATCATAATTTTATTAACCATTTGCACTCGAGTCATCATTTATCTTAATGTGTGACAATTACTAGTTATATTAATTTCTTTGTAATCAATTTCCGCACTCTTTCTATATATAATAATATTATGAAGTGTAAATGATACCATTTTAAATAAAGATAATATTTTAAAAATTCACTTAAATTAGTTTGCAATTACGTAACCACAAATCGAACTGCATTTTCGGCATTGAAACTTTGAAACATCAAAATTGTCAATCTTATGAGAAAAATTACTAACGTCTCTAATGCAAAATGTTAATAACTAAATTAACATCTACTTTTAGAATATAAAAATCGAAAAGCTCACGCATTAATCGAATAAGAGTCAGATCATAAATCGAAGTGATATATATACAGTGTTTCTTTACAAATGTATGTGCAAATAAACATATGAATGTACGAATAACGGAAAAGTAAAACTTTTCCTTCGACAATAGTCAATATGTGAGTTCACTTGTTCCCCACATTTTTCGGACAAGTTTCCTCGTCAACTTTACCAACTTTGCCATTCGTATGTTCTTCTTAGTTTTTACTATTGTTCTTCGAGCAGAAATCGTCGATTCGTTAATAAATTCTCGACAGCGCTTCTGGCGTAAAGTTTTTGATTATTTCCACATTTTTTTTTTCTCATACTTTCGCCCATCTTTTGCGTTCGATTTTTACAAATTGAATTTTTGTTTTTCGTAAATTATGACCACTTTTGCAAATTACAATCAGTTAAAATGTAGAAAATTTTATGACGTCATATTTTTGTAAATAATATTGCTCAAAAAATATATCGATATTGATAAAAATATATACTAAGTAACAATTAGGTCTATTTAAGGCTAATAAAAAAAAGATCTAAAAATCTAAAAGGTTTAATAATTTCTGAGTTATACGTATTTTTACAACTCTTGATTTCTTCATCACGATAATGCACCATGTTATACTGCATTGGTTTTTTTCGTTTTTTTTTTGCAAAAAACTTGATTCACATTGTTTCGCAACCACCGTATTCGCCTGATTTAGCTCCGTGCGACTTTTGACTATTCAGTAAACTCAGAAGGCCAATGCGGGGACGCCGTTTTGACACGATTGAGGAGATAAAAATCGAATCGAAGATGATCTTGAAAAATCGAAGACTATAACAGAAAAAGACTATTCCAATTGTTTCGAGGAAAACGAACGTCATACATTAAAAAAATACATATAAATCATAAAATTGTATAATTGAATAAAAATTATAATTCTATACATCTATTTAACTATTGTTCAAAAAGAAAAATAGGCGAAAAAAATATATATACCATATATGATCTTGACATTCGACAGAGTTTATTAGCGAAATGTGCCTCGGTGGCAATTTGTACGTGCTGAAGACGGAGAAAAGGCAAAATAAAATATCGAAATAAAAAAAATGGAAAAAAGAGGAAAAATATGGAGAAAGTTTTCCGAGGCAGCGCCATATGGGGCACACGCGATTCGTGTTTTTTTTTTCAGACCCTTTCCCTTTTATCTCGAGAAGTTAATCTCGGCGACAAAATGTGGGTCTTAATTGCGTATTATAACACAGAGAGCGTCAACCTTTAACATCATACATATATATAAAACATAAATTAACATTTAGATAGGACTTTTCAGGGGTGGTCAAGCATGCGAAGAAAGTTAAACGCCATAGGGATACGCTTACGACATCGTAAATACGATAGGTCTGACAATTAAGTTTCCGAACTGTATTGCTTTTCGACGCCGAAACGAAAAACGTCAAGGAATTACACGATTCTGACTCTTGAAGGATGGTGTCGGGTTTTATTTGTCGAGTTTACGATTTCTTTGGATGAATTGCTTGATCTTGTCTAGGACATTAAGGGATTGAACTAGATTAAATGTGTTAGAGAATCGAGTGTTCTATGAATTAATCAGTGTAGTAAATGTGACCATGTGAGATAATCCTGTTTTTATGATATCACTTTTTGTCTATAAATAGTAGTTTATTTTTTGATAACGATATAACTCAATAAAAATAAATTAAATATCATGAATTTAAAAAGACTATTATTGCGTTAAAAATTTATTTATTAATTTATTATATAGTCTATGAAAGGGGTTGACAAATTCAGTTCGCGAGCAACATGTGATTCTTTAGATGAACATACCATATATATATGTATTTTTAAAATATTTCGATTTATCTAAGAACTCTTTCCTTTGACCAATTTTTAAATATTACTTTCAGTTGAAATTATTTATATTGATTTTAAAGAAATATTAAGTTTAAAATAGACAATTCATTCAAATATTTACAAAAGACTATTACAAAAAATATATATAATTTCATAAATATATATTAATCATCTACAAAATAAGTTTTACTGCAAGTGTGAATATTTTTATATGGAGTGTCTCTATGGTGATTTTCTGCTGTCCTGCAGGACCGATAGTCCCCTTAGGACATCACGGAAGCGGCTCCAGTGTAAAATATAGCCACAATACTGTGTCCAGACACAAAAGTGACAAGTAGCAAACTAAATTAATTGTCCCAACGGTTTGCCAAGGGAGATAAGATGTAGATGCAGCTGCGGAAAGAGATGATACAAATGTAAAGTTGTGTACACCGGAGACAGAAGTGGTTTTCGTTTGTTGCGGCGATACATTGTTGAAACTCCTCATCGTTTACAAGGTCTGAAACATTCCCAGCATATCTGTTAAACTTTGTCCGCAACTGTGTGATGGTAGAAATTCCACTATATTTCCATCCATATAAACATATATATATATATATATGTATGTATATTACCTTCGGTGAACAAACGAATCGTTTCCAGAACTGTTCCATTATCGTTGGTCTGGCACTCAAGTTCGACCATAACGTTGTCGCCATTGTTTTGCGGTTTGTCCTGGAACTCATCCCGTTTTCAAAACCCTTACAGAACAGCCTCATACTTCAGATATAACATAGTGTACCAAGAACAATGCAATCATAAGAATATCTCCTTGGACCATCCGCAACTATTTCTATTACTTATCGCAACATGTATCACAATATATCAAAACCGAATCGTGTTCAACTACCTGAGAATCGACTTTGGAAATACAATTTCCGAAGAAAACTTTCTTAATATCTATTTATTTATACATATATGTAATTTTATATATATATATATATTATATATATTTTTTTTTTACAGTACAATATAATTAATAAGAATGTCTTTAGACAAAAATTACTCGTTGGTTTTGTATTTACGTGGGAATTATGAGAATGAATTGTCTAACAGTGATTGTCGAAATTAATCTAAAACGACATTGAAATGTAAACCTTGAATTTAGTATTAAAGGATGTTCGTGTTCGCGCACAAAAATATAGTTACAAATTTTAAGATTAAAATTGTCGATAAGACAAGGGAACTATTTTGTTAATAAGCACACAGAAGTAGTTATTTTGACGGTTAGTTATTAATATTTTTCACGCTATTTTAGTTTCGATAATATTCAACAACGTAAATTGTAATGGAATATTTTTTTTTTTTATAAAAATTAAAATGTTTTTCATGAATTTACTTTATATTTAGAATTTAAAATTATATGTTGCTTTCGTATTTTATATTGAATTAATTATTTTATATTCAATATTAAAATATATCATGCAATGCATATTTATTTTTATATTGTTTTTAATCAAAGATTTAGTGATTTAAATGTATTTATAGAAATGAAAATATATAGTTAAGATAAAAATAATAGAATTAGTTAGTGAAATAGGATAAAAACGATTATGGATATTGTCGTTTCAGCAATGAACGAGTGCAATAATTGAGATTTATACGCATCCTGAAAATTCTTCAGAATCGTTGCTAATATTTTAATTGTGATAAACGAGATTTTAGATACAATTAAATATAAGGTAACGCGTGTAAATTGCGCGACATTTATGCAAAGTCGTAAATTACACTAATTTCTTATCGCCGAGACGTCGGCCATTGTTATCGTGTAAAGTGCTAAAAGCCAGACTATTTCGGATTAGCTTTAGCTTTCTTGAGCCTTGTTAATATTAAACGTTTAATGCTGTGTCCTCTCACACCCTGTATATATGTGTAAGGGAAGATAATATCTGAGGGATAAAACGCCATTTTGCCATGTAATAAAGTGGTTTTCCGTATGATATCTGATACACATGTATGCGAGAATTACAAACGATTCGTAAGGTTTAAACGGGACGATTAGCACAAAAAGGATATAAGTGATATTTTAGCGAGTTCAACACAAGTATCAAGGATTAAATGTAACATATATGACTTTAGTCATAACTATAAAATTAAGTTTTGTTATAGTTTTTCTTCTAATTGTATAGTTATATTGAGAAAGCAAAGAGAATATATTTTAATAAAGTATTTCTATTGCAAAATTTTAGAAAAAATATCTAAATTCTATTTTTTATTGCCATAAATAATCAAATCAAATCAATCACAAAAATATGAATGATAAAATAAAACCATTTATTTTTATAATATAATTTTATTGTTATTCAATAATTATTTTCAATTAAAATATCTCCAACAATATTATATATACATCGAGATTATATTTTATCATATAATATATACATACAGAATAACGCTTTGCATTACATTATTTTTTTTTTAATAACAAACAATTATTTTTTAACAAAAAACATTATAGTTTTTTGCAATATTTTTCTCATTATAATCATTTGAAACGCGCTTTCTGCTGTCGAATTTTTTTTAAGTATTACATTTAATATCGTTTTTATTATCATATATTTTAGATCCGATCGATAGATTTTTATCGATATTTTTTTTTTTTCATTTAATCGTAAAACAAACTCCCTATTGAACTATATAAAAATTGAAATGGAAAACATCGAATCGCGCTTCAAAGTCTGCATTTTTACTATTGTTTTCTTTTTATTTTTCTTTTTAGATATACAATCGGTGCAAGAAATATATACACACTTTGTCACGAAAAATATCCATATAGCATTTGTATTAAGTTTTTAAATTGGATTTCTGAAGATATTTCATAATTTATAGTTCTATCGATATCTGATAGTTTCATATAGTTATCCTTGTTATATATATTTTTTTAAATCAAATTAAAATATTGTCAAAACAAGTTTCAAATTAAAATATTATATTTTATAATTATTTTTGATGTATATAAATAAATAAGATTATATTTCATATTAAAGTGTGTATATATTTTTTTCATGTCCCTGTATAATTATAATATTATATATGAGTTTGACTATTTACAAATATTATTTACAATGAATACGCATCGTTTTTTTTTCCAATGAATTTAACTTATATATAAATATATATATATATACACGACTAAATAATGAGCACCCTTAATTTTTTTTTCTATTTAATGGACATTCGATATAAAATTTTAACTAAACAAAAATGACATACTAAGCTTTCAGCTTTCATTCGTGAAAATAAGACGTATTCACGTTAAAAAATAAATAAAACATGAATCAATCGTAAAATACGCTAATCAAGGATACGTTTATGATTATAATTTATATATGTGTGTGTATTTTATCGATAAAAAAATTGTAATAAAAAAAATCTGAATCACAGCAAATCGTGTACGTGCATAATATATGTAGTCATATAGCACTTCAAAATTCGATTTTCCACAAATCGCTTGATGGCGCTTCCCGATGCGATCAAGTATTCCCATTTTTTCCATGTTTCTGGGGGTGGGCGGGTTGAGGGGGCGGTAACGGTGGTCCATGGGCTGCAATATCCTCCCTGAATGCTAAAAAGCCGAGTTGAGCATGCGAGGCCTCGTTCAAAGCCCTTGACCTTATACACGCCCTGTACTGGTCCGCAGATAGTTTTTGTCCCCCGGGACCTCCTGAGCACACCTGAAACAAAGAAAAAATATATTTATTGGAAGAAAAAATATACTATCAGTGTCACCGTAATCTATGGGTTCCTTTATACGATTTTTATAGTGCCACCCTTTTTTTTACAGGATATATATATATATATATATATATATATATATATATATTAAGAGTTAAATAAATATAAATCTCAAAATCCAATTTCAATCAATATAAATTACAGTTTAATAATTAAATTAGTAAACGCTCGAATAATTTTCAATTTTGTTCTTAAGAAAGGATCAAGGGTTTTCGTATATATATATACGTATTTATAAAATATATCGTAGAGATTGTTAAGAACGTTGGTTCTTAATGTAATTTAAGGTAAAGTTAAGAGGTTTCAAAATCGATATATTTCACTGTTGTTTCGATTACGCAATGTTATGTTAAGTATAAGATGTGTAATTTATAGTGCAACGATTTTAATAATAAAAAAATATAAATATTAAAATCGATGTAATTGTTCTTTAATATATGAAGTTTATTGTAATTTTATAAGAAAAATATTTTTATATGAATTTGATAAAGAGGAAGATAGTAATGAGATATATATATATATTGGATTTTATATATATTTATAAATATTAGCTTATTCAAGGAGAATATTGAAGAATTTTATAAAAGCAATTGTATAACATTACTAGAGAAATTTTATATAGAATATATGGAATAATAACTTGAAAATAACGTCTTTATCAAGCGTTGTAGAAGAGATAATCCAGAATTCAATCGACGACACGGAGTAAGGGAAGGATTGTTATATCGAAAGTTGTCTGGAGAGAGGAAAAACGGGAGGAAAACCGTCGCACGGAAGAAGTGGAAGTCGAAGTCGGAGAATTTGAAGAAGTGCAAGCCGGTAGTCTTGAAAGAGGAAGAAATATGACTTTGCGGCAGGATAGCTTGCAAGAGATTTAAAACGCCGGGGATAATAGAATGTCGCATCCCTTACTATTTTCTTCGAGTTTTCGCCCGCTGGAAAAACGAGGTGATAGTTTGAGATGAAGGGGGTAATGGAGAAGCGGCAGTGAGGGCGGGGTGGACGAGCGCTCGGAAAATATAATGGGAAAGTTCCATAACTTAATATGGCCAGGGGTTTTCAAGCGAAGGCGGGGTCGTGGAAACCCCTGCGTCGCGACCGGCGTAAGATTTTCGAATCTGCATAAATATGAATCTATTTCAAGATTGAAATTATTCGTGTTGTGCTTTCGCTTTGGGGGATACGAAGTGATTGTTTATACAGCGTGTTCTGAAAGTGGTTTTATTATGTATTAATTTCACAGAATAATTTTCTTGATTATGTATATAAATCATCGTTCAAAGGGTGATGAGTTATATAAAGTGTTCTGTGTAATTCAATATTTTTGAATATTTTTTTTTTGTTTTAACTCAAAATATTCTATTGAGCAATTCTACATTAGACAATATTTTGACTTGTTTAAAATTGAAATAATATAAAATATTATTAAAAGTATACTATCTATATTTTTCTAAATTAACAAATTAATTATTTAAAGTAATACAAATTTTCATTATATCTTTCAAAATATATCAAAAATGTCAATATTATTTAATATATATATATATATATATATATATATATATATATATATATATATATATATATATTATCAAAAAAAATTGTTATAAAAGTTTTCTTATTCCATTACAAAAAATACGTCTAAAATATTTTATGTATAGAGATTCTGCATAATAATCAAGACAAAATAAAGACAATTCACCATTTTTATTCGATCACATAATAAAAAGAACGTAAATGTAGAAAAAAAAATATTCGGAATATTTCGTTGGAAATACAATAAATTTATTTACGGTAAAACAAACTACCGCTTTTCAAATAAAATAATATTTTTTTTCAGCGAATAAAAATGTACAAAGTTCCGTATTTTACCGCTATAAAATCGTTTTCATGTAGCATATTTCAGTTTCAGAGCATGAAAATACACCATTAATATATATATATATATATATATATATATATATATATATATATATAGTAAAAAAAATACATACATATTATATTACATGAAAATATATAAATCCTCGATATAAAACTATTGGTTTATACGGATCGCATGCGGTACCGTTCGCAAGGATATGCGGCTTCTAGATACTTTTACTTTATTCATTATGTAATGGATAACCGGAAGAAATCCTCGCGGGACACAATGCCATTAAGGGAAGTGGATAGATAAAAAAAAAAGTTTTTTTTTTCAGTACGTGTTCTGGTCTTAAATTGGCGTCGTCATTAAAATAATTAATTTTCACGTATAAGTTCAAAGATATTTTTTTTATATAAAATCCACCTTATACTATATATATATTTATTTTATAGATTCAATAATTTTTCAAATAATTTATTAATTGACGTCTAATTGATGTTGATATAA
Organism: Leptonema lineaticorne; assembly: GCA_024500535.1. NCBI lineage: Eukaryota > Metazoa > Arthropoda > Insecta > Trichoptera > Hydropsychidae > Leptonema > Leptonema lineaticorne. The sequence goes on from JANIJI010000009.1 coordinate 4,361,729, forward strand.
TATAAATAATGTTTTAAATTTATATAAAAATCTCAGTATATAATATTATATATAATATTTTATTCGATCATATATACCTTCGGATGCCATATGTGGAAAATTCCAGGATCTGTAGCTCTTATGACTTTCATGTGAGATCTGACGTACTTCCTGTACAGCATCACGTCTTCGCCGCCCCATCCGACAATATCTTCGTCAAAACCTCTGACATTCAGGAAATCAGATCTGAAAGAGAAAAATATGAAATTTGTTAAATTTTTATTAACATATACCATATTATATGAAAATATATTATATGCTTTAAGTTGTATATTTTCTTTATATATAACAAAGACTATTATTTTCATCATAAATTCAGCATTATTCAAGATTGGCACTAATTGATATTGAACATCGATCGGAAATCTAAGGCAATAACAGCAATACAACGGCATTAAAACGATGTATACGGAGCTTTCTATATTTCGACAGGGGTTTATTACGATAAAGGGGAATAGAAAAAAAAAAAAAAAGAAAAAGTAAAATACATTAAGCACAGTTTCTGGAACATTCCACACACGTGCACACACATACGTGCCGGTTCTTTTTCAAAAGGGAAAGGCATGTCGAACTGATGATGTTCTGCAATAAAATCCGGCATTAGCTTAGGGTCAAGAGCCCTCGGCGAATAATCCGGACTCGGACCCCGTCGGATTCGAACCGTGACTCTTTCTTTGCAAAATGCGGAGAATTAAATTTTTACGACGGCGCCGTTTCATTTCGCTTCCGGTTCGAAATCCATTACCGAAACTTTTATAGTAGCATCGCTGCCTTATTGTTTCTCCCTGTAAAATTCACCCTTTCGTCTTTTATTTATTTTTTTCCCCCTTCTTTATCTTTGAACGTTTGAGACGATCGTGCATTATCGGTCTGGTTTTTAGGATTCAAACCTTAGATAGGCATCATATGATACAAAATATATATATATATATATATATATATATATATATATATATATAAATTAAAAAATATCAAATTGCCTGATTAAAACCAACTTTGTTCTATTGAAAGGGGGTTAAACTATTAACTAAGATATAAAATTGCGGTTTAATCTCTATTCTGATAAAGTAACGATCTTAAAAGTCGTCAGTGTGCAATATCTAGTAAAGTAGTCTGTGGATCGTAATAAGGGCACGATAAGGAAAGGATACAAAAAAAAAAGTAATAATACAAATTGAACTTAAGAACGGCTTGTAACAGTATCCAAAGCTTCGAGTATCAACATTATCGGAGCACTTGAAATTACTTTTATATCCCGTTATACGTACACAATTACGTTTTTTATTAGACATTTCGAGTTGAACTATAAATTAATAATTGTTTAAATGTTTTGATTTTTGAAAAACCATTTTCAAAAATCAAAACACAAAATTTAGAAGCTTTTCATATTTTGTTCTGACAGCTGCACACTGTAAGATTTGAAAGCTTCACATTATATAAGTGTGATTTTCGACAATTTGAATCTTAATTATTTATTTGTTACTTTTATATTCACTAAAAATATTTTTAAGCTATTTTAAACGATTAAAATTCGTATCTTGAATATGTTATATATAAATGATATAGATTGAAAGTTGTTCGACGAAGGACAAATTTGAACGACCAATTTTCTCAATATATATATATATATATATATATATATATATATATATATATATACATAAAAAACAGACATTAAGAGCGAATCACGTACAGATTTAAATGTAAGAGAGTAGATCTCTATTCGCCTAATGTCCGTGGGATGAGGGGTTAGCTTTTATAATGCGAGAAATCCTCGTATTTGAGCTTTAAACCGTTAAGGGTAACTGAAAGTTAAGTCAGTTTAAGTGGCCGGAGAAGATGTCACGTACTAAATGGAATTAGCGAGTGACGTCTGAAACGAGCCACTGCGAAATTTTCAGCAAAAACTGAACGAGCCGTTCATTGAATTTAATTGAAATAATGCGATTTTGTCCAGATGAAAAGGAAAGGGTAACAATATACGATTATTATTATTATTATTATATTATCATTATTCCGTCGAGGTGGCGGTGAAGTATTTTAAATTCGTTAAATGCATCTATCTATTAGTTACGGAAAATGCTGTCGCATAACTTATTTTCCAACAAAGGTTGAATCGATGTCGGAAAACTCGGAAAGTTAATTGCTCTCTGTGCGCCGTACAAAGCGAGTGATGCATCAATCTAATTATACTTTTATATCGTTATGATGACATCACTAGAATATAAATAGTACAATAATTATCATAATAATATCGATATAACACATTTCAATTATTTTTAATGCACGTGTTTTAATGTCAATTATTATAAGTGAAAATATTATAAAAATTTGATTACTAATATAGTATTAATTTGAAACCGCAGACAAACAACGCCATCTATTGTGAATAATATATAATTTCATAAAATATTGCATTTTTTTCAATTTTGATTTAAATTAACAATCTATAAAAAAATATTTATTTTTAATTTATAATAATATTTAAATATTTAAATAGACACACATATATACATATTTGAGCGAACTTTAAGAGTGTTTCTCGTAATATACTATAATTAATGCATCTCCTTTTGGATGTAGATGAATCTTTTCGGCGAATTAATTCGTAAAAATACTTCACGAAAATGAACCGTATTTTGTACACTTCGCGCCCCACACTTTGAGAAGCGTCGCCCCGCCGAAGAGGAATGTCTTCAATTATTTCGCGCGTTCATTGTTCCCTTTTCGAACGAGAAGAGGTGATTCTTATTATGTTCTCGTTTTCTTTTTCCTTTGTGCCGCCCGTATAAACAAATAAGACTACGTCTTCGAATAGATTTTTCTTTTTTTCTTCGGACACTTTCTCTTTTTTTTTTTTTTTTTGGTATATTTTGCTCGCCCGAAAATTTTCGAGGGATTTTGAGTTCTCTCTCTCTCTCGCTCACTCTCTTTTCTTTTTCTTTTTTTTTCTTATAAAATCACCAGGTCTCTACATCAAACGGACGAGATGCCTCTCGTCGCCATTGAAAGAAAGTGGTTCGTACATTTTTTATAAAGGTACATGATTGGCATTCATTTGAAGTGGTTGGAAAAGCCGCAGATTCTTGTAAATATTATATTTCGTCTTCTTGTTCAATATTACTGTGGGAATTTTGTGAATATTCGAAAAAAAATATATCATTTTCCTTTGTAAATTGAATAAAAAAAATTTTACACCTAAAATATTCCCTATATATAATATTAACTTTCTGTATAATTTTAATATAATAAAATAGATTCTATTTACAAATAAGGGTGATATTAAATATGTACTTCTATTTATTTTTTCTATTAAATCGTTATTTTGAAAGAAGAGAAAGAATTATAGTCATTGTTTATTAACGTAAAAATTTCATATCTTTTAATATAAAATAAATATATTTAAAATATTTTAAGATCGTGATGTCATTTTTTTTAGTTTATGAAGATTGCTTGTAAAATATGTAATTTCATGTTGTAAACGTAGGCTTTTGGAAACTCAAAAATATAACTCTGACTCATAAGGTCTGTCATATTATCTTTTTATTATTATTGGGATATTAAAGAGCGATATTCGGATTTCTAATAATCGCGTTAAATCGCAACTATGATCATTAGGACAGTTGCCAAATGCGCTGCATTGCGTCAAAAAAGTTCACGTTTAATACGCATAATACATTTTTATATTAAAAAAAAATATTTTTTTTTAAATGAAAATTATTGTATAAAAATTTAAATTTAAAGTCGAGTTAATTTTTGTTCAGGTCGAACCGAAAGTAAATTATTTCACAGTAAATTTGATTCGAAGCGCGAGCATAATGCGATTTCGATTTATCGGAGGTAACCGAGTTTCGTATTTTATTATATCTTTTTGCAAAGGAAAATGGAGGAAAATAAAGCTAATAAGCGTTCTGCTGCGAGATTAGGGGGTCGACTGTCTTTTGAAGAAAATCGAAATTTTTGACGGAAACATTGGCGATTAAGGAAAAGCAAAGGGCGTAAGAAATTCAATTATTTGGATTTAAACTTTCGGACGCCCTAATCTGCATTTCGGTGATATTCTTTATTATAATGTAATGTGATTTTAGTATTTTTACAGATTAATATATATATATATATATATATATATATATATATACTTTTATTTAAATGTATAAAACCATATTTTATAACATTTTTTTTGAATACTGACATACTTTTAGGACAATAAAGTTGTACAGTACAAAAGTGGTTTAGTATGTCGTTTAATAAATAAAATTTCAAATTAAAATACTAAAATCAAATATAATTAGTTCCTAACATGCAACTGTTGATGATAAATAAACAAGTGGATATTTTTGTTGTCATTAAACTATCAAATGTATCATTTTTGTTAAATTAGAATGTTGAAATTTGAAAGTGAGTCTATTAATCTTAAAGTGACACTAATATATTTCTTATTATTTTTCATTCAATTCGTGGTTTTTCATAATAAAAATTAATTTACGTTATTAAAGATTTTTTTTATTGAAATTTCATATATTTATATAAATAAAAAAATGAAGTAAATTTTACATATTCTATTAATAATATATAAATATGTATATAAACAATTCACAGTGAACGTTCAAAGACAATTCTAAAAATTTGAAATATTGAAGAAAATTGCGTTTTCCACAGTTTTCCGACAATTTGTTAGAAATCACAAAACACAACATAATATATATATAAATATATATATATATATATTTATATATATATATATATATATATATATATATATATATATATATATATATATATATACGATTTACTATTTAGGGATTAAGGACTTTCGGAGTCGGTTAAAAGTGAGTGGGCTTTTCAGCTTTTCCTACGCGACCGTCGCAATGTGTAAGGTGGTTTTCGTTTCCTACGAACAAGTTCCCGTGAAGGACGACATAAGTCCGAAATTATCGTGGCGGAAGGGCGAGCAGGGCCGGTAAAGCCGGGGGCCGCGTTGAATACAAATAAGCCGGTTGTGAAGCGGCACATTTTGCAGCGAAAGGTTGCGGAATAAATATTGATTTGCAGCCCCGTTTGTTTGCCTCATACCTCGTTTCACGTGCCACCCATGTCCACGGTATATTTCCCAACTTGCGCCCGCTTTTCGTCCCGTTTCCGTGTCAGGGGTCTCTCACACCACATCGTAATCGTTTTCGTCTCCACGAAACTAGGACAGGGGTGTTGGAGTGCGGGGTTCGCAGACCGCTTGTCCAATTCTAGAGTCATCAACGTGTTGCCAGACAACAACCGGATCGTTTAATGCCAATTTCAGATGAGTATAATAAAATTATACTCAAATATCAATCGTAATTTGTATTTTAGAATTGTATTCGATACCGTTGTGGCTCTGATATTGATCTATGTTTATGTAAAATATATTAAAATATTAATATAAAATTTAATGAAACAATTTAAAAAATATGTGCACAAAGAAAATATATATGAGCAACAATAAAAATATAAATTCATATATGAATGTAAAAAAAATATATAATTGATTATAAAATAAAATTTAGAAACTTTTTATTAATATATTAAAGATTATTCGATGTTAAGATACTTTTGTGGATTTTTTTATCATTCAATTATAATACTTTGTAAAAATGAAAACGTATATTTTAATTCATTTTTTTTTGTAATATTAATTCTATTTTGAATAAAAGATTTTCGCAACTTAATAAGTGAAGAATAATAAGGTTTCGGAATACAAAAAGTTTTTTTAACGTTTGTAATATTTGTTCAGACCGAAAGAAAAATATTCATTTCTATATAAAAATATTAAATATTCGGATTCTTCTAATATAAAAGAAAACATAATTTTATTCCGTTAATATGAAATGAAATTCTTAGAATACAAGCTTATGTCTAACATTTAAATATAAAAAAAGTTTGAAATAAATAATATAAATATATTTAAATATAAAACTCATTATATATTAAATAAGCGTTTAATTCATTCAAAATTTTAATATAGAATACTGATTATTTTTAATGAAAATCTGAACGAATATTAAAAACAACCGTTGATTTATATTGTTGGTTTAACTATTAAGCCTTAATGCACCGATATTTCTCGAAGAAAAACAACAAACAGAAAAACCGTGAGGTTTTCCTACGGGAAAAGTGTCCTTCAGTTATTGAACAACGGTATATACTAATGGAACGAGTGTTCTTATATATTATGTTTGGCAAGTTTTATCCATTAATAGAACAAATTAGCCAATAAGCGAAATAAAGAGAGACGAATTTATATAAATAAAACAACTTTCACACATATATCGATATTTTATATACGAAAAAAAGAAAACATTTCCATCTCACATTTTCCAACGAAATATTTTCGATAAAAAAGATATCGTCGTATTTTGCGGCAAACTTATCACCGGTTCGGCGAAAATTCGCTGAGTGCGATTTTTTTTCTCGAGGCCAGCTTTAATCGCACTAAACGGGGTTTTATATATATATATATATATTCGTTTTATATATGTGCAGATAAAGTAGCAGGTATGAAGAGTGCGTCGTTTTTCTTTTTTCACGAATAACTCTTCCGAGGGTCAGATGGTACTTCAAATAAATTAACCCTGATGAGAGCTGTTAACCGTCTGGTTTTGAATCAGATAGTTTAATGCTTTTAAAAAGATCGAATGTGAAATAATATATTTAAATTTTTACATTTTACATTTATATATTGAACAATATTTATTATATTTCTAAATGAAAAGTGGCTATTTTTTCAATACTCTATACTTTTTTTTGCGTGTTGTTTGGTGCGTAAATTCTTAATAGCTTATAAATAATATTTTTATTTGTATATGTATTAAAAAAATGAAAGATATAAATATTTAAATCAATATTTCATGATGAAAAAATTTATGTACAGACAATCTGTTGTCACGCTCGTAAATTTTATATAAACAATAGATGTCATATAAGTTATTATTATCGCTATAAAATATATATAAAGATATAAAACCGGATATATATTTTTATTCTAGAACTTTATATTTTTTAATATTCAAAGTATAAATTTTTATCGTTGATAATATTTCTAGAAAATCAAATAAATCTTTTATTGAATGATAAAACTTTCGTTTATTGAATTATATCGACAGTGCTATTATTGCACGATCATGATTTATATATATTTTTCTTTTAATTAAATTAGATTTTATCAGTTTTAGTTTATTCATTAGATATTAAAAATATAATATAAATTATTTATTTATTAATATTTTATATTTCTATGAAAAAAAAATAGTACCAGACTATAATTCAATTAGATTGTGTAGACGATTTAATATGGTATATAATTAGTAATTTTTAATTATTTTAATGTGAAAAATACGATTTTGATATAAATATTAATTTAAAAAGTGGCAACCCTATCGAAAAATGTGTATTATTTTTATTTACCCACTCGTCTTTTCGACGCTGTAAAGAAACTCAGGTCGACGACGCGTACAGGGTCGAGGGTGAGTTTAGGTTAATTGAATTTCGATATTTCACCGTTTTGTGTTTGTTGTTCTTGTTGTTCTTAATAACGAAATAAATTAAATATTGTCTGTCGGGGGGAGGGTGGTGAAAATGGCCCATAGGATGGAGGAAAATGAGGGTTGAGGCGAAGGCGAGACTTTTCTTCGTTCTTGACGTGGTGTGAGAAAAGTAAATTTTCGGTGCGTGTTTATCTTTCCTTATTTTCAAAAACGATTCAACCTCTCCCTCCTCATTCTCCGTTTATATTTTCACTTTTCAGATGCTGGAAGTGAATTTCGGTTTTTTTGGTACCCCCTGTACAGTTATTGGCACGCGCATTTTGTACACACAGACAACCCTCTGCGGATGAGTTATCTCGATCAATTTCATAATTGTGCCCGGGGGCGCAACTGCGTGCTTTGATTCGTTCATTAAATTATTCTTTATTACGGCATAATTCAAAATTAATTGAAAAAATTTCGAGGGAATTTTCCAAAGTGGTTCGTGTGCCATTTTTTTTTAACCAACCATTATAATAAATTATTCATACACTAAATGATACAATTAAAATTATCTAATAATATTATACGTTAATTTTACTATCACATAATGTTACTTTGTACATTAAAAATAAATTTCCATATATATATTTGTATAAAAGATTTTGATGATATAGAAAAAAAAATACTTTGAAACAATCGTACAAATATATTTTGCATGCATGGCATTGTATTGTAGTATGTAAAGAGACGAAATCGTCGCGATAAATAGCAACATTCCAACACATTGCTTTTCAGACACATTTTACAGAATTTAATTACTGAAACGAGACTCTCGAACGTAACGAATTTAATTTCGCAGCGTTTCCCCAAATGTACCGAATTCCGGCGGAACGTTTGGAAAATATCGCGTGGGCGGCCGTAAGGGCGGCCGGGAAAAGTGTGAGTACGGCGGCGAAAAACGCGCTTTACATTACGTGTCATATTATCGAAAATTATCGCAAATTAAATTTCATTATATATTGCGACGGGCGAGGGGGTGGAAAATTCCGAAGGGAGAAAGTTGTGCGTGGATGTATGTGGAGACGCCGGCGCGGAAAACTGCGAACATGTGAAAACTTTTCGACGGAAAATTTTATAATAAAAATATGCGTATAAATTAACATGTTTTTATATTTTACGATACACTTTATTTTATGTTAATATTTTAATATTTATAATATTATATTATTATAAAACTGATGATACACTTTTGTATGCATGTATATATATTTTCATCTTTATTTTTTTAATAAAAAAATATTTTAGAACGTATTTGAATTTGGCATTAGATATCGAATAAAACGACATAAAATCGTATTTTAAAATACGCAAACGTTTTTAATCGTATCGATTTCAATCAAGACTAATTTGATTAACGAGACCGATTCTAGCGTTGTTATTGTTTATAAATTCGGAACGATTAATCAAAATTAACCCTTCAGCGTGGGTAAAGCGGACCCGTAATCAACGTCGGGCGAATTTCGGAAAAGCGGAAAACTTGGTCATCGTTCGCCAAGTTTTCACCGATGACGACCGCGCTACGTAGAAGAAAATCGTGGTGGGGATGAAAACGATGAAAATCGGGTTTCCCGAATGCTCGCAATGAAACGAAACCCCTGGAAAAGGGGTGCTTGATTAAACAGAGAAACAACAAAGACTAACCGAACCGACTGGGGGTAATTCGTCCGATGCCAACCCTCTCGTTTTATGCCGTTTTGCGTGCGTCTGTGTGTCTGTCTGTCTTCGAGAAAATGTAACGTCTCCGTCTGATAATTTACCCGACCGCATAAACGCGATATACACAACGACTGTTCTAGGGTTATTAAGTAAAATGTGCCCTTCGTTTATTGTTCGAAAGTGTTCGTCGTATTGTTCAAAGTCTAACTTTAAATATATATAAATAAATTTGCAATTTATTTTTAATATGAAAAACGAATTTTATTTTGAAAATCCTTTGCACTCGAGACGTTTCGCAGTGTTGTTATACAAAAATATAATATATGCTTCTATAAATTAAAGCTTTTATATTTAAACATTTTTTATACCAATATTGTTTAGTGATTTTATATAGAATATTTTAATTCATTTAATAAATTTCTAATCCTAAAAAAATAAACAATTTTGACATCATTACAGAAATTTTCTCAAAAAAACAGTATATTGAGATATACTGATCTAAACAATTGTTTTATCATTCCATATTTATAACGATTAAAAATTTTAATTTTAATAATCTTTCTGGCAATATTGTCAAAATTTAATCAAAAAAAGGTTCAAAATTTCAATGCCAAAAATGCAGTTCATTTATTCTAAAAACGTATAGGAATTTGTTACATAAAAATTAATATAAATAGTCACCAACTGTACACTGTAACTGTATATATATATATATATATATATATATATATATATATACATAATAAAAATTGATATAATATAATAAAAATAAAAATAAAACAATTTGTATTTAATCAGATAGTACAATAAATATTTTTTACATTGAACCGATTATTATTATGTGCGTTATAAAAAATTGTCTCAAAAAGCAGACACGTATAGGTGCTGAATATACGACGATGAATACATCACTAACGATATAATATCTGACACCATTATACGACACACACATACACACAAATAAAAAAAGAATATTATGAATTATTTTATTGTTCTCTTGTGAGTCGTAAAAGGCGTGAATTTGATATACATAGTAGAAACGAAGCCATACTTTTCATAAGATAGTAATATTTCTTGAACGATACCCTCCCCCAAAAAAAAACTTTTCTGCAAATTTTCTCCATAATAAAAGGTAGTAAATTTTCCGCGATTTATCATTCGATAAACAGTATCGTTTAATGCGTATTTGTCTGTGTAAAATTTATAATATATATTTTGATGAAAAATGATACATTTACGTCGATCATTATCGTTCGATACTATCGCGACGTGAAAGATTTCGAATTACTATATAGTGGAGCTTAGATATAAGCTCGTGACACGAATGCGAAATAAATAATCTAGATCTTGAATGGAAATATGAAAAGATAAGCGTGAGTTTCATTTATAACGTTGAAAATAGTAATAGATTTTTTTTTCCTTTTCATAACACAGATAATCTCGACGGAACGACGTTGATGTTATGGAAATTTGTATGTTTTACTAGTGGCCCTGTGTCGACCGAATATAATTTTATATTTATATATATATTTTTTTATATGTGTTATACGAAAATAGAATTTATGAAATTGTTTACGAAAATAAAGCTCTAGTATTTTCATGTATATTTTTGGCTTATGTAAAACGTCGTGAAAAAGCTGTTCGAAATCATCGTACGTCGATTTTGTGGGCGTGTTTTTCCATCGATTATTTATGACTCTATTTTGAACATTTACGATAGTCCAGTTTATTCTAGTTTTATCTAGTATATTCTAGATTCATATTCGATAACAATATTTTTATTTATTTATTATATAATTCAATATATATTAAAACATTGCGATGTACGGATTTATTTTGATTATATTTTAGTCTTCAAAAAAAAAAAAAAAGGGAAGTGAATTTATAACTTTTCGCTTATGTTTTGAACAAAGCATAAATAGTCGACGGAAGTCGTTTTGTTTATTTATTTATGAGAAAATTTTTGTTTTGCGAAAGTTTTCCAGGAGTTTTTAGCTGGTTACGTTTCAAGTGTTATTCTAATTTGAATGTGAAATCAAAGAATTATACCGTCGAGAAAGTTTCATTTATTTAACTTTATTCCATTATTGTTTACTATGCGCAAAATTTTATTTATTTATTTTGATGTTAAATATAATTTCGAAATCATAAATTTTAAATATATTTGATAATGAAACGACTTAAAGATGCTTTTTCCAATATAAATTCGCTGTAAAAAGTAAATATCAATTTAGACCGTGGAATATTTTATTGATGATTACGCAAGAACTGTTGAAAATTGAATTCATTACTTGGTATATATAATATTAGATATAAATAAATATTTTATTAAGTATATTTAAAATTCAGCTACGTTTGTGAAATATTTTAAATATATAATTAAATTCTTTGACGAAAACATGTTTGATGTATTATTAGATATTTTATTTTCCACGGGTTTTTCTTCGTTTAAACATTCGTTTCTTCGACAAATATTTACGGCACGCTATTTAAGAATAATAGCATTAGTTAGAATCTTTTTATTACAAATTCTTAGAGAGAATGGTAATACAAAGGGGATGTGGGACTATTAAACGATATCCTCATTGCAAATTCTCTAGTCTTCAAAGAATAGTTTCGAAACGGTTACTTTCCCCAGGAAATCGTCCTTGCAAACAGAATATCCAGGGTTCGCTTTTAATCAGGGATTTTTATGCATCATTAAAAATTTAACTATCTATATAAAAATATCACAAGATAAAAATCAATATTTTTCTTTATTAATATTATTAATTATAAAATATTTGATTGAACATTGTTCGCGCATTTATACAGTAAAACGTCTTAAAGCCGATAATTCCTCAAATCAACCGCAATTACGATGACCTTCAGCTTCTGTGTGGATCTGAATACTAATTAAGCAACTGAATCAATGAAATTTGAGGGATGAGAAGAAGATTATGTTTGACATTGGATGAATATAAATTTCCATCTTTATATATATATATATATAGTTGAATGAATAGATAAATTTATTTATAAATAATAATATAATTTTTCACAGGTTATTTAGTTATAATTTATAAGATTCGACATTTGCTCGTTCAGCGTTTTCAGAAATGAGCCGCAAGCTAAAATTCAGGTTCGATAGTATTATTATATATATATATATTTTTTGAAATATTAAATTTTATATCGAGTCACGTCGAGGGTACGGCATAAAAACAAGGGTTAGCCTGACATTTGTCACATTGGTCGACGTTCACTTTATGACGAGGGTTTATGAGAGGATTTCGAAAATACTATTTAGGGGAGGATTCGACTGTTGGAGAGTTGCTAGGAGCCAACGGTAGCACTTCCATTTGATGGATCGCCGATCTCATTTCACGGCCCGGCAAACCGCAGCTATTTGTCTGATGGCAAACAGACCAAGAGTCGATTTTGCTTTAGACCACTAGCTAACGAAAAAAAAAGAATGAGAACGATAGTATAGGAACACGATTTTCCCCAGGATTTTAGGGTACATTAGGCACGCCCTTCGTCCCGCACATAAAAGCTTTAGATTCGTACGGACAGCTACTTTGAATTCTCATACTACAAGTACTTTTTTTTTTTTTTTTTTTGGTGTGAGATGGTGGAAATAGAGCAATTTTATTCAGTATTTATCGCGGGTACGAAACGCACAAACTAGATGTCTATATTTTAGGGTTAAATACGAGGTCTAAGGAATCGTCACGTTCGCGGATTTTCGCTCATACGTTGTTAAACACAACGCGTAAATCGAAGGATTTAGACGGAATCCCGCAAAAATTATGCGCGAATACATGTTTTTTTTTTTTGGTTTTCTCCTGCCTCCTTCTTGTTGAAGGAAAACGGTAATCCTCTCAGTCTGATGTCGTTACTGAGATATCTTATCTTATCTTTGAAGTTATTGCGGATTTTTACATATTATTCGTTCTCAAAGTACGTCGTTCAATATGCATTTAGATTGATATACTTTAGGGTTAAATCTTTATAAGAGATACTCAAATAATTTCGTTATGTAATAAACGAAATGCTACTTTATACTGTAATATATATTTTTGATAATTTTAAAATAAATGCTATATCAATCTCTAATACAATTTGTAACTATTATAAGGTGATCAACTTTTTTACGACAAAACGGAGGACGCAGTGAATGATTCTTTATTGAAAAAATGGAGGATGCCTTGAGATTAATTGGATATTTTTTTGGATTTTTAATAAAAAAAAATATTAAAAATGTAATGATTTTAAAAAAAGGTCATCCGTCTTAAAGTCGGCTGTCAAAAAAAGGTCCTCGGTTTTATGTTTAATTCCAAAAATAATCTTTTTTCGAATTAAAAACTCTCAAAACCTATTACAAAAATTTACATGAAAAAAAAACACTTTTCAAAGAAGGACACGGCTTAAAAAAAGGACTGTCAGTCTAAAAGGAGGACGATTGGTCACCGTAATTATCAAATTTTATAATATTGAATAACGGTATATAGTTCATTGATTTCAAAAAAAACTTACATGAATTCAAATTTTCATATTTGTAATATACATATACAATAAAGATTTAAATAAATTAAAATAAAATAAATAGATATATTATTATTTTATAAAATAAAAAAAATATTATATGTGATAAATCGAGTTTAAATAAAAAAAAATATATACTCTGATACCAAAAAATGAAAGATGTTTACACCTACAAAAACTATAATAAATCATTATTTATTTACTTTTTATACGTACAAGGATATAAGCGATAATTACAAAATATAATTACATTAATTAATTAATTGTCGCATTACAAAACGGCATTTCTTTTAGGTGCATTTGTTTCGTTTATCTCGTGCATTGTTTCATTGTCAACCATATTAATGTTCTTATGTTGAGTAAACGAGGATTAATGTTCGTGGCTTTTAATGCGAGTTTCCATTTGTGTGTTTTATTGTGGCAAACAGACGATAATTCATTCTGATACTTTTCAAGAGTATCATTATCCATACTATATATAAATATATATACATATAATACGTTATTATGTATGTATGCAAGAAGGGTGATAGAATGTTGTCGCAATATGATTAATTATCCTTCTAGTGTTTTCGATTGTTCAATGTTAATATATGGAATTGTTATTATTTTATACACTTTTATATAAGTTTCACTCGTTTGTTTGTTTGGGTAGAATTTTGTAATCGATTTTTCGAGTATTTTTCAATGTTATAATAAGCTGAATCTTTGTATATTTGCTCACTCTCGATGACAATGCAAGAATCAATTAGCAGATGTTAAAAATAATTGATTAATTAGTGTATAGTTGTCACTAATGATGTGATATGATGAACAATAATACAACGGTACATTTATTGATAAATTAATATTAAAAATATCAGCTTATTGAATGATTTTATTGATTTTTATATTATATAAAATTTAATGTAATATAATATTTTTATATTAATATAGGAAATTTTATGAAAAATTGCGTTCACATTGGAAAAACTGTATGTTTAACGTAGATAAGAATAAAAAATTCTTTTATATCTTTTCTTTTTTTTCTTGATGCGGGAGGGTTGTAGAAGGCAAAGAGCACAATTGAATGAAGAAGAAGAATCCAAAAACGCGAGTTATTTGATATATGCACCATCATTCTTACGAAATTATACTCCATCGTTTCTTCTTCCTATTGTGGCGAAGCGGAGATAATGCGCGAGACTAATGGTGGACATTTTGAACAAACAGATTTCATATCTGCGCTATTTTGCCAGATTTACAGCGCGGAAAAAAAGAGAAAATCCAACGTCGGAAAAATGGGCGCAGTGTGAGCGCGAAACCGACGACGACGACGAGGAAAAGCGAGTGGAAAAAAGGGCCGGAAAATCCGCGGTAAAAAAAAGAAAGAAATAAAAACGCCAACACTAGTCCGCGTTGAAATAGTGTATGGGATTTATTTATATTTTTTTTTTGTGAATTTAAGGGTAAAAAATCTAGATAAAATCGAATTTACCTGTACTGGCAAGTCATGCCGTAGCCGAAATCCCTCCAGAATCCCGTGTCCCTTGATATCAGCAATTGATCTGTCTCCGGCGGAACTTCTCTCCCTTGCAGCGTGTAAACGACGTGAGGATTGTAAAGGCTGAACACCACCGGATAATATACCTGAAACACGATTAATTTTCAGTTGAAATAATTTAATTTTGAAGCACGTGCTCTAAATAGAGCGAGGGGGTATTGAATCCTAAGGGAGCAGACGAAGGTGCTTGTCGTTCCCGTTCTCCATATAAAAATGTGATGGATGATGGATCACCTTATTAAATTTGAGGATCGTAATTTTTCGCACGTTGTCTAGAAATATTTTTCGAATAGGTTTAAGGTTTTCGCTACCCCCTTTTTGCCCCATTTTTTTTGTGATTGATGAGATTTTTCCGTTGATATTTCGTGTGATTTGAAAGGTTTTTTGACAACTGCGGTACGCATTCTGATAAAATTAATAGTTTTTTTTCGATATATTGCTCGATGTGTTCTTGATTATACGTCATCTCAAAGAGTATAATAATTATTGTATAAGGGATGATCGATAAGTGAAGTTTATGGCTGTGTGATATTTTAAAAATAGAAGATGAGAATATATTTTATCATATATAAGATAAATTATATATTGTATTTACTTTATATTATTGATTTGAAAGATGTATGTTTGTATAATCAAAAGAAAAAATACATTTTCATATTTTGTATATCTTATATTAAATATTTTAATATATTTTTAATATATTTTTGTATATTTAAATATATATTTTGTATATATTTTTATATATTCAAATTTTATTTTGAAAATATTTCTATATATATGATTAAATGAAACTGAGGTTTTATGAAATTAATAGATAAACGTGAATTATGTGAAAAGGATTTAAATTTATGAGAACGAGTGTAAATTTATAAATAAATAAATAATACTTAAGGTTTCAAGAGCTTTAGTTTTTTTTTAGAAAGTTGCAGTTTTATTAATAGTATTTAAATCAATAAAAAAATATTTTATAAAAAAAATACATTATTTAAACAATGAATGCAATGTTTTGTTTTTTATATTAATATTAATGAAAATATTTTGTTAAAAAATTACTATTCAGTCTTAAAATAAATCTAAAATAAGCTATAATAAAAACCGTAACGACGCGATAAAACACAGAAAAGTGAAATAAAATAAGATAAACCGGAAAAAAATCGGTTCAACGAACGGATTCCGGATTAATTTCGCAACGCCCGGAGCAATTACGCGTCGCGACGCGTAAATTACCGAAACGACCCTCAAAATCGTGAGGGATCGTCGGAAAAAACAAAAAAAAAAATAGAAAGCACTGCAAGGCGTAAATGAGAACGAAAGAAAAAAAAGAAGACAAGCAGAAAATGCAGAAGTGAAAGCCTTTCGGTGACGGCGAGAGAGTGAAGAAAAAAAAAGAACAGAATGTAAGAAAGGACGCCTCATTCTCAACGCTTCGGTGAAGCGTTACTAGTGTAGTGCTAGCCTCGTTATCGTTAACCCTCCATTGGAGAGTCTCTGAGATAATTAAATTCACGTGTTAATTATTCCCGAGAATGACTTTGTGAAGAAATGTTTTAAGCTCTATTTCTCGTTTGCAGTTAGCGAAGATTGGATTTAATAATGATTTATCCAATTATACGTTATACGAGTGTAATTATTTGATGTTAAAAATTCAGAGTGATATAATTTTTAATTTTCGATACCACAAATTGGATACTCTTACTACTATATACCATAAAAAAATTATAATTAAAATACAATAATATAAAATTAAGTCTTATATTGCAATTTTATAACTTTTTATTATTATATTAATATCTTATCAATCTTTAAAAAAATCAAGGACTTTGTTTAAAATTTATAGAAATAATATTAAGATGACCGTTTTTTTTACGATACTTTGAAAAATTGTTTGTAAGAAAGGACATATCGATATTGGTTAATCTGATTTTATATTTTTAAAAAAGGACAGAATGAGGATATTATTTAAAGAAGAACGCGATAAAAAAAGAGGATTGTTCTCACAAAATTAGAACGGTTGGTCACCGTAATAATATAAACGGTTTAAGCTTAAGTATTTTGAATAATTCAATGTAAGTATGTGAATTTATAGATTCTACCCTAAGATATTAATTTTGCAATAAAAATATTAAGCAAGTGAATAAAAAGTTTATGATAAAACATATATATATATATATATATATATATATATATATATATATATATATATATATTATTCAATTTTATTTCATTTCTGAGAAAATTTGCAAATTTAATTCCGTGCAAATTGGGCTGTATATTGAACGAATTTCGTTTTACGTGCACACATATGAATTTTATGATTCATTTAGACCGTGATTAAGAGCGCACCGGTGCGCCGTTAAAACGTCGAAAACCTACTTCCCTTCCCCCCCCTTCTCACAAATTCTATTTCACTTCCGGTTTTTCCATCGCTTCAGTTACGTGTCGTAAACGAAATTCGAAAAAAAGAACCGAAATTCCTTTGAAGTCGTCCAAAAAAAAAAAACAAAAATAATAATAATAATAATCCCTCACCTGAAGTTTTAAATCGAGTCGAGGGGTATGCGACACCCCGTCGATCGAACGAACGGTTAATCCGACGTGTCCCGCAGGCTCGTTTTTACGATGCGAAAGTAGAAGCCGAAGCATTATACAAGTGTTAGGGGTGGAAATGTTAGAAGAAGCATCTGAACCACCCTCGAATTTAACGACTTGTATAATTCAGATTTTATCGTAGCTGCGAAAGTTCCGCGACAGAGTCAATCTCGACGGAAGACACTTGTTCGCAGGGCCAGTGCCAGCAAGTAACGGGTGCTAATTAAGTAATTATTTAATTTCTAGAAAATATAAGTGGGGTATGAGGTGTTTCCGATGTCGCATAATAAACTTTTTAACTGTTATCGCGCCACACTTTCTACATTATCTATATATATATATATATATATATATATATATATATATATATATATATATATATATATATATATATATATATATATATTGTTAGCTTATGGCACTTTGAATTAATCGCATTATAGACCATGTTTATATAGGCCGATAATTATTTTGTTATATTATAATATAGAAATATTTTTAATTATTTTAGATTAATATGATCAATATAGATAATGATAATGTTGTATATATAATTTATTAATTTTTATAATATATTAATTTGTTTAATGATATATCATTTATATAAATCTCTAGCGTCAGTTGACGGTAGCGGTGGTGGTGTAGCACTTTTTTTTTCATTAAATACTACTTTTTTTTAACAATTTAATATCAAATGATTTTTACAACTTAAAATATAGGTGAAATTGAATAATATTAATTTTAATAGACTAAACAAATTCACACTGGTTAATATGAAATATAAGTGATGCGATTGGAGATTTTTTTTTCATTTGGCGTGCGAATTCTCATACGGGTTTACTTAAATTTAAAAAAAATTGTAATATAACTAGGTATAATATATATTAGGTATAATATTTACCCCGTGCGGTCGTATACGGGTTAAGAACGAGTATATAGCCGCGAAAATGGATGCAAGAAAAGCACGCGATGCTTTCAACCCCCGCAACGCCGAGCGTCTTGATATTTCATATTTATGCGAGCATTAACCGTGGAAAGTTTGAGTGACTCCGCCCGTTATTTATCGGGCTGCGGGCTTTTGTGAAAGTTTCGGTTTTCCCCGGCGAAGGCAACAAATTTACGCGAACCGACCCATTTTATTATATGGCCAAGTTTTAGCTGCTCGCGAGCGGCAAACGTCGGGCCAACCGGTTCTATGGCGCTCGTAACATATCTCAATTTCGTAGCGGAAAACGAACGCCCGGCGCCAAAAGGATATAAGTGAAAATTAATAGTCGTTGCTGATTTGGACAATGAACGTTTGAATTATTGGGTTGTGATGTAAACGAATGGAGGAGAGTTGAGATTTTTTTTGTTAGTGTTGCGCTTGTAAAGTTCGAGTTTTATCTACTTATTTATGGTATATTATAATGCTAATATTGAGAGTATTTTTTAATTATAATATAAAAAAATATAATTGTCAATATATAGTAAGAAGAAAAATTTAACTATATTTTAAATTAAATATTTTAATTTACAATCAATGATTTTTTATTTAAAATGTAACATAAATATTCAGATATTTTTTATTCAAATATTAGAAATGAGTTTTAAAGAAATTATTAAATCCAAATAAAAAAACGCGTTTTTCTTTGTAATATAATAATAAAAATTAAGTCAAAATAAAAATTCAATATTATTGATTTTCTTCTATTCCAAATATGAATCTGATTAAAATGAATGTTAAATTTTATCTAAATTTATAAAAAAAATGATCATTATGTTTTGTATAATCACAATATATAAAATATGTTTTTTTTAATATTTTTTTAAACAAAAATAAATATTTGATATTTTTGAATAAAATTATGATACATTAAAAAATTCGACTAATAAATATTAGGATTTTTTTTTAATTTGATTTATTAATACGAAACAATTATAAAGACTAATGATATCGTATAAAATTATGATTTGCGATTAAGCAAAAATATATTTCGTAACTACCGATTAAACAGTAAATACATAGAATAATCTCAGAATTAAATCTCATGCACATACATCGTTTCTACTCTGAAGTCTTCAATTATTCTTCGTAGCAAATAATATTTCACGTTCACGTATTTCTTGTTGTATATTACGTAATGTCGCCCCGGCATTTTTGTACATGTTATTTAATATGCCCCCCCCCCCTTGTTTTTTATTTCGATTTTTTTTGTCGTCTGCGCCATGTTTCATTTTTGAATGCCGTAAATATATATATATATATATATATATATATATATATATATATATATATATATATATATATAGATTTTTTTTTGATTTACGCGATTTCACGTATTTCATTTTACACTCACATTTTGTACCCCCCACGCCCCCGTCTGAAAAAAAATACACGTTTATATCGTGCGCGATATATGTTTTTAAACGGTATAAGCATTTATTGAGAGCTAACCAAAAATTAACTTTTTGTGATTTATTACTAAAGTTCGAGTTTAACGTGTGCTATCACAATCGCTTTTTGTTTAGCTATATATATATATATATATATATAATTTTTTTATTTGTATTTAAATGTGAAATATGAGGTTCAAACTCAGATTCAAAACGGTCTATGTCTAGTAGTATTTTATGATTATTTTGATATTCGTTGATCATTTTGATTATAATTTATATATATTCGTAAATAAAGTTGTCATTCTATTTTTATTGAAAAATATATTATAAATTTTGTCTTGGATTTACAATAACATTTAGAGTTAACGACTTAATTTTGAAAAAAAAATACAATCAATTGACTTTCGAAAATCACGTAAAATATTTTTCTTTATAAATTTTTAATACAAAATAAAAATATTTGCTATAAA
This sequence comes from Leptonema lineaticorne, assembly GCA_024500535.1. Lineage (NCBI taxonomy): Eukaryota > Metazoa > Arthropoda > Insecta > Trichoptera > Hydropsychidae > Leptonema > Leptonema lineaticorne. The sequence goes on from JANIJI010000009.1 coordinate 4,382,491, forward strand.
ATAAAACGTTAACATGACAGTAAAAAATGTGAGTCATTTTTAAATATAATTCATTGTAAATGAATCCTATTATTATAATAATCCTGAAAACCAACTCGGTATATAATTTGAAATCTTGTGATATTACAAAAACATTTTTATTAAAAAAAATCTATATATATATATATATATATACAAAAATATAAGTATTATGGGTAAAATATATAATTTAATTTAAATATTAAATTATGTAATAATATATTCTTCCGTAGAAATAAAAAAATGTAACTAAAAACATTATTAATTTAAATCAAACTATTTAATTAATTTTAAGATAGATAATCCTAAGTGGACTATTTTGAAAGTTTTTACTGGCGACATAGCACTTTTAAAATAATTCACATTGCAAAGTCTCGGTCGGTTCAAACTTTGATTACTCGACTAAAATCGATTTCGCTATAACTAATTAAAAAAAATAATAACGAAAGTTATTCAATTTTACCTTGAGTCCCGGTTTCGTGTTCCACCTGCATCTGTCCAAGAACCTAGCACTGAACACTATATCCACATCACACATAAACAACAATAAATCACCACTATCTTCTTTACCGGGCCAACTTCTTTCAGCACCAACTCTTAATCCTTTACCCCTAGAGAAGGTTTCATTTAATGCTAAGAGTCTCAAATTATTGGCACTACCTCCACTGTTTCTCGTCATTAAAACCCTGGACATGATAGCTCTTGCTTCTGATAATCCCTCTTCTCCGAAATATACGACAGTAAGTAACACTCTTCTATCGTTTTTGAGACCGATCTTTACAAATTTATCCATAAAACCCTGAAACGTTGTCGTTCTACCGGATAGTGGTAATATAATGTGAATGAGCTCTTTTTCTTTAGCCACCGGAAGTGTTTCGGTGCTAATGTGTTGTATTGGAGCAAATGGTCTCATCAGAGTAACCTTGGTATATCCGTTTGGATTATGATAAGCGCTTGATCCCTGAGGATGATGCTGTTCAGCCACATGATGACTATTGTTTTTAGCTATCTTAGTTCTAAAATAGAGTTCGTATTGAGTACCCGTCGTGGGTTCCAGTCTGTAAATACCTTCTAAAAAATCGTCCAACATATACTTAATGTTTTTTGTACTACTCGTTTGAGTCGTATTCTTATTCAAAATATCTAAAGCTTTAACTAAGGCTTCTAATAAGTCTTTTCGCTTAAAACCTATCGGCTTCTCGACCACCCTCTTTCCAAGACCCAAATCTATAGGGTAAACTCTGCTAAATGTAAAATGATTGAACGGTATTAGCTCGTATTCATTATTGAGCGGTAATCCTCTCAGGATTTCAGATGATGTGACCTGTCTTCTGATATAATGAGCGCATTCACTATTACCAGGACTAACATTTCCGGATATGTTCAGATTGACGCTGAAACTCGCCGATTCTGGAGACAACGATTGCGATATCATATTGACTTGACCCATATTTCCTGTAACAATGAAAACAAAAATACTTCATTATATTTAGATCTAATAATATATATATATATATATATATATATATAGTTTTATATTATATTACGCCGCCGATGCAATAGTTGAATCGAACGTACAGAATGCACGATTGTTCTCTTGAAACTCTAGGAATTCAATATCGTTCAATATGAGCTGGTTAGCCGATTCAGCTCTTGTACCATCGACAGCTCATCAAAGCTAAATTGCCATGTAGAGTTGTCGACGATGAGATCTTTGTTCTATTTCAACATACTAGACTTTCAATACCCAATCTATATATAATATAATTTATATATATATATATATATATATATATATATATATATATATATATATATATATATATATAAATTATATTTTGCATGCCGCACGTTCAATAGATACGATTTAATACTACATTATTCATTGTAATTTACATTTCCTTTTATGTGTTGCTGAATTTTTGCCTTTTTGTACTTTCGGTCGTGAAATGCTATTTAGATTTGGGGTAGGTGTTTTTAGCATACGTAAGCAACAGACATTGTGTTTTGGTTTCACGGGGGGTTGGTTTAGTTTTTTTTTTTTTTTTTTTTTTTTTTTGTAGAAGTTATTGTCGATGTTGCTATTTGTCTGGGTACTCTCAAGAGGATAGAAATGTTGTAAAATCAGTGTTACTCAAACTTTGTAAAATGTGTAACATTTTTATAATTTGCCCATTTTTAATTTTTTAATTTTTCAATTTTTTAATATTTAATTTTTCAACTCTCAGTACTGAATTATATTTTTAGTATTATATTTATATTTAAATTCCATTTATTTTTTTATGCAACTAGGATTTTAATTCACCTTAATTCGCTTTTTATTATGAGTAAAATTTTTAATACTTCTTTACATAAACATTTTCGTGTATTCGCGAAACATGAAAGAGCGTCTCAGTTTCACAATGGCTTTAGCGCCATCGTTTTATTTTGTTATAATATAAGAAATTTTATCACGCATATATCAATATGCGTACTACATAATATACGTTTTCAAAATTTGATTTTCTTCACCATTTTATTAATGCGGTTAAAAATGTATCGTATTGTGCGTTTCGGCACGCAATATGACCATTAAAATAAATGTTTCCTCTCTTACGAAAAAAAAAATACACATAAATTTTTACAATTATACCGAATTCTATAGCATATTACGATTCGCATTCCTACAATATGAATTATTAATATATAATATAAATATGATGCGATTAAAACGATAAGGAAGACTTTGTATAACTAATTCTATTCCGTCCGAGGTAGATAGATTCTTCTATTTTTTTTTGCATGAGATCTTTTTTTTCTACCCCTCTTTCCCTACAACTCCCTCTCTTCCCGATGATTAAAAAGGAGAATTTTCCCCGAGTGACATCAATGGGACGAATGATTAACGAGCAAATCACGGGCACGGGAAACGCTCGCGAAAAACGTCCCGAAGAAAAATTCACTTTATGTAAATTAATTTTTCCCTTTGAATATTTATTCGTTCGGATGTTCCCAGAAATAAATCGTCACAATTAATAATTAAGAGCCACTCGAGATAAAAATTATGATTTTAAACGATAACGGACATATACATATAAATAATATATTGTTAAAAAAAAAAAATATTGTTCTATTTTATGTGAAATGAAATAATGTATCTTGCGTCAACAGCGAGTTATTTTAATGCAAAATAAACATTTTTCTTTATACGCAATATAAAGCTTCCCTTTTTTTTCATTCTTTTCATATTTTTTTTAATATGCTATATACGAATTCAAAGAAAATCATAAGAAAAAAAAACATTTTATATAATATTACGAAAAATATTAATAGAAATGAATATAGAAAACAATGTAAAATATAATAATAAGGAAAATCATGAACAATCTAAGCGGTATCGTTTCTTCGAAAATCTTACAAAAATTTATGAGAACAAAATTTTCTTTCATTTCAATACAATATTCATAAACAATAAATAAATAAATGATGTTGTACATAATATTTAAATCGAAAATGATGAATAAATGTATTTATATAGGTCAATATTAACATAATAATGAATTTAATTAAATTATTAATTTAAATATTAAACAATAACAACAATGTCGAAAGAATAATAAAAAACGAAAATCTTCAAAGAAAAGAATCTAAAATTATATAATTTTTATATATCAAAAAAATAAATATTTAGTAAACGAATGTTTTCGACATTCGGATTTATTTTTTTTAAGATTCATTATTTTTATATAAATAATAAATAATTTGGAATTGCGTCTCTTTATAATACAGAAAAAAATATACAAGTATTTTTTTTTGTTAAATCGATATAAATTACCAGTAAAAAAATATCGTAAGATGAAATTTTAATAAAACGATAAATTTTTATATCGGCTATATAAAAATAAAACGAAAAAGTCCGTCGTAAATATTTTTTTTAAATAAAAGAGAGAACAGAAATTTTCTTTCGTGAAAAAAAAATCGTCGTCAAAAACGACGTTTTTCAGCATCTGAAAACCGCAAAACGGCATAAATCAGATGAACCGGCATCGACTATTTCTTTTTATATGAAACTTTTCAACGACGATTCATGTTTTTACGACGTTTCTATTTTTTTTTTTATTTTATACTTTTGTGATTTTCTGGACAAACAATGTAACGACGTTGCTATTCGACTCATTGGAAATGTATCAAAATTTAATGGATAACCGATTAATAACTGGATAAAATTAGCGAACAACGAATAAGAGAAAAACACAATAATAAAATTGACATTTTGAACACGTTGCTATATATATATATATATATATATATATATATATATATATATATATAAACTTTAAGTTTAAGTTAAGTTTATAAGTTAAGTTTACCGTGTGTATATTTAATATATCGTAAGTTTCTAGTTTGAAATTACTTTTTTATATATAAACTATATTTATTTGTTTTTTAATGTGAATGTTATAAAAGCGATGAATGATAAATTATATATATGAATGTAGAAAATTATCCATAGATTCATAATAACTGTAACGCTATTGATTTATTTGTAATTTTTTATAATATGCACTTCGGTGTATTTTTTATAAAAATTTCTCATTTATTTTGTCACAAATTTTATTTTTAAAGCTTGGATATTATTTTTTATTATGGGATATTCTGTTGAATTTTTAATAAAATTCATAAAAAATGATATTTTGTATGTAAAAGGAAAGAAAATGTAATATTCAGAAAATTTCATATTTGATATTTGTTGCAGTATAACTAGAATTTTTATATTTTGATTACAAAAGAGCACATGATAACAAATAAATTATAAAACTTATTAAAAATGATAATTATTTAGATTTTTATTTTATAATAAAAACATTGCAAAGTATTTAATAAAAAATATAATAATATTTAATATCAAATAATATATAGTAAAGAAAATTATGTATATTGATAAATATATAAAGAAAAACAGAAACTAGATGTAAGAAAAAGATATAAGTTGATTACGAAGAAAAATTCATCGAGATGTTTTTCCACGTAATGAAAATTGTCTGCAAAAAAGTATCACAATAAATCCAGTATAATAAATAAAATTTTCTTAACGAAAAGTATTAACGAAATCGGATGATAAAAACGAAAACTTTTCACACAAACACACATATATTTATATATATAAACGAATAATATGACACTATTTTTATAGATGGTCATAATAGTTTGTCAACTCCTATATATATATATATATATATATATATATATATATATATATATATATATATATATATATATATATATATATATATATATATATATATATATATATAAATATATACGTCTAGGCAAAATAAAAAATAAAATAAAATAGCTAAACCGTATATACGATTTTCGGTTTATTTCCCTCGCCCTTTCAACCCTACGTCCCTTGAGCTCGTGCTTCAATCTCGAAGGTTCGCTCTGCCCTTTTCTTTATATATATATATATATATATATATATATATATATATATATATATATATATATATATATATATATATATATATATATATATATGTATATGTATATTTTTAAGAGTTGTTTTTGGACCATTTCCTCGACTTCTTTTTATGCTGAACAAGGTTTTCTATTATCATACACTCTGGCGCACCAGAACCTTTTTTCCGAATCCTATCTGCACCACCCTTCATCTACCATTTTCTCCTACTTTTTGTGGGGTGTGTGTATGTGTGTAAGTTACATTTTTGTAACTTCCACTTTTCATTGTGTTCGCCGTTAAGTCGCGCTACATTTCAACGCGGGAACTCGTGCAAATCGCGGGTTTTTCGTAACGCTTACGTTTACGAAAAAAAAATTTTTTTTTGCAGTTTTCACCGTTGAAAAATGTTGTATATCACTGGTGGATTACGTGCGTGTAGATCGATTTAACTTTTTTTATATTTTATTACGGTGAAATTTAGTTTTGCAGTGATTATATATAATTTATTTAGCATGGTAAAACCATTATTATCTTGATTTAAATCAGTGTAAAATAAACTAAAAATGTTCATACTGTTATTTGTATATATAATACAATACTTTTTTTTATTTTATTTAATACATTTTTTGTATTACAATTTTATTGTCTCGACTACAAATTTTATTAGTTCTAATTGTGTTACATTTAGTTTAATATATGATTATTTTAGTTTGAATTCTATATATATTTATAAATTAATATGTAATATATTAAAATATTGTATTTATAAATAAAATTATATAAAGATATTTTTGATCTAAAAAATAAAATTTGTATCATTTTATTTTCTATATAGTTTTAAGTATCGTTTTTTGGTTTCAGGTTTCAAACACCAAACTAATATTTAAATTTCAAATATGATTTTATGATTAAAATACTTTAATAAGTATATACGTTATAGATAAATAATATAATTACGGACAATCATTTTATATATGATATATGAATCTAATTATACAATATAAGAAAAATGAATTAATATATAAAAAAAAAAATAAAAAAAAACATTTTTGATTTTTTATATTTATAAGTATTATGTAAAATAAATAGATATATTAAAGAAATAAAAAGATTCAAAGCAAAGGAAATTCGTCGAATTTACCTTACATACACGAGATCCCTTATCATACTCGAGATCGAGGGTCGCCACGACCAAAGGTTAATTCCTTCCTTTTTTTTCAAGCTTTGAACCCGAATCTTTTTTTCATTTTTATTTTGCACGAAGAAAAACGCACCTTTTGCCCTTCAGACGAGTATTTTTTTATTTCGTTTTCAAAAAAAAAATTAAAAAAATAAAAAAAGGAAAAGCTTATCTAGATATAGAATTCGCAAAATTTGCTCGCGCGAAATTTTCCCGGGAACGCAATCGACGCGACAAGGCTTTCGAGCGGTTTTCCGCGACCGCTTTAAAAAATTCGAGCGCGAGCTTTAAGCACGTGGCAAAATTCTCTAAATACGTGTGTATCGCTATTCGCATCTATATATATATATATATATATTTATATATATATATATATATATATATATATATATATATGTGTGTGTGTGTGTGTGTGTGTGTGTGTGTGTGTGTGTATGTGTGGGTCGGAATTGAAATTCATTAAATTTCCATCTTCGTTTCCACCTTCACATCAGAGAAATTTCTGGTTTGGAACCGCGCCGGCGGTTTGTATGCTTCGTCGTTGAATATATTCAGTGAAGAGACGACGGGCGAACGATGAAATTGCTTAATTTAATCTGACCGTAGCCTGTGATTCCTAGTGGTGATATGCAGTTGTTTACAATCTTTAATATACATACCATATATATATATATATATATATATATATATATATATATATAAATATATATATAAATAAATAAATAAATATATATATATATATATATATATATATATATATATATATATCGTTTAATTTTTATCAATAATACATTTTTCATGAAATTACATTATTATCTTTTTTTATATTAATGTGAAATAAAATTAAATAACTCATATTTTTAAATTATTAAATATTAATATCATATATGGTATATGAAATACGAGTGTCGCCGCCGCCGGTGTCACAATCAAATGCTATTATATATTGCTAAAAAAATATATATTATTTTTTTTATTAATTTAAAACATATTGATATTAGTAATACAATTTATTTTGAATTTAAATTATGAATTGAATGAAATAATTTTTAATAAACTGAATATATAATAAAAACGCGTATATTTTTATATTTTAACACACGTTAAAATATAAAAATAATTCTAATTCATCATTATTATACAGATTTTTTTTTATTCTGACAAATTTAAATTTATAAAAATATTTTATATTCCATCTATAGATATCAATTTTAATTTAAATATTATGAAATATGATCGTTTTTATTTCTATTTGTTTTAACGTATTATTTAAAGATTAAAACTAAAATTAATGATCTATACTTAAAACTCAAAAAAAATATCGATATAAAGAATTTTTTTTTCAAAAATAATATATTTAGTATAAATAGATATTAATTATTATATTTGAATAATTTTAAAAAAGATATATTATGCAAAAAAAAGTTGACGATCACTATCTAAAATAGCACTTGTTAATCGTGTCTGTGATATGTAATGCTATACCCACATATATATATATACACACACACACACACACACACACACACACACACACACACACATATATATATATATATATATATAATTAACGACATATTACAGAATACACGTTTGCGAATATTGCGCAATATCTGGGTCATCTGCTTTTCCTTAATTAGCCGCGAAATTAACGCGCAATCATAAACTAATTCGACTATAGGCATATTTGTCGGTGTATCGAGCGTCGCCGTTATACCAAAGTTGGGTTCGTGTCGGATTATTTAATTCGATTTCATTGAACCGAACGATCAAAGAAATTAACTCGCCCGACTAACTAACCGACCGACCAACTATAATACGTTAACACGAATATCGTCCAAATATTTCATAAACATCGTCAGTTAGAAACGCAATAAATGTACGATCAAGTCGAAAATGAAGAATTATTTAATTATTTCTAATAATTTTTCACATTATATGCTCCTAAATTGACTATTATTTATGATAATTTAAAATTATTTGAAATCTTCATATATAACCTAAGCTATAAATACAATATTTTATCATATTTAATGATTATATATATATACATAAATTCGTCTAATAATATATTAGACGAATATCTTAATTTTATAAATAGTTATTTTCTGAATATTGAGAAAATATTGAACTTCTTATATAATTGAGTTATTAACTCATTATAAATATTCATATATATAAATATTCAATAGTAAGAAAGAAAATTGTATAATGAAAGATTTTTATAAAATTTTGCTGATAATTATGTTATAAAAATTCCATATCGACTGAGCCATCTCAGGTGTCAAATTTTATAATAAAATGTATCGAATTCATAATATATTAAAATTTATTCATGTGCATTGTATTTAATCGATTTTCCGAATGACGTTATCGTACCGAATAAATTTTATAATGAAACGAATACTAATCAGATTATTTCATATTTACATAAATAATGTATTTACATGAAAAAAAAATATATATATAAATAATTTAATACTCAGATGAATCGATATTTATAATTTATGATGATTTAAGATAAAAAAAATCGTTCACTTGTATCCTTTGTGTTCGAAATGGTCAGTCGTTGGCACAAATTAGTCTTTGCACCTTTTGGCACCTGGATAATGGATCGGTCCTGCGGTTCCTCTTCCGCAACATAATCTAATTAACGGGGTGTTTAGAGGGAACCTAGGGTAGACAAAGACATCGTATACGGGGTGAGTTTTCATACATTCACACGTACGTGAAAAGGGGGATGATTGCGGAAAAACTGCTTTATCTGAAGGGACAGGGGGTTGAAATGTTCGTGACAAAAAGTAGACGACACGATAACTATCTGATAGATTAATATCTTTTTTATTTATGTTGCATCTTAAGGGTTGTTTTTATTATATTTATAAAAATTTTATATTATATAAAATATTAAATGACAGTAGAGTTTTGAATAGATCATTTTGTCGGTTTCTCTAGACAGTTTTATTAATTAATGAATTTTATATTATACTTTAATTTTATTAATAAAAATATTTTCTTTCATTTCACAGTATAGAAGTAGATAATGAAGTGAGTCAAATTTTCATACATAGAATATTATATTGAAACTGAATAAAAACTATTGTTATTTTGATTAAATTATTAGTTTTATATAGAATATACGAATTTATTCAACAAATTTCCAAACCAAAAATAAAAACAGTTTTCATTACTATTTCAGATATTTTCTTTAAAAACAATATATTGAGGTATCATTTTATCGTTACGTGTTTATAAGGATTAAAAATTTTAACTTTAGCAATCCTTATACCAAGATTATCAAGTTTGAACTGAAAACGTTTCAAAGTTTCAATACCGAAAATGCAGTCCACTTTGTGATTACGTCATTACTAACCAATTTCAGGAAAAAAATCTTATATCTATTTGAAATAGTGTCATTTTACACTACATAATATTATTCAGTAAAATTAAAATAATTCATTACAAAAAAAAAATATTATAAATAATTATTGCCGCGTATAGAGTTTTCGCATTAATCCAAGCGGTAACTAAACAGCATCTTTCGAGTGAAAAGGGATATATATATATATATATATATATATATATATATAGCAACCTGTCATTTTCTAAGGTTGTCGTGTAAGCTTTTGGCTACGATGACCGAACAACGTACGTCGATTTGACAAGGTAAAGTTCCACACCTTAATGGGGTTGGATTAACCTCAAGTTCGACAGGATGGAACTCTTCGAAAGCAAAAATCGATTATGTCAGCTAAATTGATTTCGCCTAAATAAATTTGTCTACTTGTATCTTTTTACCGTCTATATTTTCATATATAATAAATCTTGTTTTATATACACATTGTCCTCTATAATATTATATATATATATATATATATATATATACATATTTTTAAATAATTTATATATTACTATATCAAATATTAATAAAACGTGTAAATATTGTTGAATGTTTGACTTTTGATTTATCGACATAACAATATATTGTCTGAGCGTTTTCGATAAATTCAAAAAATATTCAAAATTTGACATGGAAAAGTGAAGGTGATCCATCATGTAACAAATTAATACGCGAGGAAAAATCGCTTACAAAGGTCAGAATCATTAGTCACGTGTGTAAGTAACTAGAATTTATGAAAAGAACACCTGAATTTTCAAGCGTTTCATAAATTTTCATAAAAGACTGAAATATAAACGCGAATAAATGTATATTATTTCTTAAAATTTTTTATTTACATTGTGAACAGCTTTAACAATTCTAATATTTATTTTAATATAATTCAATTTATAATATTTTTTGATTGTATATATGATAAAAAGTTGAGATTAAACTATAAATTAAATCAATTTAAAAGATTTTTACGAATTTTTAAGGGAATATTTTTTTTATATAAATTGTATTAGATTACGATAGGATATATATATATATATATATATATATATATATATATATATATATATATATATGTTAGTTAATTTTAAATAATTCATTTTTGGATGACACTTGAGCGGAAAAAAAAGTATAAATCAACCGAAAAAAAAGTGAAATAAAAAACCCGTCTCGTTTGCGGGGGAAAAATGAAGCGATTTTAACTTTCGGAAAATTCGTATAACGCAATTACGGAAAATTTAAAAACTTTATCTTATTTTTAATTCAGAATTATTTCTGCGATTCGTTTCGGGAGCTTTGAATTAAAAATCGCTTTATAATGAAGTTCAGCGTCGAGTTTCCTACAGTATATAATTTTGTATTTGACTGCTACAGAATATATATATATATATATATATATATATATATATATATATATATATATATATATATATATATATATATATATATATATATATATATATATATATATATATATATATATATATATATATATATATATATATATATATATATATTACATTCAATAAAAGAGGGTGAAAATCATCGAATAATAAATAATCGGTTATTTAGAGTTTAATTTGAAAAGTTTATTTTTGTATTATTATTGATATTTATAATGTATTATTAATTGTGATGAATATTTTTTTTTACCGGTTAAATAACTGTGTCGGCTATATATAAAAAAATCATAAAGTTGGTTGTAAGTTACGAACGTAAAACATTACGCAATAAAAAAGGGAAAAATATAACTTTAGGTCCTAGAAAAAACAGTGTAAATGAATTATTTATATACAAAGTGTGATGCTACGTGCTTTTCGTCTTTATATATATATATATATATATATATATATATATATATATATATATATATATATATATAAATATATATATACGTCAATAAAAAAAATCTTTTATATACTTATTTATTGATAAATATTAATTAAAATCGAGTATTAGATTATCTTATATATAAATGAACAAATATGAGTTACTACTTTTAGTATAAGCAAAAAAAATAAAAATAAAATATGAACAGAATAAACATCGTATTTTATCATAAATAATGTAGCAATCGAAAAAAAACTTTAGTTTTCAGAATGAAGTCAAAAAAAAAACTATTCAGAAACAAACCACACAAAATAAATCAAGATGTGGCAACTTTATGTTTTATAGATTCGAACCCTCGATTATTTGAATACGACTATAACTCAAATTTGTCATTTTTCAAATTGTTATATATATTAAAGAAATTGATATTCGCAAAAAAAAAAAAAACTAATATTCAAGAGAGCATTACTGAAAAGTTATGCGTGGATTTTTCGGATAGAAATTTAATATTAAACATCAATCGTATATATTATATATATACCATATATGTATATTGTTCATGATAAAATTTAACGATTTCATCGACGATATTTTGTAAAATCGAACAACATTCGAAGCATGTGTAAAACGTTACCCGGTTACAAATTTACATACAATTTGTAACCGGTTAACGCGAACCGAACACATCGAACTCCAATAAAAAGTTAACTTCGCTTCCCAAAACCGGCACTCATTAGTACGTTAAATCGAAACTAAACTTTCGTCGTTAAACAATTTATATCGTTATACAACGTTATATATATATATATATATATATATATATATATATATATATATATATATATATATATATATATATATATATATAATATATTATATGTTTGTGTACTGTCGTCGTAATTATTGTAAAATTAGTAAAAGTTTCGTTATTTTCTAGTTCGGCGTCGTATTTGAACATTTCAGTTTCATTATTAATCTTGGTGAACCGTGATTGAGTTAAAAGTTTACATATTAAATTCAAATTAGTTACAGTGTTCGTGAATTAAAATTACATTTTCGTTTATATATAAATATGTAATGTATTAATTATATTTAAAATTGTGCGATATAATTATTAAAAATAAATCGCTTGCTCAGCTGATTTTGCAGAATCGAATTTGTCGGTATAAAATTATTAATTATCGATTAAGTGTTTAAATTTTATATATTTTAGTGAAACGTATATTGATTTATTGAGAGTTCATAGAAATTGTATGTAAAATAATTGATAATTATATTTATAATATTTTAAATATGAGTTAAAAGTAATTTTAATAAAAAAAATAGATTAAAACTTATGCAAATTAATGTTCAAATTTTTACGTATATACAGTGTTTAAAAATTAACACAGTTTGTGAAATTTTAGCAAAAAAAAAATAACACTGTAATGATGTCGCATCCTATATATTCGCCAAACATGGCGCCATGTGTATAATAAAAAGAAACTATCTCAAAAATCGATTTTCAGAAGTGTTTTGGGGATCAGTAGAAATGCTGTTATAAATGTAATAATATCTAATGGAGATTATTTTGAAGGAAATAACATAAATATTTACAAATAAATGAAATTCTTTCCGAAAACTGAAAATTTACGCAACTTTCTGAACATAATAAATTCAATTAATATTATATATCGATATCAAAGTATATAAAACGTAGTATTTAATAAGAAAATATAGTTAATAAAGATATAAATATATATAGAAAAAAAAACAATGGGATTGAAATTGTATTCTATTATTTACGCAATATATCGCCCTTTTTTTCATACAAAACAAACAAATATACGAACGCGTGTGTTTTTCCTTTTGATTCCGGATTCGACGTAAGAAAAATATAACAATTTTTCAGATAACAACTACCGGGAGGGAAGGGGGCTCTGGACTATGAAAGATAATGGAAAAACCCTCCCTTTCAGCGACTAAATGCAGGAAAAATTCTATTTCGTCAAGGTCAATATAATCTTCGACGAAACGGCATATCGGTAATAAAATGGAAAAACACACATGATATATATGTATATATAGAAAAAAATCGTTAATTTTCAACAATTTATATTATGTATTAATATATTTTTTTATTTATAATATTATTAACGTATTAAAAATATATAATATGAAGAGTTTTCTTCAGTAATTACGCACTTCCTTTTCTTATGTGGAATCGTATTCGTTATCCGCCACTTCGTTTTGCGTTTATTCAATTTCCGCTTCCGGCCAATGAAACGGATGTACGTTTTTCCCGGCAAGAATACATACTTTCTATTCGATATTCGTGCACACATATCCATATATAAATATACAATTTCCACGGTACACCTTGCACCAGAAAGCTATGTGCCGAATACAAAACGGAAATTTAGTTTCGAATTGATACACACACACATACATACATGCATATATATAAATATATATATATATATATAGTTATATAAGTTTGTGTGAGTGTAGGCTTTATGAATCGACGAATTTATCTCGAACCTGTGCGTATTCGAAGTCTCATTTGCAATTCAATGTAGGAAAGAGATATAGTATATATTGTATATATTAATGGTAAAAAATACGTTTTTTTTTTTTTGCTCACAATTTCACCCTCCGCCTTAATGTTTTTAGTAAACTTTTTTAGCCGATTGAAAACTTTGATTTATTATAATTAAGGTTACGTTTAATTGAAATAAATTATTATGATATAAAATTATATTTATTTAAAAAATATTAATAATTTATTAAAAAATGAATTTATATTGAAAGATTGAATTTATTTCAATATTATAATTCTGTTTAAAAAATTCTAAAAATATAATAATAATTCTCAATATATTAATCTGTCTTTCATATATGAGATAAAATATAAGAAAAAAATATGATGAACATTCTAATGTACTAAAAATAAATAAAATATACGTTTTTATATTTGTCAGATATTTTATTTGAATAAAAATATAAGTTATATTGAATTTAACATATAAAAATAAAAATAAAAACTTGTGACTAGTTAAATGAATAGTTATTATCTATAGCCAATGAAATAAAGTTCTATATCAGAATACTATTTTTTATCAACAAAATCATACATTAAAATATTTTATTGAAAGTATATTTTATTACAACATTTATTATGATATTGAAATAATAAAAACCAAAATCCTATTTCAAATCGTTTCAATAAAATCGATTCGCCATAGTTAAACTATGTAATAATAACTTTTTTACGATGACATAAAATCTCACCATAAATCCACTAATCCAACATTAAGTACGATACGAATTATCCATAAATATTAACCGGCTTTTTTAAACAGAAGCTAATCCACCGGTTACCGGATAGAGGAGAAGCGTTAGTGTGATTTATAAGGGCGCTTATTTTATTATTTATTAAGTGCTTTTTTCGAGGAAAAGGGTTTTGTGTGTGTATGTGTGTGTGTGCGTGTGCGGCTTCGTATTGATTGCTGTTTAATAGGGCTCTTTGCACATTTTAAAACGATAAATCACGCGAAATATCTGGCCGAAAGATCTGCGTGTTTCCCTGTGCTGCGGTTTTCAACCCCTTTTCCCCTCAAACTAAACCCCCGTTTATCCTGACCGGGAAAATGGGAAAATTCGGGAAGGAGACGAGGAAAAGTTTGAGAAGCTCATAGTGCCAGACGCCATCCGGCTTTGATTAAGAACTGGAGTTTCTCAACTGCTCATCCCGGTGCGAGCTTTAAAATCCGTCTAATTACACTGTCTATATTTGCAAAAGTGTATTTTTTTCTACAAATGATACTAAATAAAGATGGGAATTCATATAATATCAAAGTTTAATCATTTAGTATGAAAATATTTAAAAGAATAATATTCCAAAAGTACAAAGATTCATTGTAAAATAAATCAACACTAAGTTACTAATGAATATGATAGAAGATAATAAATAGTAATATAGTAGATATATCAATTTTTTTATACAAATATAGTTTTTGCAATATTTTATATATTATTCGAATATTTACAAATGAAATCGGTAAAATTAATCTTTTTTTTTTCTTCTTCTAAACCTCTTTTGAGTTTTAGAATGTTGATATATATTTTATTGGGTCAAACTGTAAACTCTGAGTTTAACCCTTATATAATATATTATTATTTTTTGTTGAAGAAGAATGCTATTATATTATGTATGTTTCATAGATAAATGTTAAAATTGCACGATATTATAATATAACCTCTCATAAAATATATAATATTTCATTTCGAAAGGCAACAATCGCAATTAAATACGAATAATACAATAAATACTTCGTTCATTATATGCACAGTGAAATATTGGAATTAATGTAACCATTACATATAATTATGAATTGAAAATTCGGTTCGACTAGAAATTATTATTTGCACGGTATTGAAATATTGGAAAATACATACATATTATATTACGTTTTGCATTACTAAATATATTATATTTTATTAAAGTATGTGTGTGTGTGTGTGTAATTCAAAATTGTTCTGAATCCATTTTAACTTTTCATTGAACTGAAAATTCAAAGAGAATTTTACATTGTTTGTGGTTTTCACTGAAAGCGCAATCGATGTCGGTTTTTTTTAAACACAAGAAATTTTCATATTTTCTGCTCTGAAATAATATATTGTACAATTTTATGAAATTAAAAGGAAAAACTATATATTACATTTTTTCCTCAATATAAAATAGATCAAGAATAGAAAATTTTCGACCACAAAACCGCGTGTTATTTTACGGTGTGATTTTTTAGTATTTATATAGAAATGTAAATGTTGTTTTTGAAAACATATAAATTTGCAGACTTTCGTCATTTTGTAAAGTGAGCTTTTATATTTTACTTATATATTTTTAGCATATCGATGGTCTAACTTTTAAATTACAATATCTATACATTTTCGACTTCTTATTTGCCTGATTTTATACATTTTTTTTTGTCTAATGTGTCCTTCATGACAGACAATTGCTGAAAAATGACGTTTGAAAGCATTAAAAGTATTTCACGTCCTTGAATTAAATTATATTATAAATCTATTATAAAACTCCAACAGTTAAAGTTCTTAAATTCAAATATCGACATTAAAAAAAAATTAAACAGATTGAAATCTTGAATTTCTCAAACTTTTTCATACATCGAACACAAACATCAGTGTTACTATTATTAATGAACGATTCCAGAAAATGCACACGTGACGTGATATATCGAAATTTTCACGACACGAATCACCTCGCCGTCTCTATAACACCAGAGGTTTTCAAATATCGATTTGGACCGCGGAAATGAGGGCGACGGGCGTACTTTAAATGGAACGGGGAGACTAGGGGTAGGTGAATTCCCATAGTTAGAACATGGGCCGGGTAATTAATCACTTTGCCGGGCATTGTTAAGTGGGATTATTAATGTCTGTTTCTGGCGATGATGGGCTCTCGTATATTGACAAAGTTGGATCCGAAGGACTAACGACAAAACGTCATCCGGGATCAGCGATTTGATCCTGGAGAGAGTTTCACCATCCCCTTATATATAGTCCAGGATCGCGGCTTTACCAAGTTTTAATCACCGTCAAAAACCTATTAAAATTTTTATATTAAAATATATTATTATTATTGAAGGGGTTTCGTTTTTTTTTTTTTTTGGGTGCGGACTTTGTGCACCAATTCGGAATTCAATTAATTTTTTTTTCGGGTCGCGGATTATTTGATTGGTTTTATTTTATTTTTTATTTTTTTTTTGGGTATTACTTTTTAATTAAGTTTATTTTTGCACAGTGAATCCGGAAAGAAAAATAAATTTAATCGGATGAACACACAACGGATTTTCACTAGTAATATATTATTAATATATAATTATCAAAGGAGATATACTGAAAATATTATTATATCAAATATACTATTGAAACAATAAAACAGATGTAATTTAATGTTGATTCAAATCCTTGTCATAATAGTTTTGTGAAATAACTAAAAGTTTTGCGCTCCGGTTGGTTTATCTTACATTCAAATTCGTTAACATCGCATGTTGTGCAAATATAATTATATTTTATAACTGTCATATATATATATATATATATATATATATATATATATATATATATATATATATATATATATATATATATAATATTATAATATTCACTATTATTACGATAACGACAATTGTAACTTTTTCTTATGTAATGTTTTATAATTATTATTGTCTTCATTAATGAATAATTAAGATAAAATTATAATATTATTATTTTTAAATTACAACATTATACAAACAATATTCTAACATTATTAATATTTATATTTAATGTTAAAAAATATTATTAATGAAAAATTAAATTACTCGTTCAATATTTCGTGTTTGAAAATAAATATCAGATAAAAAAAATTTTTTTTGGTCAACTATTTTGAGATATAAAATAATTTAATTTTATCCTGAAAATATTAAAAATCGATACATTTAAAAATAAATAAAAATATTTGTTACGATAAAAGTAAACCAACTGTATTTTTGAAATAGTTAAATTTAATTTAGATCAATTTAAGACGCCAACAATTTGACACGTACATTGCCTGCAACATATATCTTAATAGATTCACGTAACGACATTATTATAACGACGTCTCGGCAACGACATACATACATACGTACGTACGACGCTTTCATAATTAAACTTAATAAGCGCAGTGCCATATGTTTAATATTCAAAATGACCTCGGCACGTGATGACACCTGACTAAAACTAATATGTTAAAGTGCCGCACTATAAAACCGCGCCAAAATGGACCGAGGGAAAGAGGGGGAGGGGAAACGAGGGGCGAGCGGCAAAGGAAAAGCGTGACGCACATCCGTAAGGTTGTAGGGGTGTACCCATGTGTCGAAGCGGCGTTTTTCCGGAAGGCTGAAAACTGAAAAGGGCTGGGAAAACTCGCAGCCTCATTATCTGTTATCGCGCGCGAGCACGTAAGAGAGATCCGATCAAAAAGTTTCGGGATCGCGCAGACGTGAACCGTTAAACTTTTACGCTTCTATCGGTGCGCGTCTTGAGTTTTTATCGGGAACAGTGCTGGCTGTTTTCCCGGAGAACGTTAGCTCCAGAAAAATCCCGAAATAAAGTTTTTCAAAAAAAAAAAAAGAAAGAAAGAATACTCAAAAACGAAAGAAGAGGACGTGATCTGTCGGTTATATTGATAAAAATGTTACATCTCTCTAGATAAAATATCGACGTTTCATATAATCTATTATATAACGGATATATATATAATATAATATATTGATTTTATTACATAATACAATAAAAATTGATACTAAAATATGCAAATAATATTTTAAACACGCTTTTCTATAAATTTAAACGATTGTTCATTTATCCGATCGGCGTTTTGATTCATGGGCGGGGCCGGTTAACCCGGAGAGTCTATTGTACAAACGGACAACCGCAAATACTAAAATTCCGAGGATTACTTGTTTAAAGTTCAAATTTTAACCTTAGCAAAGCTTACGCAAAACGAGTGCTTCTTCAACGGTTTAAACGAAATATTTACATACAAAAGATTTCATAATGTTGTAAGGGTTTCAACCGGAATATACCGTGGAAACGTATGAACTTTTTAGGAAAACTCAATTTAATTATTATTATTATTATTATTATGTAAGTTTGTTTTATATTAAAATAATATATATTATGTGAAGTTAAATATACTTATATTATGTAATATATTTGGGTAAATCAGTGATATACAGCAAGACCTATATATATTAATATATATATATATATATATATATATATATATATATATATATATATATATATATATATATATATATATATATTTAATTTTCAATTTATAACATGTAAAATTATGTACATGTTATTTTAGAATATAAGTAGTAAGTAAAAGTTAAGGTGAAGATACATAAAGGTTGAGAAACTCTGATATAAAAATCTTTTACTTTACTAATAGTCATATAGTAAGTTTTGTGCACGTCAACGAGTGCTTGGTTTTCTCTAAAAGCTCTTGAAATACTGTATAAGACTTATATATATATATATATATATATATATATATATATATATATATATATATATATATATATATATATATATATATATTAGTATTAGTGAAAGATTTACCTTAAGTGTTGAAAACTGTGCAAGTCATTAATTAACAGAAATTGATTGGCTTTTAAGCAAGTCTGTGGTGTTTTATGCTCTGTCACCATAAACCGTAATAAAATATTGATTCTCAATAAAATAAGGAGATTATTAATTATATTAATGAAGTAAATACACAAACAATTAACCAATATTTTCATTTTATTTGGGACCTTAAATTAATTATATATTATATATGGTATGATAATAAATTATATCGGATTATTATTTTAATATAAAATTTATAATATGATATGATCGAATTTTATATTGTATATTATTTATTTATATATTTTAGGATTAAATTATAAGTTTTTCTATTTAATATATTAGTATAGAGAAAAATTAAAATTTAGTTTATCATATTTATAACACTCTATACTGATTTTTACTGATCACTCTTTCTATCTATCTTTCCTTATAACAACTACGAATTGATACAATTATAATATAATATTATTCTTGTATAGGGTAAAAAAAATAATTTCTTTATTATCGAATTAATTTGTGAGTTTTTTAAATAACTGTATATAAATTTTCAATATACAGTCTATATTCTCATATCACTGATTCCATATACATTTCTTATAGCGTTATACGAATTGGTTTAACTTTAATATATTCTTCGTATATATATAATATATATATATATATATATATATATATAATAGAAACAAATATATTTATATATATATATATACGTTATCGATAATATTATTTTTATTATACGCTTATTATTCTCGTGTCGGTTTTGTACGGTTGTTTCAGGATAACCGCCGCGCTTACCGGATTAATATATGCGCATATAAATCCAACGTTATCCATACTTGACAAGCGATATCCGGAAATGCAAAACGGGGGAACGCGTCTCGTTTCGTATTCGTTCCGATTCGACGATTCGTATGAATTACGTTCAAAATTCTCGGACACAACAATTCATCACTCACCGGTCAACTGGAGCAGCTGAAGCTTCAGAGCTTTTATTTCGGCCGTCAGCCGATCGACCTCCTGACGATTCTCCTCTTCGCGCTGCTGCAACAGCTGAAGATAACCGGCTTGCTGACCGGCCTGACCCATTGATTCGGCGCCGCCGCCAGCTATGACCTGCTGCTGCACCAGTGTGGGACCTGGCGAAAAATTTTCGGAAAAAAAATTTGTCGAAAATCGAATAATGTGAAACGCAAAAAAAAAAATACAAAATAATGATAATAATAATAATAATAATAATAAGCGAGCGACGTCGCGTGAAATTGATTATTTTGTTTGCGCGAGCATTTACAAGGAATTAATAGGCCAATTGTTCGAGTGAATGTTTGCCGTGTTAATATTGACACGCGCACGTTTCTGCGAATGTTCGCACTCTTATACAGGATGCTTTTAATTAATCAATATATTTTTTCAAATAAAATTAACTTACATATATATATATATATATATATATATATATATATATATATATATATATATATATATATATATATAGTAATTGCAGGGTAGCGGACCTTGCAATTACGCGGGAAAAACACTAGGAGATGATGATATATATATATATATATATATATATATATATATATTCATCATTATCAGATACAGTGGAGACAAATTAGTGTAACAATCTGGATTATATTTCTTTTCTCAATCTTTGATTTAGATTTTATTTAAATTATTTAGTATGATATTTAGATTAATATGACGTAACATTTAATGTTATTAATATTAAACTATCTGAAATTGATTGTATTTGATTCAGTACAAAAAAAAATCCATAAATTAAATGAAGAACGTTTTGTTTATATTATAAAAAAATATTTTATAATATAAATAAATTATGTTTAATATGAAAATATATCACATTTAATAAGCTTATTTTAATATTCAATACGTATTAAAAAATAATTTAAATTAAAAATATACCTAAAACTTATATAATATTTAGAATTATGATAAAATATTTAAATTATTTTAAAAAATATAGTGTGTTTTTGACCACCAAATAGTACTATTAAAATATTTTTTTTTTACTTATTTTATATATCAAAAATGTCTGTTATATTATAAATAGCGTACATAAAAGCAACATAGTTAGCATATCTACGCTACCATGTTTAGGGTTCACCGTTTTAATCTTAACCCTGGATGTATAAAGTGAATCTAAGGGCACTGTAAAGTGACTCCAAGATCATAAAGCTAAAAATATATAATAATAATAATAATAATAGAAGTATTTCAAAACGAATTTATTTAGAACACAATGGGACAGTTTAGAACGCGAAAAAGCTCATTCTGTATACGAGAACGGATATAATGGCGAAATAGGAAAAATTCGGGTCTCTCTTTTTTTCGCGCCGAAAAAAAAAATTTGCGGTGGCGTTAAAATAAATAAACGGTTCATTGTTGGCCAAAAAAAAAAATAAAATAAAATAAAAAGAAAAACGCGGTATATAAAAAAAATGCGAAAATTTTCAATAATCTCGCATACGTTGGCCCCGACGGAGCATGATATTAATTTTCACCTGTGATTGATGACCAAGCGAAAATATCGGTTATATCGAGCTAGATTATATTGCCCGCGTGGAACATTACTAATATGCTATCCCTGTATACATTTATGCGTTCATGTGTTACGAACATTTTGTATAAATTTAATCTTTGCGCCGTGTTTGCGGCCGAAACTTGCCGGAAAATGTAATTGAAATGTACTCGTTTTTGGCTCAATAATCGATTATATACTAATTTATATATATATATATAAAATTTAATATATATATATATATATATATATATATATATATATATATATATATATATATCAAAAAAATCGGAAAAATTCAATCTAAACGACGAATTTACAATATTTTTCATGTAATAGTTGTGTTACATTGAATATTCGATTTTATATAAAATTGTCATTTTTTTTGATTTATAATAATAAAAATTTTAATTTATTTTTATAAATATTATCAATAATAATGAAACGATATTTTATACGAAATCAAATTCTAATTGATGTGAATTATATATTAATTATATAATACCACTGATATAGTATATGTTTAAAATATAACATATATAACTAAATATATTAAAATTAAAAATATGATTAATTATAGAATAAAATATGAAAAAAAATTATGTTAAAACGAAAATTTTTAAAGCCGAAAGCCAAAGGCAACTTTCATGACTAATCTGCAAATTCCCGAGCTTATCCAATAAAGTTCAATTTTTCAATATTTCAATATCAAATGACAGCCTAAGCCTCAACAGCCCTTCGTTTTTGCGTGCCGTGTGAATTGTCACGTGTCCAACTTTCCTTGTGACGTAAGCAACCGTAAATTTTCCGAGTTTTCACTTCGGGAATCTCGTGTACGCGAGTTAAAAACTTTTAAATATTATCAGTGCCGTTCAAACTTTACATTTATATTTTCCCTTTTCATATATATATATATATATATATATATATATATATATATATATATATATATATATATATATATATATATATATATATATATTACATTATATATACATAAAAAATATTTTTAATATATAAAACTATTAAATAAAAAATATATTTATGATGAAAGATGAAGATATATTGTTGATTTTCGAAATCTGATACAGCATTCAATATTCATTATTCATGATGACGAAACAATATTGAATATTCATTCATCAATGACGCGTATATCACGGAAATTATGCACATTTTGACAGATACAAGTTCAATTAATTACCTGTACTCAGCGCTCATACATCAAAATATATACATTGATTTAATTAAATCGTGATTATCAATCAATTGATAAGTGATGAAAATGTATTTTACGTTGATATTTTTTTTTAATTATATAGAAAATTCTGTCTTAAATTGTATGGTTACTATTGATTTTTTTTAAATATAAATATATATATATATATATATATATATATTAAATTGTGTAATTACCATCTTCCAGATCGTCAGGTGCTGGTGCTGGTTCAAGTCCACAATGACTCAGTAAAAGTAGAGAAAGCAGTGAAAGTGAACACACTAGTAAAAGCGCGCGCGCGAGCAAACGCGAGCCCAGCGCGCGCGCCATTACGCGTCTACCTCGCCTAAAACAATAAAGAAAAACAATTCAAATTAATTAAATATATTAATCAGAGCTTAAAGCTTATATATATATATATATATATATATATATATATATATGTATATATATATATATATATATATATATGTATATATATATATATATATATATATATATGTATATATATATGTATATATATATATATATATATATATATATATGTATATATATATATATATATATATATGTATATATATATATATATATATATATATATATATATATATATTATGAATAGGGGTTGATATAACAATTTCACCGGAAATAAGATCTGTTTCGCGATCAGATCATTCGAAATACTGTCAAATTTTCCCTATATATATATATATATATTTGGAATAAAATGAACATTTTAGATGGCACTTTACTAGTGAAATAAAACGATTTTACGTTGAATGCGCGACTGTGAAACCGCAAGTTTGCACATTTGTTGTCGTTTGTTTGTCATTGGCGTTGTATTGTTGTTGTTGTTGTCGGGTTGTTGTTCTTGATAACATTCAAACATAATTATATTCTATGAATATATATATATATATATATATATGTGTGTGTGTGTATGTGTGTGTGTGTGTTTCAGAATACGGAAAGTCTATCTATCAATTGTGTTTCAGTTTGCGGTATCTTCGCTTCATTCTAATGAATATATATGTCAATGAGTTCAACCATTTAATTATTTTATCATCAATGTTAAAATATACTATATATTATATGGTATATACAGTTATATTTTTTTAAATAAAAAAATCATATTTAAATTAAAATTAATATTTGGCTATCATCACGAGTTCACTTTAAGTCCCCAATTTTATAAAAAGGTTTTTTTAATGGAGTTATGAAAAATATTAAAATTTTCGCATTAAAGCCTTCTTTGCACGTAATCCTCGGAGACTTTTGATTAGTCCTATTTAAACCTCTAATGCGGATTTCTGTAAAAATATTTCAAATATGAAATTTGATTTCGCTCATTTTCAGTATATATATATATATATATATATATATATATATATATATATATATATATATATATATATATATATATATATATATATATAGACACATATTTTATGATAAATGTCAAAAACAGATTATGTAATCCTTTTCGCAAAGCAAAGTACGCATAAAAGACCAAGGAGGATGAATTCGGGAATACGGAGTTTTTGATGTGTCCTAATTAAATTTTTTTTTTTTTGGGACCGATTTTGGAACAGGGAACGTGGATCAAAAGGAAAAGTGAGCCGGTACGATTTATTTATTTTTTATTAAGTATGTTAAATTTGTATAAAATTGGAATAAATGCAATAATTAGGTAACGTTTTAAATTTATGTTTTTATATGAAAATCTTAAGAAAGTCTGTGATGTTATGCAGTAAAGTAGAGGTTTTCAAAATAAACAATATTATCTTTAATGAGGGTTTTTCTTCAAACGGTTTCTTCTATTAAAAGCTATTTTGTTATATTTAAAATATATTTCTAAGTCATATCTATAATATTATACTTGAATACATAATTTTAATTAATCAAATTTATTCCGTTATTTTTGTAAAAAACCTATTCATATTTACGACAAGAAATTAAAATACCTTTCTTTAAGTTACTTGGTTATAAAAGAGGAGACTTAATTTATTATTTATAAATTTATCAAAAACTCGAAAATTTATGAAATGGAATATATCAATATTATATAATAAACTATAATTTCATTCTTCGTTTTGCATTTTATTATTAATATATATATATATATATATATATATATATATATATATATATATATATATATATATATATATATATATATATATATATATATATATATATATATATATATATATATATATATATATATATATATATATATATATATATATATATATTCGTTATTGTTATTGCTATCGTGAAGACACGACGAGCTTTTCTTTCGGCGTTTAATTCAATGAAAGCCTCGTACGGTGAAAACGCAAACGAAAAGTGGTTTTTCCGCATAGACAAACGGACACGGAAAAAACCGTTTCGGCATTCTTATATCCTTTTGCCCTTTCGACCACAATTGAAAAGGATGAACGAAACACGAGTTTTATGCGCATGAAAAGGGGGAGTCGGGCGCTGAAAGAAAAGAAAAACGACCGATGGTTAGAGGTGAAGCGGTAGAAAAAAATCCGCAGAAGTAGAAAAAGAAAGAAAAAACATGGAGAAAAAAGGGTTTTTTCTTTTTCGTCAAAAGAACGCCGTCGGGAGCGAAGGGTGAAAAACAAGGAAAATATGATAATACGTCTTCTTTGTGCGTGCGTGCGAACGTAATTAAAATTTTGGCATTCGTGAAAAAAAAATAATAAAAATCGCTGAAAAAAAAGGACTCTATTCGTAAACAAGAGCCGCGAAATACTCGATTGGGTGTATTTTCAGCTTTTCGTCCTTTGTGAAAATTTCAGGGCGAAACGCTTAACAAAGCCGTATAGAATGCATTTTCATTCATTTCGGTTCTTTGATAAAAAAAATGAATATCTCTTATATTTTACATTTTTTTTAATATTTAGTCATTTATAAATATATATATATATATATATATATATATATATATATATATATATATATTATAAATTTATAATTTAATTAATATAATTAAAAAAAAAAGATAATTAATTTATATGATTATAAGTGATATTTTATCAATTTTTATTATTAAAAATATATTACATTTAAAAATTCTAACAATTTTATGATTGTTATCAATATTAAAATATTAATATAGAAAATTTTATATTAATAAATCAATTTAACTTGAATAAAGCAATGGATAATCAACCATTGATTACGAATATAAAATGAAAAAGCTTTGTTTAAATTAATAATAGAGAACAATGTCATAAAAATATAATAACAAAATTATTAAAGGCTAACCAGAAATAATCCAATATGACCATAAAACCGTAGAATTCGATTTTATATATAAATATATTTATATACAGATATATTATATATATATATATATATGTATTATACAACACATTCATAACAATAACAATTACTCTGAAAATTCCGGAACGAAAAGATGGTCCATAGAATTTTATTAGATTATACTCTCGCGTTACACGTATACACGAGCACACAGCGACGGGTATATGTGCAATATCAAAATTGTAGAAAAAAAAAGAAAACTGAAATTTCATGCCGGGAACATTTTCGTAACTTTATTTTATTTTTTTTTTCATTTTTGTATATTTTTTTTCTTCTCTTCGCTTCCCATAAACGAAGTGTATAAATTGGATCAAAATTGATTGAAGCAATCGTGAACAGACATCGCGAATCAACCGGCTCTTGTACTATTTGAAATATCAGGGAAATTTCTGAAAATGTCTGAAAAAGATTGTAACATAACGGAATAGTTGTAATTTAGCGATATTTTTAATTTTTTTTTATAATATATATTCGATTAAATTTCATTATTCGTCATTCAAAATGCGTGAAAAAATTCGCGACTTTATTATTTTTATAAAATCTGTTTTTAATAAGTATAATAAATCAAAATTAAAATTAAATTTAATAAATATATTTATTTTTATCTATAATAATTAAAAATAATGTAAGTTTTAAAATATTTTAAATATATGTTAAATTATAAAACAGATTGTCGTATTAGTTAAGACGCGAATTTTTCGAACAAAATATAAAAAAAATAGTATAATCACAATAAAATCAAATTTACAGTCAGTATTGATACTTTAATAGCATAGTTGATAGTATACTTGTTTAATCTACAGTAAATCTCGAGTTCAATTTCCGGAATATCGTCAGATTTTCAACGATCATTTACGAAAGACTATTTCAAATACACATCTCGTGACTAAATATAAAGTTAGTAACATGAAAATGTAGAAAAAAAAACCAGATCAATACTATAAAATTTAAACGATTTCAACGCCGTTAATATATAAATATAGCGTATATAAAATGGAAAAACGTTGTAATCCATTACATATCTTCAATAATAAATTACATTGATATATATTAAACTAGATTTAATATAACTGATAAAACTTTGATTAAGCAATTTCTCGATATCCTGTTATTCTGTCAATAAACTATATATTATGATTAGATTTATGATATCATAAATTAATACGAATATCATATATGTATGCTAAAAATAGCTGAAAATCAATATTACATAAAACCGAAATATATTGTTTTAAACCAATTATTTCATTTTATATATAGTACAAATGAAGTGAACTAAAGATGAATATATCTATCTATGAATTGTTATATATATATATAGCTATAATAGGTAAATTTACGGTCGACAACCCCGTTTTGCTATCAATTTCGACGGACGAGGTCTGCATTTGACTGATGGCTGATGAAAGAAAACTTTCACAACCCTGAAATGAGGTTCATGTCTGTAATTATACGAAAGTCTCAGTAAGGGTGGGTCGATAGAAACTCCCACCTTATTATATACGATATATATATATATATATATATATATATATATATATATATAATAAGAATGTCGAAAGAGAGGTGATTCGTTTAATCGATAGCCTGAAATTCTTGAAGCAATAGGGGTTGATTGTAATTGAACCATTCGGACCGTATAATCGAAATTTTTCTTTTGTAATTATCAGCTGTGTCAAATTGAGATCATTATGAGTTCGTTATTGAAAAATATTTAATGTAAAAATATTAATTATGTAAGGGATGATTTGCTATTATGGATGAAATTAAGGATTGTAGTGTAATATATATATATATATATATATATATATATATATATATATATATATATATATATATATATATATATATATATAGCGTTTAACTTTTGACTATATGATTTCATGTAATATTTTTCAGTATTTACGTATCAATTTTGTATAATAATAATTGTATATTTATATTTTTATATACTATTTTAAATATTAATATTTTTTCTATAATCATCATTTCAATTAATTAGAATTTATTATTTTTCATTTATTTTATTTTTAAAGTGTTAATATTTTTTATATTAAAATGAATTTTTACTTTCATATTTATTAAATATATAATAAAAACATGTGTATTTCTAATGATTTAACACACACGATAGTTGTATTATATATATATAATAATAGCGAATAAGACATAATTAATAATTGAAATTTAATAATAATAATAATAATTAAATTGAATAATAACGATTGAGCGCAATGTCAATTTGACGCATTTATATTAAAATCCGTTATATTTTTTATATTCGTGATAATTTATTTTTGTATATAGGTTTATGAAATTTCATTGCGCGTTCGTTAATTATAATTTAAAATGTATGAAATTGACAAAATTAAAATATCTGTGTAATTTGAATGACATGAAAAAAGAAATAAAATAAACGAAATAATAATAGCGTATTTCAGTATCAAAATTAAAATCGTGAATAATAATAATAATAAAACTGGATAAAAAAATGTAATAATATCAATTTTTCTTGATGTCTATCGGAAAAAATTTAAATGGCGGAAAAGCTCGACGTCACGTCGTTTTTATGTATATTTTTTCGCATAAAACTTTTCTCGTGTGCTTTTAATAACGTATCTTGGAAAATTTGATTATGCAAATATTATTTGTAAATTTAAATTCGGAGAGAATATTTTCTTTGAACGTCGTGAAAAAAGTTTTTTTTTTAACCGATTATTCAATGTTTACCGAGTGAAGCATTTAAGGATTTAATTTAATAAATTAAACTTGCCATCTTTGCTTTTATAAAATATGAGTAATAATCAATCTTCATCTTTGCATTCTTCAATATGTTTTTGAACTAAATAAAGATTAATTCCTATGATAATATATATATATTTTTTAATATGAAGTATTCATAAAAAAATTCTATAAATTATATTTTAGGAAATAAATCCTACAAAAAATATTTTATTAATAATTTAATATATATATATAATATTATCTCATTTTTTTAATATATAATTTTCTCATAATTAGTTTAATATATCAGTTTTATAGCAATATAAAATATGATATTTTATACGAAAATTAAATCACATAATATATTTCGTTATTATCATACATTATTCCATTATTCTGATTCTCTTACGACAAATTATCGCAGGAAAATTATATTATTTTTTCCAATAATATATGACAAAAGGTCACAGCGCACACATATTAATATTAAATGCTATATTATGAACTTATTTCAGTATTTTTTTTATTCATATATACGATAAGAAAAAAAAAAGTACTTACACGTTCAATTTACCGTTATTAATCAACGTCTATTTTATTACGGGGTGGTTTTATAACGGTTTTATTTATAATAGTATATTAAATATACGTATAAAAATGTAGAATTTTCTCTCGTATAAGAAAATTTTGTCCACGTGTATCATCTATTCTCATATTTCTTCGTGTCGCTAAGAGCTTTATTTTTGATATAGATGAATTATATTTTTGCGAAAATATATAAATATATACACAAAAAATATATATACATTTAGAAGCCTTACGTATATATATAATCGCATATATATATATATATATATATATATATATATATATATATATATATATATCGAAATAGCCATTTAGCAATTTTATTTCATATCATATTAAAAATACATAAATACGTATTACGATCGACTTTTTCATGGAAATTATAGAAAATGCATATGTATTCTCTACTTTTATATATATATATATATATATATATATATATATATATATATATATATATATATATATATATATATATATGATATTTTAACGTATCTCGTCCTTTCAGGCCCTTCTTCACATGTTAAGAGCCCTTAATAATGATTTGTGCGTTGGTTGAGATATATATCGCGACAATAAATTTCTTGTGTCTGCGATTAAACGACTCGTCGTTCAAACACAAATAAGTATTTCTGCTCAAATATATATATATATATATATATATATATATATATATATACGTATACATATAAATAATATTTTTTCTATGGCTTGAATATTAAATCGTATTTTGTCCTTTTAAATTTTTATGAAAAAATATTATTTCTGATCGTTCAAGTAATACGTAATATTGATTTTTTTATATGCTCCAATATAAAGTATTATATTATGATAAAAATATATAATTGAAAACATTAAAAAGGAAATGATAAATATATATTATATATTACTTAATATAACGTTCTATAATATTATTATATATATATATATTAGGAAACAACAATATAATCTCAAAATATTTATATTTATCATATAAAAAAAAAGAAATCATGTTTATAATATATATAAACATATTTTCAATATGTTCAGTGTCTTTAAATATTTTATTAAATTTAAAGAACATAAATAAAGACGAAATATTCAGTACATAAAATCTTTATATTTTATATACAAATCTGTATTAAATTTAAAATATATTTATATTATTGAAACGAAACGTTGACATTTAGTAACGACAACGACCCTAAAAATCGAAATTGATTTACAAATAATCAAATACTACGAATCAATCGCAAAATAAAATACCCTTTCAGTTGACGATAAATTAGATCAAATGGAAAATTTGAAAATAGTGAACGATTTTCACCCTGTATTATAATATAATAATGGCGCATTCGTATTATATATATATATATATATATATATATATATATATATATACGATACCCTGTCACGATCGATTTTCGCTCTCAAAATGGACAAAATGAGATTTAATTCAATAAAATTACACTTTATGGACGTTCGTCGAGTTTAAACGTTCACGAACACTTTCACGTGCGCGTTAAAGTTAACTGTGCCGAGTTAAAGTGAACCGAAGAAAATCTAATCGCAGTGTAAATTTTACGAACGTGTCTTTGCGTTCGTTTTCAAACACTTTAGACGTGTAACTGACGAAAAAAAAAAATATTTACATTACATTTTTATTACATTATCGATAAATACGTATTTAATATATTTATTATAGTTAAAATGTGTTTAACGATAATATTGTCGATAATTTTTAGGCGTGTTTTTTATTTTGCGAAATAGATAAAATATTCTTTGACTATATATATTTAAGAAGTATTAATGTAAATAAAATTTTGAAAGTTTATCACATTATTATCTAAATATCACCCTTCTATATTTATTTAGTAATATTACATTAATAAAAATATTTATAAATATATATATGATAGATATATCTAAAAATATTAATAATTAATTGAAAATATTTTATTATTACATATTATACGGATATTTGAATAAAATTAATTTCGTAACGTTTTAACTATGTATATATAAGAAGTTAAATTTTCTAAGAATTTTCTTTTATTACGTAAATTGAAACGAATCATACTTTTAAATGAAGTTCAATCTTGCATCTAAAATGCAAAAGTGAAATTAAAATTCGCCCCAAATTAAACGCTCAAAGATCGATCTTCGATAATAAAAAAAGGTACTCACTATTTCTTATAATCAAAAAAAAAATCGCATATGAAGAGAAATAAATATATGAAAAAAAATCTGCCTTATTATATAATATGTAAAGAATGATTTTAATTTTTTTTCGCCGCCCATTTTGCAGAATGTTAAAAATGAGATTTTTCCGCGATATTTCCATTTTCACCGATTTTTCCCTTATTCCGCTTTCGGCCCTTCGCTCCTCTGAAATTCGTACACGTTTTCGTATTCATTTTATTTTTCGAATTCGAATTTTTCGCAGAAACGTCGTCTCTTCGGCGTCGGCAAATCACACAAATCAATCCGCTCCGGTTTTTCTGATCACTTATTTGAACAGGGTGGGTTTTCTTTCGATCGCTCGTAGGACAGATGACGGAGAATGTAAAAAAAAATGCGGAAAAGTAGGTAGGTTGTATAAGAAGGGTGGATGAAGTATATGTAGACGAATAAAAATTCTGGTAAGGGGTTGTGAAGGCGTTTTTTTTTTTTTTTTTTTTTTTTTTTTTTTTTTTTTTTTTTTTTTTTTTTTTTTTTTTTTTTTTTTGAAGAAATAAAGGTGGGTAAAAATCGAACAGAATCTGCTGTGAGATTTCAAATAGAACACGAACAACCATTTGTAGAGCTACTTTTTCACCTGATTGAAGTGTGAAACGAATGAAGGTGCTTTTTTTTTCACGAAAGCCTAATCTCAAACTGTATTGTGTTCGTGGTTTTTATATATTCTTTCTTTGATCTCAATTAATATAAATAAAAATAAAATTATTAAATTATATTTATACAAATGAAAACGTGTACGAATCAACACATTGGTATACTATTTATTCAGTATTAAAAATTAAATTAAATTAAATATTATAAAAGTAACGTAAATTAATGACCATACATATTTATAAATATAATTTATATATATATATATTTATAAATATTAGATTACGTTGAACGATATCAAAAAAAATATATTTAGTATTTATAGTTAAATAAATCGAATCGTAAATATTTATTACATAATTTAAATTAATAAAAAAATATGATATTTTTAAATATGAAATAAATTTTTAATAAATATAAACGTATAATATTAATTTAATATTTTTTATATAAAAATAAATATATCAGATATAATATATTAAGGTTGTTAACTTGACTGTTGAAATATATAGGTTAAAAATTAACAATTAAATACTTGATTTAAAAATCATAATAAAATTTAAATAATAATAATTTTTAAAATATTAATAATAATAATAATATTTTAAAATATAATATAGAAGGATTTTTTTATACATAAAAATCATACATTTATATGAAAATATTCAAACAATTTCAATCAATAATCATACACGCTATTTCATATATTTTATACAAACGATTTTAACATTATTGTAATATGACAATTGATAAAATTTAATTACAGAAAAAAAATAACGATATAATATAAAGTGTGGGGGAGGGGGGGGGATGAAAAAAAAATGCGTTAAAACGAGCGCATAATCGAATGCGAAGCGGCAGCGCGTATGATCAGATTTTCAGCTTGCGTGTCGGGCGTGAATTTTCTTTTTTCATTTCAGGCATTTTATATAATATTATGTTTTTCGCGTGAAAAACGTCAAAGATGAGCCACTCGTGAAATGCGCGAAAAATATTATGGAAAATATGCACGAAGGCAATATCCGCTCTTTAAACATTCATTCGTATGTACGTCGTTTTTTTTTTATTATTATTGAATTTTTTTCTTTATATTATATAATATGTATATATATATATTATAGAAAACGTTTTAAATGCGAAATATTATTATAAAAATAGAATAGAAAAAAAATAGATTAATTAATATAAACGATTAAATAAATATTTTTAATTAGCAATTGTTCGATTTGAATACAGAACTACTTTTCTAATTTACCGAAAAGTTTGTAGTCTCATCCATAATACCGTAGTAATTTATTGATAAATCTAATCCGAAACTAAGTTAGCTCGCAGTTCACTATCGTTCAGATTTAATTATAGATATTTAGCGTGTACGTGTCGATTGAGAACCGTTGATTTATTCGATAAAAGAAAATGCGAATACCGAAAAAAAAAACCCGATACGCCCAGAAATCACGCTAAGAAGTTAACGGTAATATGAAAATACTAATTGTAATTCAATATTTTATATAATATATTATACGAAAAAAACCGTATTCGATTATTAATTATAATTATCAGAAATATATTTTCTTGTATATCAGTGAAAAAATTAATGATTTTAATTCTCATATATTTCAAACGCTTTCGATTCATATTCATATAATGTTATTTTATACTTAAAAATATGTAATAACTTGCATGAGTTATACGCCGGACACACACACACAATGCCGAACCAATTTCTTTTAATGGCATTTATACCCTTTGTGCTATCACCGTCGTTCATATAAATAATCTTGCGTGCGATTATTTTTTTCTCCATGTAAAAGGCAAAATTTTCCACGTTGGCGTTGATGTTTTATTAACAATACAAATGACCCATAAAAATAATATATCGTACCTATTTAGGGGTGGTTGGTTCCTATTTTCAGATGTGTGTGTGCAGGCTTTATCGCTAATTTGTGTCCGAATAATTTTACCACTTTTTTTCCACGGGTTAAATACTTTTTTTTTCGTGTCGATTTCGCCGGAATGTCATCCTTTTATACGTGAAAAGAAAGGGTGGAAAATATTTTATATCATATATAAGTGTGCTATATAGATTTTTGTCCTTTTTTTCATTGCCTCATCCCTTATGAATGTCTTCTTTCTGATAAATGTCCTCCTTTTGGCTGTCCTTTATCCGAAAATGTACTCTTCGATGGTATCCTATAAGCATCGATCTCTTCCGCAATAGTTTTTCTGTGACTTTTGTGTCCAAATGTCCACTCGGATTAGTGGGGATCCTTCTTTATATACGTATAATTACACTTTCGTAATACGCAAGCTTCTCATATACGCTTTGGCATGTTTATGTATTAAACGAGCCAATAAAATGAGGAAAATATTATTTATATATATTACTATATATTAAATATTACTGATATTTTTAATAATAAAAGTATAAGACTAAAATAACCCCAATTTTATTCTTTTATTCTATAAAAAAACATATAATTTTATGAACGAGTATATTATTTATTCTCGGTTTTTAATCGTAAAATTTTTTATAACTAATAAACTTTATGCAATAAAATTGTTGATTATTAAAATGTTTTTGGCTTATATTTCATTTTTTTTTATATTTAAAAAAATATTTTATTTTAATCTAAAAACTGATTTATTACTAATATTTTTTTAAAAATTAAAATATTGTGGTTATTTATTTTAATTATTTGAATGATTAAAAAAATGTTTTTTTTATAAATATTGATTTTTATTATTAATTATTTAAACATCTTAGATTTGAAATCAAAATTTTGATCAAATTTGAATTCTAATCCACTTTTTAATATGTAAACAATTCTATAATTATTATATAATAATTTATATAAATATTCAGTATATTTAATTAAATTAAATCAATGGTTTGAATTTTTTTATTTTTTAATTCAGTTGAGTTGTCAGCTTTATAAGTAATTTTCAAACATATTAAGCTTTTCTGAATATTTTCAAAATATAACGCTTAAAATATTTTTAAATTTAAATTTATATTTGAAGGTATATAATACGAATTATATAACATTGATTTAATAAAATAATTTGTATATAGAATAAATATTTATAAACAATTTTTTTTTAATATATTCACCGATCATCAGTGATTCATTATAATTATCAAAAGGGAAAATTTATCCGTTTTATTTCGTTTTTTTTTATATGAAGACTCATTAATAATACAATTGCGTTTATTCGACTTTATATACGGCAGCGGCGGTACGTGGCCTATTTCGTATTCGTATTAATTATGCATTACGGAAAATGTACCGATGAATTTTTCATCGTTTTCAACAAAAAGATATTCTATGTTTTTGTGCGAAACGTCTACGTGTACATTTTAATCAATCATTTCTCTCCAACCCCTATTTTATGCCGTTCGAATAGCGAACAACCCTCACGGAAAAATGACAACGAAACGTGGAAAACTTTCATGCCGTCCGTCATTCGATATGAGATTCGAAAAACGAATGAGTGAATTAAAATTCGTCGAAATTTTCTACCATTGAATATTTTATAATAATAATAATAATAATAAATAGAATATAAATTATATGAAATTGTATTATTCGTATATATATTTTTTATTAAAAATTATGTATGAGTCGTGTTTGAAGCTTGTATTTAATTTTATTATTTGAATACAACAAAATATTTCGATATTAAATTCTTTATGAATGCTGAAACTTTTATCTTTTAATATATATACATAAACGATTATTACATAATAATATTGAAATATCTCAATTCGCATATATTGAATAAGTTTTTTTTAACAATGTCCGAAAAAGTTTTTTTTTATCGAATGCGTCCAAAGCGTCGAATAAATAAATGGATAAAAATAAACAAATAAATAAAGGAGAATAAATGAAATTTTTAGTCGATACGCGCACCAAAAAAAAATAAATAAATAAAAATACTGCGGAAAGCTCGCCGGCTTTGAGCTTTTCGAAAAAGTTTTCTTTTTTTTTGAGTTTTTCGCGAATGAGTCGAAAGTGAGCAAGAAAAAAAAGTTAAAAAAAATGCGCAAGGTTAAAACGAAAGCAAAAAAAAAAGAGAAAGGAAAGCGGATATAAGAAAAAAAAAGAGTAGACGAACGATGAAAACCACCTGGTCTTAAATAAAATGCTGAAGTATAAGAGAAAAAAAAATAACAGACTAAGAACGGAATAAAAGAGATGAAAAAAACAGACAAAACAATCGCGAATGGAAAAGGTGTGGAAAAATCGACTTTTCAATCGAAGAAAAGCGAATCATAAATACGATCGCATTTAAGATTAAACACACGCGTCAAATGAGTAAAATAAATATCGTACAAAGGAAAATAATTTATTTTTACGAAGAAAAATATCAATTTAATAATAATAATAATGATAATAAATACAATATCTTATTGTCGGTACATAAGTCGAAGAAAATTTATGATTCTGAGTTTGCGTTAATTTGCCAAGCCGTTATTTTCCACAAATACTTTCTTTTTGATTTATTTTATTTTTTTTCAAAAGTTGAAGATAAATTTTCCCGCAGAATTATATTTATTTTTTTTAACACACACATATATATATATATATTATATGGGGCACACATATAACATTATATGTGTATTAAATTACTCGAGAAATAATGACGCGTTCGTTATTTATTGTGTCGGAAAGCGACTCGAGAGCAACGGAGTTTGTTATTTGAATCGTTTCGCAAGAGGGAAATGAAAAATTAAATTTTCCTTTAGACTATATTATATATATATATATATATATATATATATATATATATATATATATAAGTAAATAGAACGTCATATTTCATGCCGGAATCGCGATTGTTTTATTTATTCAATGACGTCTAAATACGATATAAATTAATTTGAACTTAATGGACGAAAATAGGCGAATCGTATAAAATGATATATATTTTATGTTATATCGATATTTAAAATTTTGAAGATTTTTATATTTCTTTTATGTTTATATATTGAAAATATTTATACAATCGTGAATTATGATATATGAAAAAAAATCTGAATTACGCTTGAATAATTTTTATGCTGATATAAAAAAAAATGATGAAAAAAAAAATAGAAAATCGTTGAAAATGACTGCGGAAAAATCATTCGTTCGAGCAAAAGACATCGGTTTAAATTTTCGTTCGAACGTGAAAAACTTTTACTACCTGCAAGTTGTTCGAAATACGGTACTTACTTTTACTGCCTGAAACGTTAAACGTAGTATTTAGTAAGAGAGCCAAACGTTAAGACTTAACGAACGTTAAGTTCACAACTTACGTATATAACTTTACTTATTATTTGTGTGTGTGTGTGTGTGTATGTGTGTATGTGTACATATGTTGATGTAGCTTAGACTTTTCCTAACTTTGTTGATGGCAGTTTTGCTCACTTATCCCATTTCTGCACGATGTAAGTTTAATAAGTGGGAAAAAAAGCATTATATCCATTTTATGTCTATAAAACTGTATTTATATATGAATTATATATTATGATATTTATATCGAAATAAAATTTTAATAATAAATTAAAAATTAAATCTAAAAAGATACTACAATATTTGAGGTATATATATATATATATATATATATATATATATATATATATATATATAATGAGAATTTATTATGTGATATATAAAATATTCCATACTCTAATAATCACAGATAAACTTTGACTTAAAATTAGGTTGCCTTTTATAATAATATATTAAAATTTAAATATATCGCTTTTCTATATAAAATATATCAAAATTTAAAACTAACAAACATTTTCACATGCGAACATATTTTGAATACATAAATAATTTTATAGGTGAAACTTTAATTATTCTCAGTAATTAAATGATACTATTTCAAACTATTACACGAACGGAAAGTTTTACTCGGTGCATACCAATTAAAAAGTTACTTTTCATTGTTGTTATACGCGGATTCTAATTATTAAATGTATTATTAGTTTTACTGTGAATGTTCGTCTAAAGCTCGATTACAATAAATATCGTATAACAAATACCATATTTAATTTTATTTATGACATTTAAAATATATTTATATAATATTATTATCAAATCATAGAATTATATCTAATATGTTAAAGGGGAATAAATTAGATGTGAATGTTAATTTAATTCATTTAAATTATATACTAATAATGAATGAGATGAATTATAATTTTCATAAAGCAGAAAAATGAGTTGAAATTAAAAGAAAAATGTTTGAAATATTTTATAAATTCAAATAAACACCATTTATTTATTTTTGTGTCATTAATATTATACAAAAATATCGCTTTCATTTAATATAAACAAAAATATCTATAACGAAATATCGAGAAAAACCTTCACGAACAATCGTATATTTTTTTTGGGATATCAGTTTTTTTTCATTGATATCTAGATAAAAAGAGGAAAACATTGCACATCCAGAAAAGCGTATAAAGTTTCATACAAAAGAAAAACAATCTTCATTACCGATATATATATATATATATATATATATATATAAAGAAAATACAATTTGAAAAAAGAGAAAAAAATCGGAGAAAATCGCTGCGTAAACCGAAAAGATTTATTAATACTGCTACTGAAAAAAGTATACGAGGATAAATACTATAAAGATTTATTTACTTCTTGAGTTATTTCAGCAATAGTTCAAACACTGAAAGCACATGTATATATATGTGCCTTATCGAATTCCTATTCTGTAAAAATATAACTCATAACATATATATATATATATATATATATATATATATATATATATATATATATATATATATATATATATATATATATATATATATATATATATATATATATATACAATAATAATAATAATATTTGTTAGATCCAATAGAAATGCAAGGAAAATCTCGAAATATGTATCAAATATATATATTTTTTCCAATAGTATATATATATATATATATATATATGTGTGTGTGTGTGTGTGTGTGTATGTGTGTGTGTTTGATAGCGGATATCTTGCAATAAATATTAAAAGAATAAATCATTGAAATAACATTATAACGCGATAATGTATATATATATATATATATATACATATTTATATGTAAGATATTACGTAATATTGTGTGTTTTATGATGTGTTTTTCAATTTAAGTGGAAAACCGCGACGCGAATTTGGGTTGTTCGTCGAACTGTCAATAAAGTGTCAATTAAGAGAGCTTTCATCAAAACTTACGATGAAACTTGGCTTCAATTTAACTATCCATTAAAGCCGCGCGATTAATCAAAATCTATTAAATTGAAATTATCTAAAATTTTCTCGGTGAAAAGGTTTAGTAATGTTTTTACGTAGAGAATTTTTCGACGAGTTTCTATTGATTAATTCGTATCAAAATTTGTCAAATTAAAAATAAAGAGACTAAATTATTAAGATAGATTATATTTATAGGATATTTTTTTAAATTTTTATATAAAAATTATGGAATTATAAGTAATTGTAGATTGAATAAGAATATTTATGCTCGATTTTCTTGAATTGCTTTTCATTTTTCCTTACCTTACTTAGATTTAAAATTGAATAATATTAGATTTTTATTAAATTATACTTTTAAATTTTATGCAAATGAGATATAAAACTCTGTAAGAATTCAAATATTCTAAATTTAAAATAAAAACCGTTTTCTTTATTAAAATCATTATTAGAATAAATGGAACTTAACAACTGTAATGTAAGTAAATTATATTACTAAAAATGTATAAAATTTTATCTTAATAAAAATTCATATATTATTATTTTTTTCGAAGTAAATTATTATTTTAGACATTTTTTTAATTTCGTCTTAAATTTTTTAATTTGTTAATTTAATTTTCATATATTAGTAATTATATTTGGAAAAAAATATATTACGAGTATAGTTCGAACATTAATAATCTGCTATTCATATTCGTATTGAATATATTTCAAAATTATATAATAATATATTATATGAGAGATAAATTTATGTATTTTTTGATATATATTATGATCATATTAAAACCATAATCTTCATTTGTCAAAAGAATAAAATTCATCCTAGAGCATTTACACGAATTTCATCACAGTTAAAATAGATTTGAATTTAGACAAAAAAAATATATATATATATATATATTATTTTCATCTAGCAACAATTACATTGTAGTACTCAGTATCAAGTAAATCGAGGTACAGGTGCGCTCGAAAAGATGAGCACTCGTCCTCTTCGTCGAGAAGCTACTCGAATGGTGAGCTTTAAAGCGTTCGTGCGCGCGGTTTTTCACGAGCAAAAGAAGACAAAGTACCCCTAGGATGGGTCTCATTGTGTACAAAGAACGACCCCATTAGTACCGGGGATGGTTGAAGGCCGAGGGTAAGTCTGCAGAGGGGGGTGGGGGGTGGGGAGACTCGTTTATCAACGGTTTATTTAACCGGTGTGTACACTACCCAGCCATGGTATATAAGTAATAATAAGAGAAACGTCGGTTTTGCCTTCGTCGAGATTGTGGAACCGTGGCGCCTTATCGCGATGTAAACCATACTTTACCTCGTGCGATGGAGAATAAAGAAGGAGCCATAACCGGTTCCCGGCGAAGAAATAAAATAAAATTGCAACGAAGAAAAACCAAAAGAATGAAAAAAAGAAAAAAATGTACGCGTATACACATTGAGAAAAAAGAGAAGAGAGAGAGAAAAAAAAAAGTGGTCCTTTTTGACAAACGGCTTAATAAGTCTTTCAACCCTTAATGGACCCGGGGAGGGGGGGGAGGGTTCATTGTGTGCGCTTACACGAAAATTCGACGACGGCGTTAAATCGCGGCATTGTTGTTTGCCGGAGACATTTATCGATATTAGTGTTTTCTGATTATCCATTAATCTACGCGCCCTTAATGGAAAGGGCGTGGGGTGGTCGACGCTGTTCCCGTTCGTCTTCAACGTCGGAAAATCGTTTTTCATCTATACGTCTTATTCGATATGGCGATCGTAGATTTCAATCTAAAATCGAATACACTTTTACACTTATTATTTTTTTTTTTTTTATATATAAATTATAATACAATATTTTTAATTTTAATATTATATATATAAATATATCATAGAAATATTTATCTACTATTACTAAAATAATTATACATAATTCATTTATTACATATTAAAATATTTACAACACCAAAATATCCGCATAATTCTCCATCTACAGTACCGATTTTAATATATCCACATATTAATTTATGCTCGGAACATGAAATATTTATGAGATTCGCTCTGAATGAATAAAATATGCGCCTTTCTATCGGTCGTATTGAACGAAAATATCATATAATATAATAAAGAAACGTTCGTAATATTATAAAATTAATCGGCGAAACTGCACCGTGAGATGTATCAACAATGCCTCTTCGATGTCATAAATTTTCCGTAAAGGATTAGCGTAATCCTAAAAGATTGCATCTCGGAACAATAATAAATGTATGCGACTCGTAATGTTTGCATTGTTAAGATTTACAACTTGAAAACTTTCCAAAATATAACGCATATTCACGTATGACAACAATGCCGTAGAAGCCTTCCCTTTTGCAATACGTGTATAATACGACCTTAAAGTTGCTTTTGATTTAATGTTGTATATAAGTTTTAGTACGTTTATATAATTAAATATATATGTGTATTCAATGTAAGTAAACTTTTGATAATGTTATATTAATTTTTTTTATTAAAATGATTTAAAAAATAATTCAATTCACTACTTTTATGTCATATATATAAAAAAAATATAATGAATTCCACAATGATTTTTATTAAATATTAACTTACATATATTTGATCAATAGTATAATAAAAACATCTATATTTTTTTAAGAACAATTATATTTAATTTGATCAGCTTTTAATATTTTGAAATAGAAGAATATTTTTCGAAATATACGAAACATTATTATTTCGAATAACCATAAAACTATATTAGATATTTAATATAAGACTGTACGATACACTTATGATATAATGTAATATTCTAATAAAATTAGAAAATATATATAATACTCTTTTATAATATAATTTTAATAATACTAATAAATTATACAATTAAATTACATTTCAAAAATTAATTTTGATACAATTTTCATAAAAAATAAATATTATAAAATCAACATTTCCTCTAGTATTTTGCATATTAATAACCGTACGATATTCCAAAATTTTATTTTGCAAATTTCGTTTCCAATTAGCAGCCGAGAGAGACAATTTTTCCGCACATTTTCCCGCCGAAAGTACCAAAATTTTTTTTTCTCTCACTTTTTCGACGACCGCGACGCCGTCGAAAAAAAAAATATTCGTCCCTTAATTGTGACATTAACGAAAAAACCATTACGTTTTATTGGAACTTTTCCGCTTTTTCCAATTTTTATCCGTAGAACGAGTCTGACGCTCGAAAAGCTTCGTCGTTCGGATCCCATATTATTTCGACTGAAAATAATATATATATATATATATATATATATAAATACGCGAAAAACTCCACGTTGTGTAATATATATTTTTTTTCATCGTTGCCTTTCAGGTGAAAAAGTTTTCAGCTTAGATTAGGAGAGCGCAAAGATAAACAGAAACGGACGAAAAACGACGCGTCTGAACGAAAACTGCGAAATAAAAGCGCTGAAAACGAGGCAACGAAAAAGTTGAAGAAGCTGACTCGAAATGAAAAATACGCGAACAAAAAAAAATATGGAAAACGATCGTAAAAAAAACAATACGATAGTATGAAAAGTACAGTACGTTGCGAGAGCATAAAAAATAAATAAATAAACTAAAAAAAATAAGTAAAATAGAAACTTGGATGAGATCCACATTTCGCTGTAATGAATGCCAAAATCGTAGAAATTGTACGAGAATTTTCTCACGGCTGAAGACATAGTAGCAACCCTTTAATTTTGACTTTTCCTCCCTAATCCTCGTCCCCTTTCTCTCGTCTTCTATTTTTCCTGCTTTAATTCGATAGTCTCTACTTTCGTACACTAGACGACGAAAGTTGATTTAACAAATTTTCAAAGAACTAACCAGACGAAGCGTGCTTTGCGACTGTGAAGATTTATAGTTTTAATTCTGTATGCAGTCAACTGCATATAAATCGGATGAAATGTTAATATAATATATTGCATTATATATAAATCGAATTTGTAATATATATGTATATACAAAAATGGATTATAATAAACCGTGGTATAATATATACAAAGTTTTGAATATATATATATATATATATATATATATATATATATAACAATTTATTTTCCATCTATATATTATATATATTATGTAGTATTATACGAGTTAATAATTTGTTCCATATTATTAAACCCAAATAGTTTACAGTTTACTGTGTATTATTATATTCAAAATTGTTCATAGTTTGGTGTAAATGTTAAATAATATAATGTGTGTGGGAAAATTTAATTATAAATTATTTTAATATAATACGAAATCAAATAAAGTTATTTTATATATATATAAATATATAATAATTATTATTTATCATATATATTATAAAAAATTACGATATTTCATCTTTTATACGTTTAGATATTTATTTCGGTCTTTAAAAG
Organism: Leptonema lineaticorne; assembly: GCA_024500535.1. Lineage (NCBI taxonomy): Eukaryota > Metazoa > Arthropoda > Insecta > Trichoptera > Hydropsychidae > Leptonema > Leptonema lineaticorne. Next base: position 4,427,342 of record JANIJI010000009.1, read on the forward strand.
ATTGATTTATTTATATAGAAATTAAATAATTCTTTACACAACATATTAAAAAAAATAGAAAACATATTTTAATATAATAAATATACCATCATTAGAATGAAAATATATTCGAGGCAATATAATATAAAATACATAATAATAAATTGAATATTTTTTAGATTATTATTAAATTTGTTTACAAATTATAAAAAAATGAGTCTAATATAATGTTTTTTTTATAAATGTTTACGATAAAATAAATATAATAAAAATAAATAATTTTGAGTAAAAATCAAAAGGTCATTCATTGTCAATTATGACCGAGAAACAAATTCGTCATATAAAAAAATCAATACGAAATAATACAATTTCAACTATATATATATATATATATATATATATATATATATATATATATATATATATATATATATCTATATCCAAATATATAATAGAGTCCAAAATAAAACTATAGAAAACAAAACTAAAAGTAAAATAATAATGAATTCAATGTACATTTCAATTAAACTACGCGAGACAGACTCTAATCGATCGCGAATGGAAATAAACGAAATTATTCAACGTCAACGAATACACAATGTATATATATATATATATATATATATATATATATATATATATATATATATATATATAAACTATATAAAAGAGGATGAAAAATAATAATAAAATGTGTATATAAATAAATAAATTAAACGACTCCATATTTCCGAATGAAACGAACATTTCCATTAGTTTTCTTTGATCGATTTGTATATTTTTATTTTTGTTTCATCGGCGATGCAATGGAAATTTTGTAATTTATTCCATTTTGTATTAAAAGACGACTGAAGAACGTCAACTGACAGAGACAAATGGATCACCGGCTGAATTGTTACTTTAAATGTTGTTTTATAATATATCAAACCGTTAGACTGATGGAAAAACTAAATTATATTGTGTATATTTGACGTACATTTGAGAATGTCTTTAAATATGTATAATTTTAGTCGATTTTTTTTACATAATATAATATTATTTGTTGAATAAGATTTCTTATTTTTTCATACAAAAATACTATTTTTTTTTTCAAAAATATGAAAATTTATAATTATGTGTAAAAAGTAATTTATCATTAAAATTAACTATATAATTAATATTATACAATCATTATAACCTAAATGATATGGCACATTTTTAAATACATAGTTAATTTCGATAAAAGAAATCCCTTATGAATTAAAAAAATGGGTTGTTTAAAATATTGAAAAAACATTCTATGCGCGTAATAAATTCAAGGAGAAAATGCATTAAAAAAACAACACAAATGGAAAATCTCACGGGAAAATATTGAATGATTCAAATGATTATATATATGTTTACAAATATGTGTACAGAGATCGACAAAGGACTGATGTATAGGAGAGGAGGTCGGAAAAAACGGAATAGGGAAGAGGAGGCTTAATAAGTGGGGAAAAAAAAGCTAAAATTCTGAACAGAGACACCAAGGGGATCCCCTCTAATTAATTAAAGCCTGAAGGCAGTTTAAGAACGCTCTGTAAGTTTGCTCACCGAATGGAATTGTTTGAGTAAGCGCGTTGTGATTTTCAAATGCTTTGAATTGCTCTCCTTATTCGGCCAGAGGTAGTTGGGATTAAAACGGAATTACTAGATGAAGACAAAGCGTTATAAGCACACATAAATACGCACAGAATGTGAAATTCTATATATATATATATATATATATAATTAAACTTTAACTTACATTGATATATTGATTATTACGTGAAGTATTAGTAAAAAATTCTCACGTCAATAATGATAAAGTTTTTTTTATTATTCTTACATAATTCGAACAATAAATTATGAAATAAAAAAATAATAAATAATTTATAAATGTAATATAGAAATTATTGCTGTCATTTTTTTTACAATTTTATATTGCAAGTTCCATATTCACCACATACAGCTCCATCAATTTTTTTTTCATTTCTCGTTTAATTCTCATCTCATAGATTTATTTAATTTTATATACATATGTTATATTTAATCAGAGATTAAAATTAAAAAATATATATAAATAATATATTGAATAAAAATATATTTTTCAAGTGAGATTTTTTTTTATAATTTAGAAATGTATGTATATAAAATGATATAAAAAAAAACGAAAGCGTTAATGTTTACAATAGGGATTAAATTGTTCTCCATTTTTCTTTTCATTCAATTTAAATAATGCAAATTACACGACGCTACTTAAAAATTCGTTTAAATATTAATGCCGCATACAATTTACAAAGGGTTTAACCGCACGAAACTTGCCCGTCGTAAGTCAAACATCGTCAAAATTTACAAGCATGTTTCACATTCGGCATAACAATATCGAACATATTTTATTCACGCACTACGCATAAAAATTATTATTATTAAAAAGAAAAACAATAAAAAAAAGTTTTCTCGAAATACTTCAATCTCGTTTACCGGTTTTTTTTTCTCTCTTTCTCTGTCTCCCTCTCTCTCTATAGTTTCCTTTATTCGCTTTTTTTTTCCACGATTTTTCCCACGAATTTTCCACTCCCTTTTGCGTATTCCAGTCGTAAAGTTGCAAACGTTATTGACCAATAAATATAGTATTATATTAAAAATCTATAGTCGTATTTGTGCATGTTTTATACGCGAGTTCTTTCTTTTATACAGTGGCGGAAATTTATTTATCGTCCGTATTCGAGTTTTGAATTAAGATATTTTGTCGAAATTTTGCGCCGTGTTAAGATCGCGAATGAACGTTTATTGAAAGCGATTAACTTTTATTATACTATTTATATTTTAACATTTATTATCGTATAATACATTAATATATTCAGACGAAAGATAATAATATTATAATATTAAATATTAATAATAAAAATTAATTTTAAATAATTTTATTATATACATTATTTTTATTACAAATATAGTATGTATTTATCATCTCTATAAAAAGCGATGTATAAAAAGATCATTTTTAATCAAATTAATACAAATGTGATTATCTTAAATCTATTGTTTACTTAAATACTTCTAAACAATGTGTAGACATTAGCGAATTTCCGCCACTGTATTTCATGGGAAAAGATCAAAGTTTTCGGAACCCCAAAGGGACATAAAGAATCTAATGACCAAAATAAAGTGCGGAAAAAGACTCGACCGCCCCTTAGCACCCCGATTTTGACCCCCGCGAGCGACCACTTCGGTTTCTTTTTCATAGAAAGAAACACGCGGAAAACTTCGTCTTTTTTTTTTATTTCTTTTCTTTTTTTTTCTACTTTCCTCGACCACCTTTTCTCTATTTTTTTTTTCTATGTATATATGTGCGTATATTTTCACCGCTGTATTTCTTTTTCTATCCCTCTAGTAGACTCGATTTTTTTTTTATTCTATCCGCTTCTACCCCTCCCCCCCCTCCCCAACGTTCTTAAAGCATCCACATCACGATACGGTGTTGCGACACTATTTTTTTTCTCGCGTTATTTTCTTTAGTTTTTCCCGCTTTTTTTTTATCCTGTTTTAGGTTCTCGTCTACACTTTTCGTGTTTTGCCGTTTTCGTTGTGTTTTTCGTCCCGTTTTGTTCGCGTCGTCTTTTCTTTTTTATTTATTTCATTTTATTTATTTTTTTTTTTATTTTTGTGTGTGTGTGTCGTTCCTCCCGTTTGGTCATCCTTACCTAACTCAAAACAAAATTTGACATTCTGATCCGTTTTTCCATTACGAAACGACCCATTTCATTTATTTCGTATAAACGTACCGAACGCGTATTAATGTGTATACGTGTTATTTCATTTTTGGTTACATTTTTTTTTTCATTCGACTTTGCCTGACATATATTACAACATATATATAAGTAAATTTACGACAATATAAAACGACATAAGTAATTCATTTTTTATAAAAAAATAATTTTATATCACAAAATAAAAACGGATTTAAAAATTAAATATTATAATCAATTTATTAGAAGTTTGTGTCAATATATATATAATAAAAATTTAATAAATAAATCAATAAAATGATGATTATATTTAATTAGAATAATTATTATAAACTTTGTGAATCGATGACTATTAATTATTTATTCAATTTTTCAAATATTATTTATATATGATAAAAATCATATATTAATTTATATCAATTTTTAATTTTAAATATAATTCTTTTATAAATTTAAACGACTTTTTAGATTAAATATACGATTTTATGAATATAGGTAAAACGGTAAGTTAATACGAAATATCATATAATTATTAAATATTTTAGGTGAAAAGTAAAAAATACAGATATCATAGATTTTGGCGCTTATCATTGTCTTGCACTGTAATAAAATTTAATTTATTTTACCTAGACAGCGCGTCCGGTGATTCCAGCAAGGACGACATGTGATATGTAAAAATCCTGTAAAAATAAAAAAAAGTAATATATTAGACTATTATTAATAATGATCTAATTTTAACGATAATAAATTTTATTTTTATCTTTAAAACCTCTATATATAATAGGCGGGAAATGTTAAAAATATGAAAAAGTTATAAATCAACTATCACATTATACGTTCGATTACAATATCGAATCGAACAAAAAAAAACAACTTAATTTTCACAAGAATTTTCACCGAGTCTGTCGCGGCATTTTCACCGATAGCGCTCATCAAATTTTCAACTTTTCACCTTTTTCTCATTATCGTAAATTCGTAATGAAGTCACGTTCGCAACGACGCACATCCTGTATATATAATAAGCGAATGTTATATACAGGATGTGCGCGAATTTTTTTCCGCTCTCTCTCTCTCCCTCTCTCTCTCTCTCTCACCCTCTCTCTCTCTCTCTTACTCTCTCAGCTTTTTCATTTGAAAAATATGTCTGTTTACTCTGCATAATTAATATTGGGTTGACCCGAAACCTCATTTGCTACGTCATCGCAAAATTTAGTACACTTCGCCGATAAATATGCCTGCGAGATTTTAAAATATATATTATATTATACACATATATAAATATATATATATATATATATATATATATATATATATATATATATATATATATATATATATATATATAATATTTATTCAGCATTATGAATTTATTGGTGGTCGAACTTAGTGCGGTGTGGACGTGTGTATAGTTGTTGTGAGTGTGCTGGAGCGATGATAGTGGAACAACTGGGATGTTGAGGTCTTCCATATATAGGTTGGAACTCAAGATGTTTAATTTGCCATAAAGTCGATATGTTGTTAATTGTAGGTAAAAGGAAGAAAAAATAATAATTTACATTAAATTTAATTTCAAATATACCGACATAAATAAAATGGCAAATTGATCAATTGTAATATAAATATGAGTCAATCATTGGTATGACTAATCGACATTCTAGTTTATAATATAATGACTACCGCACAAATGTTACTCACTAACATTTATAATATTAACAATTAAATAAGTACACACGCTGTCAAAAGTTATTTACAAAAAAAATATATACACGTGACGACAGTTCAAGCAAAGCTTCATGCTACCACCCGGGTCCCTGGGTTGCGGATAAGGGGAAATCTGCCACAGATAACTGACTTGGTGACATGTCAGTCCCGGACAAGAAGCGCTAAGCCTCGAGTGGCGATGGTTTAATCATTGGCAAGATTGAACTTATAAAATGTCGCATAACACGTAAGAGTGCTTAGGTCAGTGGCGAAAATAGCCGCCACTTTAAAATAAGCTTAGCCTAGGAGATGAAAACTCCGAAAATAAATCTCCGACAGTGAAGGGCAGCAGCTTCACCGAGGATCACTATCTGCGGTGTAGAAAGGAAACGGAGCTCCTACTACACTATTTGCCTTCGAAAAATTTGCATGGCTGAATGGCCGTGTGGATCGCCAACCTTCTTAAGGAGACGGCGTAAAGAAGAAGAAGATGAATTTATTGATAATTAACCGAATTTTTTTTCAGAATTTTCTACCTAATATAAGCATATAATTCAATTATTTTATGATACGGAAAAAAATATGAAATTAATGAAAATATATCGTTTACGGAAGGAAATTATTTACTTCCAGAAAATGAATAACCTTAGGCAGATTTTACTGTATTAAAAGAAAATTTTCGATACATCTTTTTAATCATATAAAGTACACAATAATAATTCAATAAATATACACGTAATAATGTAGCATTTTTTTTTAATAATTATATAGGTGTTTATTTAGTAATTTGTAGTTAATTACTGAATAATAATATACATTATTGTTACTGTTCTGTGTATGCTCGATCGATTGTATAATAACATTGTATATAAGTGGCGGTCAATTAAGTATATATATATATATATATATATATATATATATATATATATATATATATTTATAATTATACGATTATATCGACCGTTATTAATATCGTTTGATGTATAATAACCGAAATGAAGTAATAAAATTAATTATTATATAAAATAATTCACATATCGCAAGTTAAAAGCTAGTTATAACAATTTTATATAAAGTGTAATATATATATATATATATATATATATATATATTTCTCTTTTAGATTCAGCATTCGATATGAGAAAAATTGAAATAATTTTTATATAAAGATATTTAAAATAGATTATGAAAATATTTTATTATAAGAAAGCGTATTAAGTGAGAATTTTATGCATATTATTTTGAAACTATAATCGAATCCATCGTCGAATTACCGAGTAAAATTTTACAGTATACGTTTATTCGCACTAATGGAAAGCTATTAATGTTGAGAATGAATAATGTTTAACTTGTAAGCTCAATATTAAGTTTTCAACTTGAAATAACAAAAGACCGAAATGCATTTAACCGAAAATTACATTAAACTATTATATATATATATATATATATATATATATATATATATATATATATATATGCGCATAGCGTCGAAAAACCGTAAATAATAAGTTAAATTGTGTACGAGTAAAAATAAAATGAAATTAATTATATTAATGAAAATTGAAAGCTTTCAAAATCATATTAATAGATGAATATAATAATTACTTTATTTAATTATCTAAACGTTTTCATTTTTGTGTCGATGAAAAACTCTTATATATTTAAAATTTATATTTATTTTTGTAGATCGTATATTAAAAAAAATATATTCATTATTTAAAATTATATCTTTTAATGCGATATAAAATAATACTGATTTATTTTTTATTTAATATTAAAAATGTAGTATAAATGATTAAAAAAGAATGTCATTTATATATAAGAATTAGTAATCTACTTTGAGCGATAAAAAAAAATAGAAAGAATATAAAAATAAGCCATACAAAATACACATTTATCTTTGTGTTAATTTAAATACAGAAGCAAGAAAAAAACGTTATAAAAACTCATTGAATTTAATTATATTAGCACTTATTCTGCGTTAAAATGGATTTGCATAATCCTTGTTGGATTTTCTTCTATCGAAATAAAACGATCGCAGAGCATGGAAAATAAAAGAAAATGAAAATCGACGTTGCGTCTTCGTCGAGTTTTTTTTTTCTTTAATATATATATAAACTGATTACGTAGCTAAATTCATCTAAAGGATAAGAAATTTTCATAATGATAATAATAATAATAAAATATTTATCGATAGAGAGTTGGGGGTGTTCGAAAAAAGAAAGAGATGTTGCCGAATTTTTTTCTTATTATCGAATCGAACCCCGTTTTCAAACATAAACAAAGACGAAACGTCGAATAAAATATTTTCGACAATAATCAGCTAATGCAAAAAAAAGGGGGGACTCTTTCTTATATATTTATTTATATATTTTATATAAAGGAAAATAAGGGATGTCGAAAAAAGAGAGTGAGATAGGAAGAAGGAATGGAAAAAAAAATAGCGCAGCGAAAAGGGAATAAATATACACAGTTATATTCGTGAAACGGAAAAAATCGCGGAAAAACTCGGTAGATAAAAGGGAAAATTTTCGTTTTTCCGATATTTATCGACATTTGAAATTTTAATTTTGAACAATTTGCATACCTCGATTTCGATTTTCGTTGCGTTCTACTCGAATCATTTCGACTTAATGAAATTTGAAATTAAAAAAAAATATTGCATATTCTGAGAAAAATCCTATATAATCATTATATATATATATATATATATATATATATATATATATATATATATATATATATATATATATATATATATATATATATATAATGATTATATATATATGTGTGTGTAAAAATTACACTATATTTTAATATAATATTTTTTATAAAAATAATTATTATACAATTTATATATTAATAAATTAATAAAATCACACGTTCATATAAGCTATTATTGTTCACATCGTAAATATGCTTCATTATTTACTAAATAATTTCTTCGACGCGATGTAATTTCTTGAATTTCCACGTCGTCATATTTCACGAAACATTTGTCCCCCCCCCTCCTTCGGAAAACGCGAAGGGACGATATATATATATATATATATATATATATATATTGTTGATTTAGGACGTTAAAAACTTTCTGAACTAAAGCGTAATCATATTACGACGCATAATTTGCTCACACCCTGTATACTTATGAAATTTTGCGCTAGCGCTTTTATTATATGTGTATATCTGACCGCTAATAACCTTAGAAACAACAGTTATACGACTAACAAAATTTACTCAAATCTTTCATTAATATATTACATAGCTAATTTTAGATAATTTAGATTAAAATAATAATATAATTATTTTCATTCGAATTTTTTTAAAATGATATAATAAATTTTATGTGCTATAAGAGTGTTTAAAGATTGATAGTTTAATATATAATCATTAAAAATATATTACAAAATATAGTATCTTAGTAATGAAAAATATTTCTTTAAATCATTGTAAAAACCTTAAGATAGCACGCTATCTACATGCGTGTTGAAAATATATATCTATAATAAATGGCGTCGTCATTTTCGATATGAGACCTTTAAAAGGTTTATATGGCAATAAAAATAGCATTAGCTATTCGAAACGATCTTCGAATGGTTATATATGAACTATTTTCAGAACAGCTGGTAAATCATCGCATTTCAACACGAATAATGTCGTAAATAAAATTCATATTTATATCGTTGTTTTTTTTTTATAAAATATTTTTTTAAATTATGATATTTTTCATACGAAAGTGCGACACGAGAATATCACATAAATTCAAATTGTTTCTGCTTGACCGGCTTCGAATAATGTCTGAACAACTATTCTTGTATTATATATATATATATATATATATATATATATATATATATATATATATATATATATATATATATATATATATATATATATCATTGAAATTCAGACGAGTGTGTCGTGGATCAATCTTATATCCATCGTTCATCAATTTTTAACCCTTCTCGCGTCCATATTTCACCCACTCTCCCCCCCCCCCGAGACGAACGAATTTGATGGCGTTTTGTGTGCGTTTCTCTGCCGGTTGCTAGACTTCGAACCCGAGATATATGGCGTGTTCGATAGTTACATTGTTAGTATCCGCACATAGTGACTGTAGGGTCAGCGGGCAAAACATTATATTTTATTGGATATTTGCGGTCATTACTTCCACGGTATTTATGGAGCTTTTTTTTTTTACTGCCGCCCATAGATTTATGTAGGTAGCATACGGGGGGGAGGTCACGGAGAAATTTATAGTTTCGCGTGATTTATGTTATTATTCGGACACGCGCAACGTATCAATCGAATTTTTGTTTATTTTTTATGCATTATACACACACATATATGATGAAATAGAAAAATAAAATATTTTTTTTTTTAGAAGAAATGGCGGATTTTTTTCGAAATTATGGAGGAAATTCAAAAAATGGTCGTGAACCTTGTTGTAAGTTGTTCCACGTTTTGGAGGACACGTGTTTAACGAATGCCCTAGCCCGTGGAAAAGGGTTGTTTCCACGGTTCTCAAACGACGTTTGGATATTAAATGAAAACATTCTGTTGCCGTTCCAATATTCGATGCGTGTCTGTCCACGATGGCCGTAGTATGGTTTCCGTTCGAGATCTGAATTATAAACAGTTTTCGAATGCCCACAATCAATTTTACTTCACCGCGTATAACATGTACATGTATAAACGTATTCTGTATACGCATCCTGGATCATAATGTTAGATTTTTTTTTATGGGTAATACGAAAATAATGCGAAAACCATCCCTAACAATGAATCATATATCAATTTTTGATTTGTACAATAATCGTGAATTTATTTCTAATATCTTTTATATGCGCATATTGAAATTGTTTTACAAAAAGTTCTACTTTTACATTTCTCAATTTTCAGTCAACGACAAATACATAATATACTCTTTCTAAGATCTTTTTATCTACACTTTCATTAATGATGTTAATAAAGTAGCTACTCATACAAAACTTTATTATTACATTTTGATATAAAAACTTGCGTTCAATTTCATCTCAAGTTTTATACTTTTAAACACTAAATAATGTCTGCAATAGTTCAACACATTACTTGCAATGTTTGGTTCAAGACATTACTTGTATATTAAATTTATCGTTTCAAAATTCTTTAAATATATAACTACTTTTAATTTTGCCGCTTTGATACAAAAAAAAAAATTCAATAATATAAAAAACGCGTATCTATAAAACAAATCTTATCACAATAAGAATTTCCATCATAAAAAAAAGATCCAATAAAAATTCAATCCGGCAACACGAAATAGTCCTATTTATCTTTATTGCCATCTTCATTAGAGCCAGTTTGGACGGAAACTTTTAAACGAAACCGAATTCAATCAAGCGAAACCATTAACATTCGACGACGATGCATATATATATATATATATATATATATATATATATATATATATATATATATATATATATATATATATATATATATATATAAATACCATTCTATTTCCGCGGACTTTCGACTGCTATAATATGCATAAATATACGTATATGGTAATTTAATCGAAATCGAAAATGCTTTCGGAGCGGGGTAATAATGTAAGAAGAGGGTACATTGGAGATAGGACGGTGACGCACATTTGGCAATTTCGAAAATGTCGACAGTGTCGTCAGATCAATCATACTTACGATTGATTAACGGCGAACGGAGTCGTTGTTCGTTAACCATTTTCCCCGGTTCGTAACGACGGCCGTTAAGGGCTCGCCGGGGGTCCGTCGGAGTTTGGGACCGTTATGCAAATAGCAAATCGGATCTTACCCTCTCTGACCCCACCAGTGTTTACTATCTCCATCGTCTATTCTGAATCTCTTCTTTCTTTCTTTTTTTTCTATTCTTTTTATTTGCATTTCATTCATTCTTCACGATCTTTATGCTGTATCATCTTCTTTATGTTTCACATCATATTATATATATATATATATATATATATATATATATATATATATATACATATTTTTTTTATATTTTCTTTTGAGTTGAAAACCGTCTCTGCACACTTTTATAAATTATTTTAGTATAAAAGTTTTATTATTAGTGTGTCGCATTTTTATATGATCAGAAAATTGAATCGTAAAGCTCTCAAAAAATTGAATTAAAAATATGTTTTTCGATTAAAAATATTGATTCTGAAGAATATAAAATTTTATAAGAGTAATTCTACACACACACATATATATATATATATATATATATATATATCTTAAATTTTATTTTTCTAATTTTAAGAAACATTATATAGTTTTCATTTATTTTGAAAATAATTGCTTGTCAAAAAATAAAAATATTACAATATAAATTTGTAATTATCATCACTGCAACCCAATATGGGTCTCGGTTATCTCCAATGTACATTGCCAACCTTTTTTATATTGTCAATGAGAAAATAATTTAGTAAATATTGATTTTTTTTAAATTATCATAATATTTATTAAAATCTCGAGAATATATTTTTTTATACGTAATAAAATATTAAAATCCGTATGACATCAAAAAATTGGATTCGAAATGGAAACCTATATATAAGCGCAATAGCGAGACTCGCTAATCGCCTGTCTATATATAAAGAGGGTCGATCTTTATTTACATTTGCCATATTTTCTTTATTTCTTTGCGAATTCACCTTCGAAACTTTCCCTCGGCCCGCTTCAATATTCCACAGTATTTCACGTTTTCAAACCCTCGTCTGTCCTCTGTTTCTGGTCGATCCCTTTATCTCATTTTCCTTCGCAACGAGCGCATTGCCTCTTTCTCCACTCGTTCGACGCCGATAAATTTCGATAACGACGCACCGTTATTGGCCGCGGCCCGTTCGCATAAAAACCCCTGCCCGATTACAGACGTATACGTCATTATCGACCTTTTTCACGTTTCGAATAGTGTTGCGTTTTATATGTGCCTCTACGACCTGAACGACTGCCATTCGAATACGCAAACATAAATTACACCTTTGCGTATAAAGAATGACTTATATTCAACATTAGGACCTTTCGCTGTAACTGCGAAAGAACGACCCCATCCTATGGGGTATGCGCGATTCAACAATATTTTCCAACGGGGTCGTACACACCCCGTGCTTTAATATTTTAAAATTCAATCGAGCGCGATGAAGTATAAGGAACAAAGGAATTATCGGAATAAAAATGTTCCGCGTTCACTTTCTAAGGTTAACTTCCACCCTCTATCGACAATTTTGCGGGGGCGGGGGGTTTGAGGGGTGGTAACATTTTAATTCGAAGGCAATATTTCGAACGGGTCGTATTCTTCGACACTAATCGAATTGTAAAGTTTTGATTGTGAAAGTTTTTGTCGGTCGCGTCCACCGACTCGAACCCAATTAATATTGACGACGACGCAGTAAAAGTGAAACTGTTCCTCTGTGTGTGTGTGTGTGTGTTTTTTTTTTTCAATCGCTATTTTTTCTCTATTTTAGTGTGTATATTTTTTTTTTACATCAAATGGAACGGGGAGTGTTTTACTTTCAAGTCGTACTTTTCCGCTACAGAATCTATCTCGACGCTAAATTGTCTCCGTTCCTGAAAATTCTAATTACTTTGCCGTTTTCCACTCACTTCGCTTTATATATATCTTGTTAGAGTCCTTAAAGACTTTCAATTAATGGTTTTCTTGGAAAAGAATAATGATTCTGGAAAATTTATAGCGGTATATTAAAATTAGAAAAAATAAGGTCAATTTTATTTTATAAAAATAACAATGAAATTGTTTTAATTTATAATGATATTTATTTATAAATTAAAATATTTATTTTGATCTAAATAAATGAAGAAAATGATTGATTTCATAAATAGTCATAAAAAAAATTCATGGATATTGAATAAATTTTCATGAAAAACATCGTAAATAATAGATAACATATTTGAAAAAACTTTTTCCACCTTTTTATAATAAGATTCTTCCACATTTCACAAAATCTTTACATATTTTTTTTATATTAAATATATTTATATATATTGTTATTTATATACTTCATATACCAGGGTTGATCAACAAATCGATTGCGATGTTAATTTTGATCGATAGTCGATCGCTTTCCATGTTTGAGAACAAATTTCATATACTTTGTAGCGATTGTAGAAGACAAATTTTTTTAACAATAGTTTAATGTATTTTGGAAATTTTCCATGATCATAAATTTACTTTACACTGAAACAATGTTAAAAAAAATGTATACATTAGACTACATCTATGACAACAAAGCGATCGCGACACACTCTTAAGATAAAAAATATATAATTGGCCACCCCTGTTATATGATAATGGACATTTCATAAAATTCATGAAAAATTGCGATCTCAAAATTTAATTTGTATTTATGCTAATGCAGTAAAATTTCATTATTGGAATTTTCGAACATTATTTCCGTTCTTATAGTGCGGTTGCAGCAATTTCTTTAACTTCTGCTCTCCCTTTTTTTTTCATACTGTCTTCCCTTTATGAACCCTCGGCCATAAATGGTAACAGGCTCATAAAAATGGGACGATAGTAGAGCTTACAGTTTTTACCGCACTTTGCTTTCGAGAATCTCCAAAGTGTGCCATCCGAGTGAAAAAAAAACATCAGAAGGGGTGGTGGAGAGGGATAATTTTTCGAATTCAGAAAACTTACGATTTTTGGCGGCAACCCGGAAAATGAATAAAATTATTCGATTTTTATACAACATTATAAGAGACGATTTTAATAAAGTGTCACTAAACGATGCAGAAGATATTGGCAAAAAGTAACGATATTGCATTAATATATATAGAATTTTAATTTATAAAATTTAATAATTTATCAAAATTTCATTTTATAATTAGTGATTAAAATATCATAAACCATCTTTTATGTATTTAAAACAATTTTTATTAATAAATAATATTATTATTTTTATAATGGTTTTATTAAAATCTATAGTAATATAGTTTCGTTTAGATTTCATAATTTCACTAATATATTTTCATTTTTTTTTATTTAACAAAAATATCAATAAATTGGTTTAAAATTTTATTAATAAAAATACATGAATATATAACAACCTCTTTCAGAAATATGTTAAAAATTAATTTCAAACCAATACGACTCGAGTTTATAAAACAAAAAAATAATTATTCATTACTCAAAATTAATTGATATTCAGACATAAAAGAATTTTTCTAATTTTCATTAATCGCTACAAAAAATCATTAAAGATTTATAATTACATAGTATTTATGTATGCATTAGAATTTTAAAAAATCTATATAAATTATAAATATTTTTTTTTTTTGGATTTTATTTATAAATTCAACGACTAACCTCATAGAGTTAATGAAAACTGTCAAAATATACTATATATATATGAAAATCATGATTATTTATGACTTTCAAAATATAGATATTATTAATAATATGAAGTGTATATTTTGAAATATGGCTTCTCCAAGTGGAAGCTGCAAGTAACATGGCGGTTGACATGTGCTTTGAAACCTTTATGAATATGTAGATGAACTAAATTCGGACCGGCCATTAAAGGTCAGGTTGCTAAATTGCATTATCATCCTTGACATGTATACGAGCGCACGTAAATTGCATTACCTTTATATACAATATATAACCAGCGCAGTGGTGCAATCGCCACGTGCACTTTCGGTCGAAAACCAAGTTTAAAAATGCATTGTCAATTCAACCGAGTGCTTTTAAATATCTATATTTATATATATATATATAAGAATAAAAATGATATACTTGCATAAAATATATTTATATTGTTTATATATATATACAAGTGGACCCGAGTACAAATTCGCACACTTTAAAAAAATGAAAAATAATAAATCATAATTAATTTAAATGGTGATCGTATAAAAATATTAAATTTAAAACTCGTGTAAAAATATTATGATAACGAAAAGTATTGTTTTATTGTGTAAAAATCATACAGAAGTGTAGTATCATATGAAGTTTCGTGTAAATGTTGAAATATTTTACACGAAAATATATAGTAATAAGTTAAATTTTAACATAGCAATGATGTATATTTTAAGTTGTAAATATAGTTTAATATTATATTGTGAAAATAAAGCAGCATTTTAACGTGACTCCGGCGGCGGCAGTGACCAGCGTCTAGTATTTTATATATATATATATATATATATATATATATATATAATATATTTAAAAACCATACTATTTAATAGAATAATAATGGAAAATATAATGAAATTTGTTCCACCATCTAATAATCTTTATATAAACGTACGTATTGCACGGTAGAATGTGTCTCGCTGCAACACAATCCAATTAACGTAACCGTAAACGTATTACGTTTTCAGACCTCAACTTTTTTTTTTCAGACACTATTACGTAACATATATGAAAGGTTGATATTTTTTTTTTTCATCATAGCACTGCGAAAAAAAAATGATCGCGAGAGCAAAGTGAAAATCGTCCATTTCCGTGTCAGAAAATGTAATTATGCTAAAAAGAAATGAAGCGCAGTCCCGTAACTTTACGGTCCGCTGAATTTCATGCAAATTGGTTAAAATTTCTGAATTCACAAAATCGCCGGTTTTCTTTTCGCAAATTTCTTTTTTATATTATTTTTGACGTCCACTTATTCGGTTCGTTCTTTTTACTTTATTTTATTTCATTTTATTATTTTTTTTTTCATTTGCAACAGTTCAACTTGTCGACTGTGAAGTTGTAACGTCTGTGAAAAGTTTTCCAACAAATTTATATCTTATATTCTGTGGCGAATGTCATTTTTATCTATTCATAAAAATATGGTGCAGTACAGACTATTTTTTATGTATATTTTATATTTAAAATATACTATATTATATAAAGATTTTCAATAGAAATATCGCAACGCATACTTTATATAATGTAAAGCAATATCTTGAAGTATATTAATTATATGAATATAATATATATAACAATTTCCTTCCTGAAACATATTATATCTTAAATTAGATTGAATTTTCATAATCATAAATATCATAATATTGTATATATGTAAAATATAATTATTATTATATTTGATTAAATGACAATATTGTACTCTAATAAACATATATATATAATATAATCATGGCATATATATTCTCATGTATAATTATATTGTGTTTATGTGTGTGTGTGTGTTCCATATTACACGTAATTTTCATATGACATTTCAGTAATTAGCGAGATATTTCAGCGCACGCTTTCGGTGAAAGGAATAATTATGTAGCGTTTCGTTCGTAATTTATTACAAGATACTCGTCGTTTATTACTTTTTATGATTAATTTAAAGACGTTGCACGTCGGAAACTTTTTTGGCACATTTCACGAATTTCGCATACATCATGTAAATAATAATAAACATACGCGTTTTACCTACAATTCTCTTAATTAACGCGAAAAATAATTATATTTATATCATATGAACGTATTGAAAAAAAAATACTTCATCCTGTATATATATTTTATCATAATTAATCGTTCAATATATCTAGCAAAACCATTTAAAACAGATCAAAATTAATATACTAATCATCTATATGATATTTCAAAATAATGCACAATTACAAATTATTACATGCAACGTAATATAATTGAAATATACAATCAATTTTATATCAAAGGATATATACACATGTAATAATTTATATGGAATAGAAACTCGCGTTATTAACGCACGCACATTCACACCAGCACGCACATAATTTATATATAAAATTCAACGAATCGATATAATATAATATTATATCTATTCGATGAATCGATCCATCATAATAACAGGTATATAAATGGTAAATAGAAGCGTTCAATCATAATAAATACTAGTAAAATGTTTAGATGTTGGTAAACGAAGTAATTTCCAATAGACGAAATTACCAAATTATATATTTTATTTGTATTGATGAATGACTGATTTATTTGTATTATCTGAATCAATCGCTAATTTATTGTATGTTTACTGAGTTTATTATAAATATATATATATTCGTTATTTGTAATTAAGTTATTCCCATATTATATATTATATTTATATAACAAAAATATGTAATACTTTAAAATTTTATTTTATTTTATGATATTTTTCAACTGATTTATTTTTTTTAATTAACTATAGATTAAAAAAGCAATTTTCTTTTATATCCCGTAATAATTAGACCATTTTGAAATTTCCGCCATATATGCCGAAAATATGGTCGTTACGGTTCATCGAACGTCATTTTGCGCCAATTATCGCGTGTGATCGTTCTCGACGTCATTTTTAACATTATTAAACGCTGAAAACGTGCAATATTCGATTATGGCGGAAAAAGTATCGCTGAAATTTTCCTCCGCATCGTGAAACGGTCGGCTAATTAAGTCGCCGTTCACGTTGCGGCGGATAATGAACATTTGAGAAGCGCTTTTTGCGCGAATTTCGAAATCCGTCGCGTAATTATTGTTCGATTATGCGCGTACGTGTGTTAAAATGTGCGCGCGTAACGCCGGCGCGTCTACGACAAGAGTGGACTTTTTTGCTGTTGTTGTTGTTGTTGTCGTTAAATACCATAAAACGAAGGCTCGATTTGCATAGTGGACCGCGTGCAACGATCGTTATGACCGGAAAAACCGCATTCGAAATATGCGAAAAAAATTCGATTTTTCAGCCAAAATTTCGGAAAAAAACGATTTTAACCCTTCGCACGCGAGACGTTTGAATTAATATACAAATAAAATATAATCTTTTATATTTTAAAATTTCATTTATATACTTTTGCTATTCAGTGGTTTTATATATAGAATATATGAATTAATTTTACTAAATTTTTAAAATTCCAAAAAATTAGTTTTCGCCACCATTTCTGAAATTTTCTTAAAAATCGATATATTAAAGAATATTAATCTATTCCATGTTTATAATTTGACTTTAGTAATCTTTCTAGCAATATTGTTAGATTTGTATATATTATAATTGCATGGTTGTGAACTAATTTAAGAAAATCTTCTTTCTATCTAATACAGTATCATTTTACACTACATAATATTATACAGAAAGTGTATGAGAATTCGTTACAAAAAAAAATAAATAAATATAAATAATCATTGCTGCGTATAGAGTTTGCGAATTAATTTAAATGATTAATATTATATTTTTATCATAACGTCGTTCATATCGATTATATAAAAGATTGAAAATTATTAAATGCCGAATGTCGTTCGAATAGATCGTTAAAAGCAATCATTCCCGATTCATTCACAATCGCTATTTCAACGTCGAAACATTGATTCGCCAATTATGTATGTTTGATGCGAATACGAGATTATCGCTTTTACTAATTGGATAATCGCCCCTAATGGCAGATTGTAAAGTTTGTCGTAGATGAGGCAATGTCTAATCCGACGTTTCGCTAATCTCACTTCACACACGAGAGTTGTGGAGGATGGAATATTCGCGTATAATGCGACAGGTAAATGCTTCCTTTAAATAATCAAACTATTATGTAAAACGATCTTACGACTGCGTTTATAATAGTTATAATAGACGATGATGTCATCTTATGTTAATGTGTGTTCCGAAATCCACTTACGACACTCTAGATACCGTTATGTTCCATTCTGCTATTAAAATACAACACTTTCGTGATATCACGAACATCTTTCATATTTTTTTCATTATAATAACTTGTAATATATAGTTTATTATATTGATTTTTGGCGTTCAAATTGTGATATAATCAACTGTGATAGGTTAATGTTTAAGTTCACTGACCTATATATGGACAAGAAACTTAGTTTGACGCATATTAAATTAATTAAATAATAATCGTATTATAGTATGAGAGTTGATATTTTTCAAATTACTACTATATTAAGAAGCTTTATTTAATTTAAATAATATTCTACATATTTGATATTTTTGATATCACACAGTTTTAAATCAATTATTTATATGAAAAAAAATATATTATAAATATTTAAAAAATTTGATTTTAGTAATTCGAAATCCTATATTGTATAAAAAAAAAAATATATATATATATATAGTAAAAATTCACGCATAAAAACCGAATAGAAAACGGCGAGTTATTTTCAAGATTCCTGCAAAACCGTCACAGTCACTATTTTTCAGACGTAAGTAGAACGTTTGCGGAATCTGAAAACGGTAAATATTCAGCAAAAGTCTCGTTTTTAAAATATGTAAACGTTGTCTGTGCGCTTCAGACACACACATCCTAAATTCAACGGAACACATTAGTTATTTCATTTTTTTTTCTTACTTATATTTGCATCTCATTATATTATACTGATATATTATTATACTGATATATATATAATATGATATATTATTTTTTAAATTGGTATACAATCATTCATATTTATAGTTTATATATAGTATATTATTTTTAGCCTTATATATGGTATATATATATTGCATAACGTCACGTATTTTAATCAATAACAAGCATATTTATTTAGTGGTATATAAATAAATGCGAATCTTGATGCACTTTGCCACAGAACACGATATGTTTTCCGCATTGCATTGAATTATGCAAAATAGTTCGTATATACCTCGGGGATCGAACACTAGAACAGAATAGTTATTCACCAACGGAACCATTATACACTGTGTGCATGAAATCCAATACAAATAACGCATATCCTATTCAATTAAACAGATATTTTCTACTGTAATAAACATATATATATTATATATATAGTATACATCAAAAACGAATATAATATAATATTTAATAATATTGATGGAGACGAAGCCTAATTCTTAATGTTTAATAAGTTCCACTATCATCAATCATTATGAAGTATAATAGTATTTTTTTTTATTTATATATATATATATATATATATATATATATAATAGAAAAATATCATTTTATGATATATCGTTGTCATATAGTATTAGAGAGAAAGCTTTCAGCTGAAAAAAAATACGATAGTCATCATAGTTTTTCAGACGTTTTTTTTTTCGTTCTCGTTTTTGTTATTTAATTGCCGGTTGAAAATATTAATTTGTGTTGAAGGGAAAATTGCCGTGTGAAAATTTGATCAATTTTCGTGTTCAAAAAAAAAATGTGTATATTTGATAATCGATATTAAGACTTTGTATACAGGTGGTTAAATTTGATGACGAATCGTTTTATTTTTTTTTTTTGACTGAAAAAAATATATACAATATATATGCGTGTCTGAAAACGAACAGCTGATGCAGTTAAATTTTATCATTAAAAATTACTAATAACTGTTTAAATATGATTGATGGTTCAAATGTATCGTTCGTTTTGTGAGAATGTTAATCGATTTTAAATGTGTAAAAAAAATATACATGTTTTATAAATACTATACGGCGATATCAAAGATATCGTTTTTCGGAACTATTTTAAATATATAAACGAAGTCGTCTGAAAGAAATACACGGGATTCCGAAAGTATCAAGTTCTTCGAACTGCTAGGATTCGTCGAAAATATTTTTCTAATTTAAAAGGGATTTCACCGTCGTTTAAACTCGAGAAATTCCCGATTGATCCACTCAAATTGGACGGTTAATTAATTTCGCTGAAACAAAACTGAAAACGGGTATAGGAGAAAAAGGGCGGAGGAAACCTTAATTTTATATATGACGTACCTAAACATTGTTCATATTATTATTGTTTTTTCTATTATAATCATAAAATAACAAATGTTTAATTGTCCATATTTTTATAGAATCATATTTAATATGAAAAAATAATATCATAGATTAAAATATTTTTAACGAATTTTCGTGAAATTTCAGTAAAAAACTACATCATTATTAATGTCAGAATTGCTTTTAAATTATTTACAGTGACGTCGGAATTTTTACTATATGGTAAAATTGTAAATTTTTCGCTGTTTAAAATAAAAATTAAATATATTCAGCACAATAAACCGACCACTATAAAACATTTTCCGCATTTATTTAATATTAATCAGACGCACGACGCGTATAATTAATCGAATTTTCACAACAGTTCCATCGAAATAATTAACTTTTTTTTTCGTTTACGCATATATATATATATATATATATATATATATATATATATATATATATATATATATAAATGTTCCATCGGACGAATTAAACAAATATTTAATTAAATATTGAAACAGTAGAAATTGTTCGAGATAAATGTAGATAGGGAGATACGAGTGCTAGAGCGTTAATTTTATTAATTTCGTTTACGTTCGTCAATTATTTCAAACGATTGGACACATCATTATTGGCCTTTCGTTTCCATTATTATTATTTTTTTTTTTACTTTGAAACTCTTAAAAGGCACAACGAGGGACGAATTTGATATTTGCGCTTTGAATTTAAATGCGCCCCTTAATTAAATTATCTTAACGAATGGCTTCGAGTCTCGAATGCCGTATATGAAACACTCTATATATGAAATGTACTATATTATATAACGAGATATTTAGTCGAAGACTTGATTCAATATTGGCATTTCCATTGAATATCTATAGTAAATCAAGCGCAATAACCAAACCGATAGATTCACACAAAAGACTACCATTATATCGCCATAGTGTTTTGGTGAATGAATATATCTAATTGCACCAGTTTTGCCCTTGCTAATTAATCGAGTGTAAGTGTATTTTTTTTTTCATCCACTTTGTAGAGTTTCGCATTATAATGTTGAATTTTTAATGTTTAAAACTTGAGCATAAATTTCACGAAAAAAAAAACTTTTCACGACGAAAAATTGTAGGAAGACACCAAAAAAAAAAAAAATAAATAAATAAAGGAATGAAAAGTGTGCGCTCGCGAGAAAGGATGTCGTCAGGTTGAAACACAAAACAGGGATCAAACTGTTAAATATTTCATGTAGTTACGAAACTTTTAAACGCAAGTTAAATATTTAACCCGCCTTTCCAGACGTTGGACGCTCGAATGAAAAAAGAAAGAGTGAAAAACAACCGAAAAAAAAATGTACATCGTCTTTTTTTTTCAGCGAACGTTTTCAGTATGATGAAAGTCTCCTTTGGGCGCTCGAAGCTTGTTTCGAAATTAATATAGAAAAATAAAATTAATATTTAAATATATATATATATATATATATATATATATATATATATATATATATATATATATATATATATATTGTATTCGAATGATATATTAGTTTAACGTGTGAGAAAGACTTTTTCTTCGACACGTATAAAAATAGCTGAAGACATTAATAATCAATAAAAAGTTCTGAATAATGCTGAAAATCTCTCTGGATATGTGAAATAAATCAACGGTGTGGATTTTCAAGTCGGGACATTTTTCCACAGCCAAAATCCTATTTTACATTTTTCTTTAAACTATAAACCCCTAACGTTATTTAAAATATTTATGACTGCATTATATCAATTTTTTTTCTAACTTTCATATTTATTATTTTTAAACTTTAAAACTATATATTATATTTAATTTAATCTGACAATATATATATATATATATATATATATATATATATATATATATATATATATATATATATATATATATATATATGGATTATTTATAGATGACATTTTATTACGATATATATATTTTTATAATTAAAATGAAATCTATTTTTGATTCATATTAACTTTAGAAAGATTTTCAAGAATATTTTTCTTATAATTTATTCAATTTTTTTTTCATAACAATGTAAAGATTCATAATTAAGGTTTAAAAAACAATATTTTACTCTTTATATAAATATAATATGAATGTTAGATTTTTTTATAAAATTGTATTTAAAATATTATATAGATCAATATTCTAATCATTTTTAAATTGAAATTTATTTTCAAGTATCGCATTTCGTGTTCTCTTTAAATATTTGAATAGCAAAGTTTCACATTCTATTCATATAAAGCAAGTCTTCAGTGTGTCTATAAATTGAGAATTACTATTCAAGACACTTGATACTGCACACCTGTATTGAATTTCAACGAACTCGGAAATCGAATCCAACCTGTAGATATTATTTTATACGATACGAATTACATATTTATTTGTTCAAGAAATGATGAGAACGTTAAGGGTTGAACATGTACCTTTTTATCTAATAAAAAATACGTCAACTCTAAAAACTAAATCTATGTACATTTTTATTAAAAACTAATGAAAATCCATTTAATCATCGAATCGAGCTTTCATTTAAAACGTCGAATAAAATTCAATATATATATATATATATATATATATATATATATATATATATATATATATATATATATATATATATATATATATATATATATACATATTATTATTATTATAATGTCGAAATAAAGAGCAAAAAAAAAGTACATCGAAAATTATTACATACATACGTCGAACGAAATATTTACGTTGGCGATAAATTTTTATGCAGCATTATAAAAATATATGCACCATATTTTACGGACATTTCCCGGAAAATTTATACCGAAGTCTGCTTCAGCACAAAATACTAATACGGATCGCGAATTATTAATATTCACCGCAATAATATAAAACGTACATTTACCGACAATGTATCTTTTATTAATATTAATAAAAATACATATATAAATATACAAAGTATATGAATATGGAATAATTTATGTTCGTTTTATGAATCCGTCAAATTTGATATATTTTAAATTATTTCTGAATATCAATATATATATATATATAAATATATATATATATATATATATATATTTTTTTTTTTTTTTTTCATTGGTAACCAGAAATATTTAATCTCCTGTTCGCATTGGTTTAATCAATTTTTTTTGCACCATTAATACGTTGAACTTCACGTTTGATCCTTGAAGTTTCAATATCCGGGAGTGTTTCGTAAATTAGTTTTTTTTCAGATCAATATTCACATATATATATATATATATATATATATATATATATATATATATATATATATATCGTGTATTTTATAAGAATGAATCTAGTAAATATATAATATATACTAAAAAAAATATTAAATTTATAAAAATATTATAATTTATAAAATCTAATTTTTCGATATGTGAAAAGTTTTTTTAAATAAAAATATTAAATTATAAAATTATTAATATTTAACTGGCAATTTTTTATTTTAAATATAATTTGATTTCTCAGAAATGGTTTACTTATAAAAAATATTAAGTGAAAATGGATTCAATGAAAAATATAACCGCAAAAATTGAACTATTTAAACCGAATGTAATATGGAAAAATCGAATGAAATTTTTCAATTATTTATAATATATGTAAAATTTATTAATAAAGTATGAAAGATTTTAAATTAATCGCTTGTCGCTCTTTTGATTTTCTTTGATAAAATTAATTATTTTTCGTAAAAAAATACACCATATTTAACATCTATAAATACGAAAATATAACATTAATATTTATCAATTTGTAATATTAAATTTCAATAAACCAATAGAAAATAATTCAATGCTGCAAATTATACGATTTTCCCCACACGCGTCCTGTAATTGTCGCAGACACTCAAACAGAGCGACAAATATATGAAAGACACTCATCATCGTTATCATTATCATTATCATCATCATCATTATCATCGTCTGCGACGAATAATCTCACATTTTCGCGTATTATATTCTCACATAGTTACTGCTGAATGTTACGTGATGAATGTGTTGTGTCGAAAATTGAATAAGCTCAACACGAATTTCACAAATTTCACATATCATATACATGGTGATTCAATTTTATATATATCTAATTTATATATTATGTATATATTTATTCATTAATAACATAATAAAAATATTTTTCGTGATTAAATATATGATTATAATATTTTATATATTTTGGATCATTCTGTATATTATATAATTTTTATAAAATACATGAGAGATATAATGGCAAACCTTTCGTTCCTTTTTTCATATTTTTTTCATTGTCTTTTTGCGCTACGGCTTCATAGCCGGAAAAGCTCCCGATGAGCTTTTCAATTTCAACGGTCGGACGCTTTGGCGCGGCGGCGACTTTTTGCGCTTTTCATTCCTTTTTCCGCGTGGAAATTGATCAAAGCTCGGTACCGAGTATCGATTTTTATTTATATACGATCCGTTTTATTTCTATTTTTATATATTTTTGTGTATTTTTTTTTTGTTATTCTCATACCGATCGTTGTATCGCTTTTTGTGTTGCAGTGCCGTTCGTATTTCTTTCTTTTCTATTTTTCTTTTTTTTTTTTTTTTGCTGTCGTCGTTAAGTTTTGTCTTTTGTCGAAGAGTCGATTTAACTTTGCGTCCGTTAAATCGCAACGGAAAAGTTCATGAATCGGTGAAAAGTGCTATTTTTCATTTGTGAGACGTCGTGTTTGTTTTCGCGTTACGTTTCGGTTCGTTTAATGGAAAGAGTTTTTAGCAAACGACAATAAACGTATGCACGAAAACTTTTTCAAATCTATATATAGCTTATATACAAATGTCGGTATTTAAAAGTGAATAAGCAAAGAAAATTAAATATTTAATCGAAAATAATTATAAAAAAATATTAAAAATAAACCAATTTCTAATTTTAGTTTAATCTATAATATTTTTTTTTACAATGTTAAAATAGCATACAAATTATTTATCATATATATATAGTTTTGACAATTGTATTTTTGAATGATTAAATTCAATTATTTAATTGTTTATTGCTATCACAAAATTATTTTATAAGGTATTATGTAATAATAATTAAATATAATCAAGATATTTATTTTTCAATATAAAATACAATAAAAATATACCGCTGTTGAAAAAAGTATTAACACTAATATGACTGACTGCTGATGGTGTTTAAAAATTATTAAAATTCTTTTTAATAAAGTTTAAAATTGACAATGAATATATACTTTGAAAGTAAAGAAATACGTCAATATTGAACACTATTATAAATCACAATATATATTTAGAAATAATATGTAAGCGTTGTCGCGGGTTCAAACCTGTGACCTGCCGTCGTCAAATGATGAAATATCATTACGCATAAATAATTAAAACTTTAGATCATTGTCATAAAGATTTATTCACTTTAACCCGACGATTACACAGTACATGCGTATAATATCTAAAGTCAATCGGAGTGAGTCGTATTTACATAAATAAAGTTGAAACTTAAATGGAATTTAACGTCTATATCGTTCACTAGCTTTTCCTAGGACTGCGTTATGGCGTCGAATTCGGCCATTTTGCCATAGACCACCTCCCCCATCCTCTCGCCAGTGGAAATTGGTAAAGTTTTCTCATATACCTGCCGCCACGTGGACTAAAACGTTCCGGAGACCGCAAACCGAATTCGAACCGGTCACCGAAGGGTTAACGGCAATAAGGACACCGATAGCGTCTAGGCAATGCCAATTTTAACCGATGGCCTCAATTAAAATTTTCGATCTGCCATCGTATAACCCTTTAGATTAAAGTGCCAAAATCGAAAATATTCACACCGTCGATTCTCAAACTGTAATAATCAATTATTATCTAACAAGACAATAATAATTTTTATATCATTAAAAATATCTTTCAAATTTCAATTAAATATTTTTTTATATTACGATATTCAATATTAACCCATTACACTCGAGACATTTCGTAGTGTTATTGGCAAAAATTTTATATATCTATACTGTTTAGTAGTTTTATATAGAATATATGAAAAAAAAAACAGTTTTCGCCAACATTTCAGAAATTTTCTTAAAAAACGATATATAGAGATATACTGAACTATATTATCGTTTTATCATTCTATTTTTATAAAGATTAAAAATTTAAATTTTAGTGATCATTCAGATAAGATTGTCAAGAAAATGCAGTTCGATTTGTGCTTACGTGTTGTTTTAAATTTCATAATATTATTACTCTTTATTTTAAATTTCATAATATTATACGGAAAGAGTATGGAGATTCATTACAAATAAATTAATATATAGTCATTTGTATCGAGTTTTCGTATTAATCCAAGTGGTAGTTAAATTACATCATAATTTTCAGTATAATTTTTATTATAAAATTTATTTCGACTTGAAAAAAAAAACGTCGTTCGTGGAATGCCTCGAGTTCGCCGTTCGAATTGCAAATTTAATTGAGAAACGCTGCTCTAGTTGTTCGTTCATATTCATGACGACGAATCGTAATCACGTTAGAAAGACAATTCTCTTGGCGCGGCAGTGTAACGGTTAACTATTGACTCACGTATTCAAATCCTGGCACGACTTTATATATTCCTTGTTCGAAACGTTCGACGATCATTATCGATAAAATATTATTTATATGTATTTTTCTATATAAATTATAATAGTAATACACGATATTAAACCGAAAGTAATATTATCGGTTAACCTTTTAAGGTCCATAGTGGTTCTTATATTTTAATATTAATTCACTGTATTAATTAATATGTATTTTAAATTTTGAAACTTGCTATTTAATAAGTTTAATAAGATGGTGGAAAAATTAAACACTGAAAAAAATCTGGTAGCCATTATCAGACGTCGCGTTAGTTTTTCACATCATCTCCGGTATTTTTTTTCAGCGTTCTTTGTTCGCTGAAAACGTCTTCCTCACTTCAAACTTCCCATCATGCGTCTGAAAGACTCCGCTTAGGCGCACGATAATTTACCTTTGAAAAATTTCAAAAAAATACGAGGCACGTCTAAAAGTAGAAGAAGAAGAGGAAAAAAACGAAAATACGCGAACCAAAAGAAGAAAAACGAAATGGAGAGAAGAGAAGAAAATGGCGGAGGAGGGGGAAAGCAAAAAAAAGTCGAAAGAAAGCGTACGAAGAAGAAGAAACTTTTTTCATCGTTTTTATCTTCATAAAGCCAGTTTATGACCGACTAGGTGGGGTAAAAAGTTTCAACGTCGCGTAAGGTGCAGCAATTTTCGAACTTTTTAATAGTAATACGGTTTTACGGTGGGTAAATCTCGAAATTTACCAAAGAAACCTAACCCCCCCCTTTTTTTGCCCCCTCACTACGTCTCCCAATTTAAGTTTTATTTTTATTTATTTTTTTTTCTCTTAAGATTTATTCAGTATACTATTGTTATACTTCGCATACTCATGATATATATATATATATATATATATATATATATATATATATATATATATATATATATATATATATATATATAATATCATACATTTATTAACATTTTCTTGAAAGAGAAAAAATACGATATGATATAAAAAAAAATGTTAAAGTGCGTTAAAATTTTATGATTAAAATATTAAATATATTTTGTGCGTTCTCTCGTAAAATACTTCAACTTTGTAAGTTTAAATTATTACAAATATAAAACTTTAGTCACGATTTTATATACATTTTTTTATACACTTATACAACTTTTATTCTTTTAACTTGGTAATATTTATTTATATATGGTATAAGATTGATTTCACGGTATTTATTATAAAATAAAAATTGTAAAAATATATATGAATTAATTTTAATTTTAATAAAAAAAAATGACTACGGTATTTCAATGTCTTTTTATAAATACTGAAAATTCGGTAGATATAATAAGATGAACGTTGATAAAGTGAATGATTATATATATTTTTTTGTTTTTTTTTTTAAATAATATAGTAAATTCTTATATTATATTTTATTTTAATATCAAAAATAACCGACATGATATAATATCAAAAAAAAAAAATATACGACTCAATTATCCGGACGACTACGAGCACAAAGAGCGTTCCGGACGCGGTACGATAATGCGGCCATCATCTTCATTCAGATAATAATATAATGCGCCCGAGATAAATACATAAATATGTATACTCGAATGGACGGGCGCGATGGTAGTTGTTATTATTCCTTTGGATCAAAAGTGTGCCCTTCAACGTAATGGAAAAGCCGATGTTATTGCGGCACGTGAGGCACGGCTTTCAACACGAGATGAATTCACTTTCTCGCTGCAAAACACGCAAACAAGACGAGAGACCACTTCTTCTCTTTTTTCAAAAAAATCAAAAAAAAAAGAGAAAAGAAAAAGGCGGAAATAAAAGTAACAAAAAAAAGAAAAGCGGTATCCCCTTTTTTTTTCGTGGAAATATTTCATTTCGTATCATATCTCATATGAAATTGGACGGAAAATTTATTTTCGACGCGTTTAACAGAATCTCTCACGTGTTATATATAAGAAAGGTTGTGCTGTGACTTGAAAGATTTCGATGTCGCATTTCTCTTTTTTATATATAAATATATATATATATATATATATATATATATATACATATATATATATATATATATATATATATATATATATATATATATACAAATTTTTTTCGTATTTTTACAACGTCGAGTCGACGATTTTCTTGCCGAACAATAAACTTTACGTTGATGAATTTGACTTGTCTACATATTTTTATAATATAAGTTGAATATTTTATACGAATCGTTTTATATATATATATATATATATATATATATATATATATATATTCGTCTGTGTGTCTTGATTTACTTGAAATTTGATCTAAACGTCGGTATAATATATTACATAATAGGATTTAGATTGCATCAATTGATATTGTGATACGTATTAAAGCTACTTATATAATTAAGACGTATTAAACAATATATCAATCTATAACTTAAATTTTAGATTAATAAATATTTTTCTTTAAATATTATTGAAAATTATATATATATATATATATATATATATATATATATATATATATATATATATATATATATATATATGATCTGTCGAACGTTGAAAGTAATAAATTGTCCAGAAAAAAAAAATAACTGAACGATCCATGTGTGCTAACTTTGACGTGCAAAAAACCCGAAACGAATATTTAAACGCAAATAAAAAAAATAGTAAAAAGGATGAAACTTTACTTTACAACCTTTTATTGTATTTTAGAATGTACTTTTCTTTTATTTTATTTTATTTTTTTTCTATAGTCGCTCGTTGTACAAAACGTGTGCGGGTTCGTATCATAAAATACACATATTTTCAGACGGTGGTCTCTCGGTTTTGTTACTGAATTGTTGTCTGAATTTGATGAAAATGTTTTTTTTTATATATATATATGGTATATAGAAATAAAATTCAGAATTTACTATTATTTAGACTAGTTCAACACGTTTATAAATATGTAAATTTAATCACAAAAACATTACAAATAATAATGATAGTTGATTTCAAATATATTATATCAAATATATAATTTTATTATATAAAATCCATAGATATTGCATTTCAGTAGCAATAATTCACAATTGTCATCGATTCAGATTTAATATAAATTCAAAGATGAATCTTATATATATATATATATATATATCAAAAAAATATATATATGTATATCAAATATAAGCAGATGGTAAAAGGCAAAAGAGAGAGAGAGAGAACAGTAGTCTTATTCGTATAAAAACTGCATAAAATATGAGAGAGCAAACCATAGGCGACAAAAGGGGTCACAAAGCCTACCCATTTTCGTCGGAAAACAATGTTACAGGTGTGTGTTTTTCGCGGTTATTGCCTCCTCTGGTTCCACATTACGTATTCAGCATTTATACAGACCATAGGGTAAATGTACGTATATATTTATATATATATATATATATATATATATATATATATATATATATATATATATATATATATATATGTATGTATTTCGAGGGTGAGTTCGTATTTGGAAGTAAACGAGATCATCCACTCCCACTATAAGTACAGTACGACGCCGCTTGTACGATAATATTTACATGAGAAACCGATTGTGACCTTATGTCGTCGCATTAAAATGTCACATATAAATCATATATACGACGTCGTTTATTCAATATTAAAATATAATTATTATAAATAACGTATATTATTAATGCGAATTTGGATTTTAAAAAAAAAAATAAATAAAAAATAGGCGGCGTCGTACTATTTGCAGAAGTTGCGCTGGAAATTGGTCTTATATATTTATATACACATTGGACAGTGCCGATGGAAAGTTTTTTGGTATGAGTTCGAAGCCCGGTAAAACTTGCACCCCTGAGGCAATTGTGGACTGCCCTCGTTCAACTTGGGTATTGAACTTCGGCCAATAGATTTCGCAGCACCTGCTATTGCCAGCAGCCAGAAGCGTCGTCGTTGAAATATGGACGATGCATTTAAAAATGCATCGGCCAAATTGCATCGCAGCACTGAAATGTGTTCGAGAAAAAGGCTCGCGCTTTTCATCTTTTTCCATGTGCAATTTGTATGAGCGTTTGTCAATTATTCACTAGTTTTCAGTGTGGAGATATTTTTCATTCGCTCACATTATCGTTTTTCACTTAAAATTCGATTTTTATTTAATTAATTTAAAAATAAAACAAACGAAAAATAATTAATCACAAACAATTGAAATGATGATTACCATATATAAAAAAATATTAATTTTAAAATTATATATACAATTATGATGAAGAAAATTATAGTTTTGTTGAATTAAAGTCGTATTGGAAAAATCGAAGCAAAATTGGATCATAAATACTGAAATATTTTACATGAAATAATATAATAAAAAATTAATCTTCAGCATAGCATGGTTTTATATGTTGAATTGTAAAGATCGTTTAATATTGAATTGTGAAAATAAAATAGAATTTGATAAAAGTAAAATGTTACACCTCCACCTTCCACCTATAATAGTATTTTATGATATAAAAATCCACATTTTTCACTCGTATATCAATTATAGAATAAATTATCTGATTGTTAAAAATATAACGTAATACTAAAGTTTATTAATTGATACAATATTGTTTCAATAAATTACGTTCTGTTATCAAAATGGATTTATATGAAATATTTCATATTAATAAACCAATGGAAATTGTTATTAATCCATTTGTTGTAGATTAAGGTCTACATTTTTCATATGAAATCCATTAAATAAATTAATTACGAAATCGTATATTTTCGATTCATGATTAAAACCTGTGTTATCATTTGATGGCACATAAAGATTAAAATACAAATAAATTTAACAATATTGTAGTATTATTTATTAAGTTAAATCTATATTACAAATATGTATATATTTAACTAGCAATTGATTATTTTCGATTATTCCCATTATTAAATTAAAATATTTCAACATTTTTTTTCTTTATATTATATATGTACCATACATATATATAATAAAACTGTTTTTTTTTTATTAAATTTAGAATAAAATTGTGAATTATAGAAAAACACATCATGTATTCAAATAGTTTATTTTGAATGCATGATTTTAGCATTCACACTCTTGTCGAACGACGAACATCCACTCTTTGTCAATTTATAGAGGAGTCAAAGTCTAGGAAAACATTACCTTTTCCATGTCGAACGACAAAATGTCGCCGATCCTTAAACTTTTTATGTCGCCGGAAGTCTTCTTCGAGTGTCGAACGTGCGGTGTGTTTGCGGTAATGCGGTAATTTGCGGCGGTTTTGCGGTGCTGATCGTGCAAAACGAGAAAACGCATTGTGGTTAGTATATATATATATATATATATATATATATATATGATTGTATGTATGTGTGTGTGGAAAAGTGAAAATTGTTCGTGAATAGCTGACGGGTTGGGAAATAGACGATTTTCCGCGACGAAAACTGCTCTCATTTCCCGGATTTGGAAAGGGAAAATCGTCGTTCAGATGGACATTCTAGGGGAAATAAATTGATGTGGTCGCATCACTCCGAATGAACTTTTGCCTTTCCTTGACATCCTTGAAATTATGCGAGAGCCTTAATATCAAAAATAAAAGCGTATTTGGTTATGCGATTAACTTATTCTATTATATTATTTTTTTTTATTTCATTATAAAATGGTTGATAATATGATAACTAATTTTTTTTTTGTATTATAAAATATATAAAACATTTTCTTTAATTTTATTATCATCTTCAAAAATAACTTTGTAAAATTAAAAGCTTGGAAATGGCTCTTTGGTATTCAAGAAAAATTTAAAGTAAACGTTTACCTTTGTAAAGACAATCCAAATTAATTTACAATATTCGATAAATATTGTATTACATTGATATTTTGAGATTCTTGCATATCAAAGTAAGTGGAATTATCTTCGTTTTAAATTTATCTCTATTTAGAAATATTATTTAAATGAAATAGATTTAAAATTGCTGAATTATTATTCAAAGCCTATATTTATTTTTGTACTAAATCTTTCTTTAAAATAAACATTAGTAATATAAAATATATATATATATATATATATATTATAATGCAATTTATATAGGATTAAATATGTCCGGAAAATCGTTAAAAAATAGTTATAATTTTCTTCCGGAAAAATAAAGGAAAACACAAACGGAAGCGACATAATACACAGAGAAAAAAAAACACACCGGAAAACATTCACAATCGATTATTCCGCGTCGACTTAATGAAAAGCCCATTTTCTTCATTCGTAACCGACAAAACAAAACAAACCAAAAAATAACAAACACAATAAAAAAAAACAAAACAATAACGCAACACGCTCACATTTACAACGAAAATAAAAACGATATTATAATATAATATAATTCCAAAAATGAGGGGGGGGGAGAAGAGGCGGAAACGACAAAAATACATTTATTTATGGTCGTCGTCGTCGGTTAAATAATTTAATAATTTATTTTTTGAAATATGGTCGAAGAACACGAAGATCAACCAAAACCAATGCGGCTCATGAATATTTCATAAAATCGAGTTCTTCTTCTTCTTTTTCTTCATATTTCTTTTTACATATATTTATATATATATATATATATATATATATATATATATATATATTATTATTATTATTCTCGTCGCTTTTTGTGCGTTTGAACGTTTTCTTTCGTCATTTTCACTTCTTTTCAAATCTGCACCCTCCCCACTCGTTCACCGTTTATATTTTCACCGAGATTTTTCTTCGTTTTTCTTTCTGTATATATATATATATATATATATATATATATGTGTGTGTGTGTGTTTGCTTTTCGTCGCTGCCTCTCTCTTTTAATATGTGCGTCAGACGCAGTCGTAAAATTGTTCGCGTTGAGAATACGCGTAAAAAAAATATGAAATAAAATAAAAAGAACCCCGTCTAAATATTGTTTGTCGTCCGTGAGAGTGCGGACGGTGAAAATAGCGGACGGAAGGGGGGGGGGAGGAGGTAAGGTGGAAAAATCGAGAAAATTCCGCGAAAATAAATAAAATCGTCCCCCGTGCCGGCCATTGTTCGGAAAAATCGTAAAAAAAATCCAGTGCGCCGTTTCGAATCGTGTTTCCGATACATTAGCGTTTCAATAATACGTATAAGTTCCAATGACATTTTTGACATATGACACGATTAAATTGTATTATAATATTTCGATATAGAATAGATTTTAATACTACGGAATATTGCCAGTATTACATTAATAATTTATATATAATTTAAATTATCAATCTTGATTTTGAATGTTTAAAATTTTATATAAAAAAATTCTAGTACATATATATGGTAATAAATTGAGTTGATCGTTGTGCAAAATATTAAATATGAAATTAATCTGTAAATAAAAAAATGAAAATATTTTTAACAAACATGTTTAATTTTTATTAAAATATCGATTTGAAATAATTAAGAAAAAAATATAAAATTGATATAATATATTTTAAGTAAAATTAAGAAAGATAAATTAATATATAACATATATGAAATAAATTATATTATATTATTATATATAAACTGTTAGTTAATGAAACAAGTTTCCTTTTATTCTTTATGCGCTTCTCTCAAAAAATTCTCTTTTCAAAATTAAAAACGAACGAGCGATGCTTTATAATTTAATTAAAACGTGTTTTTTTCTCATACAATAAAAATAATAATTATAAACCAACGGCATTACAATTTTTCAAAAACTAGTATCTCTCTATCTTTAAGATCCTTTGAAATTAAGTTAATTAAAGTATATTCCTCGTTCAATTATTTTCTAGAACTAATGAAATATTTATTTAGAAACGTATAAAATAAATATGATTAAATTTTACTATTAGATATTGTAATCGATTTTATTTAAGTATTATTGCTCATAAAATCGCTCATAGAATGCTAGCAGTAAAACTTTTAAGTTCAGTCATTCAATTACTTAGTATTAATGTGATATACTCAATGAAATTAACCCTAATAGATGACATAAATTAAATAATTAAAAAATTATAAAACTAAAATCTGATATTGTTAAAACAATTAAACGATTGATTTTATTTATTTTAAATCATATTATAATATATTAAAAGTCTTATTTGGACAATTAATTGATTGATCAAATGCAAATTTAATGATCGATATTTGTTCAATGCAATTCAAATATTTTGAAATTAAATTGAATACAATTTTTTTTTTATATATATTAAAATACAATCGAAATCAAATATTCGTTTCGTCGAACCCCATTATATTATGACAATAAATATTTAAACGACACTTCAATTAAATTCATACACGTGTCGTACATTGTTCGAAATTCGTGAAATTCACCATAAAACACACACACACACACACATATATATATATATATATATATATATATATACATATATGTGTGTGTGTGTGTGTGCGTTTGTGTGCATCGATAAAATGCTAGCGAATGAAATGCAAACGATCAGTCTATTGCGAAATCGAATTTAACCGCTCGAGCGTAACATAAATATTTTCCAGTTACGTAGTGTTAACTATGACAGACAATAATATTTTCATATCGATATATATATATATATATATATATATATATATATATATATGCATGTGTATAAGTGTATGTTTGTGTGTGCGTAGATAAATTGCAAATTTTCTTTGTTCGATTTCATAATGAAAAAATATGATATGATACATTTTATTGGCAATATTCAATACGCGAATCGGGATAACTGGTAATATGATCGTGAAAAAAAAACATGTTAACAATGTTTTAATTATGATTTTTAATTAATTTTTGACATAATATCAATTTCATTATTATTAAAATTAATTTGATTTTTTTTAATAATTTTGTTCGCTACTACAATATGAACGAACAATTCTTATTGTGACCGATAAATTATTTCACATATAAAAATTATATTTTTATAATATATTTTATATAAAATATATATTTATAAATATGTTATAAATCAGAATTATAAAACCCCGGAGTTGCTGATAAACTTCGAATGACAATAGACTTTAGATTTAGAACTGGATCAAGAGCAATAAATAGGATATCGTTGATACAAATCGTCAAAAAACTGAATTATTAGAGAATTTCAAAGCTATTCGTAACCCTTGTCAAATAAATAACACCATTTGGGAAACAGTTAAGTGTGCAAAGTACGATTAAGGTTTATCGCATTTCAAGTTCATAGAGCCCTCACAGCAAGGTAAATCGATATAGCAAACATATTTATTAATATAAATTTATATATTTTATATGAAAATAATAAATATATTTTTCAGCATTACTGAAACGATCGTAAACCGTTTTTATATTACGTAAAAAAAAATCGCCCCCCTAAATAAGCAAGTGTCGTCAGATTTTTATTTATTTTTTTGTAAATCCCGCGGTTTTTTTCACCCCTTCTTCTTGTTTAAAATCGAAACTCTTTCTTTCATTTTTTTTTCAGCCGCTTTTCATATTCTATTCTACGATACTTCTTGCCGTCGGAGAGGAGTCATTCTCGACGAGAATTTTTCAGCATACAAGAGTCACTTGTGCGCGGTCGTACACAAAAAAAAAAATCGGCACAAGACTGAAAAGAACAAAGAGAGAGGAAAGAAGGAAAGAAAGAAAGAAAAGAAGTTTCAAAAGAAGAAGAAAAAAAGAAGAGAGAAGGCAACGCAAATCCGACGGTCTCGAGAGTTATGTCTGAAAAGCTTTCGTTTTTGATCGACGCAAAGTTTCGAAACGTACCCGTGAAAAGGTCCTTATACCTGACGGCGTCCTAGAAAATGATGAGTGTCAGGAAAATTTTCCAATAAAAGTTCCGGGAAATTGATATTTTTCTGTTTTCGCGCGTATTTTTTTTTTTTGAATGGTTTTGTTGACTTTACAGCTTTGGAAACGCTCCAAGGGTCCGTAGAAGACAAAGACGAAAATTAATCGAACTCTACATATTACAATATAATCCGTGTTTCAAGGTTTTGCAAATTCTAATTCGTCAAAAATCACGAACAGAATTTTCCTATTCAACTATATACGTTCGAACATTATCATGAATGAGACCGTATGTTTTATGGAAAATATAATAAATCTGTAACGAAAAAGCCTTATAAGAATCAAGGATTTTCTTTATATATTTAGCGGTGCCAAAATATTTTTTATTACTGGGTCAAATTTTAGTTAGGATATTGAGTTATATTTGAACTTTTTCAATTAATTAATATATCAAGTTTTACAAATTAATTGTAAATAAATAAATCAATACAGTAGTATTAAAATAATATTTTTAAAATGTAAATTGAATATATTCATAATAATAAAAATATAACATCTAAATGATCGATGGCTAAATTATATCACATCAATTGTCGTCGCATATTATAACATTAATTTAATAAAATCGAATAAATTTTGTACATTATAAAAATATACATTGATTTTTATACGATATTTAATGTGTTCCAAAAATAGAAATTCTCATAAATAAAAACCTTTTCTTTAATGAAAATTTATTTTTACGCGATTGCTTTCAACCGACGCAATGGGACCTATCAAAAATAATTATACTTTACCGTCGACAATATTTGATTTATGTAGAAAAAAAATATTGCCATTTTTTTTTCGTCCACAAATAATGGTTTGCTGTATATAATACAATATATAAAATGCAAATATATATATATATATATATATATATATGAAGAGAGGAAAAGGCAGACAGAAGCCGCTTTCACGGTACGTGAATTTTACTCACTTTGGTGCATTGTGATTTCGTGCCAAATGGCCCGAATTTCAAATCTCATTAGGATTCCGAGTGTACAAATTTAGAATTTTCAAATATATAATAATATAACGAAAATTTGACGTAACACCTTCGGTGAACGTGTTATTATGACGAAACTATAACAATATATTCGAATTATCCAGTTATATATAATATATATTTAGAGAGAAAACTTTTACTGTATATACAAAATTTCCAGTTATTTTTTCAATCTTCATAAGAATTTAATAGTATATAAATATTAAAGTCAATAATAGTTGTATTATTTATATTTTAATTAATTATCAAAATATGAATTTTATTTATATAATATATATATTTTAATAGTTGTGAAAAAAATATGCAATAAATATCATTAGACGTATTTTTTTATATTGTCGAAAGAATGAGTTGAAATAATTACTGAATGTATTAAAAAAAATAGATAAAACCAAAAGTAAATCAATGGAAATTGTTACGAATTGAAATTAATTACGATTTTAAATTTAGAATTTATTTTAAAAGCAGTGTTTTATAAGTATATTTTGTATTACGATAATAAATATGTAGATAAGAAAGGTAATTCATCATGAAACCGCATAGTGGTCGTTAAAAGAAAACGCATAATTATTAAAATCGAATCAAGTTAAATGAAATTAACCGGTTTTTTTTTTTGATAAAATACCGTTGATTCGTTTATCCGAAAGAGCTTTAGTGCCTTTCGTTTATCCGGAACGGGGGTTGAACTCATATTTCATCCCCAAAGAGACCGCAGCGCTTCTATGAAATATTCGAAGAGGGTTTTCACACACACACACATATTTATATATATATATATATATATATATATATACAAATACATAAAGACGCGTAGATATATCGCGCGTATATACAGGGTGCGGTTTTGTATGTGGGGCACTTTTGCGGTTTAGAACCTAGCGTCGGAAAATTATTCATTTTCCGGCATACCACTATTTTACGACGAATTCGCAGCACTATTTTCGTTCGCAATCAAAGGGTCAAAATCCAAAATAAACCGACCGATTTTGACCGCCGGGCGTTTAACGCTTCGTTTGAATTATTATTTCACTGTTTTACTATCGAATTACGATCGCGAACATATCGCCGTATTGATTGGGTTTTACTGAATAAATATCTAAATTTTATATCATAAAATAGTTTTATATATATATATATATATATATATATATATATATATATATATATATATATATATATATATATATATATATATATATATATATGTGTGTATATATATTTGAATTACTTTGAATAAATTCTGTTATATATATATATACATGTTAAAAACTATGACGAATATGTGATCAAATACATGTATAAAAGTCTGAATAGATATTTGTATTATAAAAAATAAATATATCTTTCACATCTTAATAAAGAATTATGTATATTAATTAATGTTAATAATAATGATTATTTAAAAAATAAGGTTAATGCCACGATTTTTTAGAATCTAAAAATATCTGAGAAAAATTAAAATATCTGAGAAAAATTGAAATAAATTAAATTGCAATATATATACATCAATTATTAGCTAATTAAATCAATGAAGCTTCTAACATAATCAGATTAATTAGAACTCAATTACGTTATTTATATTTAGACGTATATCAATGTAACAATTACATATAAATAACACAAAATCAATTCATATATACATTTATACATATATTATATATTATTATATAAAGCGAATTCATCAAATAAATTAGAAAAATTAACTCAATTAATATATTCGATCGAATCATTATTTCTTTATGGCATGTATTCGCTTTGAAAATTTTCCGATAGCAATTTTAACGAAACTCATCAACTTCGAAATTTTCTCGCAAAGCTCACAAAGGCTTCGACGGCATACAACCGTATATCGTAAATAAACCTATATACACGTGGAATATATATAAAAAAATAATATTATATAATATATATATATATATATATATATATATATATATATATATAACGTTTTGATGTTATTTATATATTGCATTTCTATCGGTCAACGGTTTATAACTAATATCGAGCGAAAATATATAGAAGGCATTGATTTAACAAGACGACCGGGTATTGACTCCTAGGAAAAGGTTCCTCCAGGGTGTTTTAACCCCTTCGTCCCCCTTTTCGTCAAGGGAAAAACAGGAATGATATCGAACGGTCGTACATCCTGAGGCAACAATAAAGATACGGAGATAAAGTGAACGCGCTACTATAAAATTCGACTTGTCAAAGGACTATCGTTAAAGGTGAATAGGGAAAAATATAGGGGATAAGATCGATCGGTTTCCGCGTATGAAAAATTGAAACGATTTTCCGCAAATTTTCATGCGC
Organism: Leptonema lineaticorne; assembly: GCA_024500535.1. Taxonomy (NCBI): domain Eukaryota; kingdom Metazoa; phylum Arthropoda; class Insecta; order Trichoptera; family Hydropsychidae; genus Leptonema; species Leptonema lineaticorne. Next base: position 4,468,085 of record JANIJI010000009.1, read on the forward strand.
GTCACTCTTTCGCGTTACACTTTATGATTTTTGACTTTATAGCGATATCTTATCGTTGTACGATGATAATAAAGTCGATATTGTTTCATTTTTATAAATATATTAATTAAATTCACAATATTATAAAATATATCTCTATTATCGTATCCGTAATAATAATTAATATTTAATGCACGTTTTAAATTTATAATTCAATTTTCTCGCTTGTCATCGACAGTTATAATTTAATCATGAAAATACAACGCACTTATATTAAAATCGATTACAAACGACTAATTTAAAAATAAATTTTAATTTATTATTTAGTTATAAATAATAATGATAATATTTTCATTAATTATCAATGCGATTGATCTAATTAGAACCTGTATATATTTTAATAATTTAATCTCATAAATAAATTTAAATCTGTCAAAATTTAATTATATTTTTTTATAAAATGAAGACAAGTATTCTAATACTTTATTTAAATGTTTCATATACATCTTTGAAAAAAATATAGTTGTATTATTTCCAAATAATAAATAAAGGTACTATAAACGGCTTTCAATTATCTATAATTAAATGCAAATATACTCTTTGTTCTTTTACTATGTATATATATATATATATATATATATATATATATATATATATATATATATATAGGTGTTATTATTCTGGTATATTTATGCATTAGTTCGAAACGGGACAGACAGTGAAATAACCCGAGGCAGCTTGATTAAAAACGAGCTTCGTCTCGCGAACAAAGCCTTCCAATTCTTTATTCATCACAATTTTCCGTTGTCGCTGAGGGGTAAAAGACTGAAAACTTAGTTTCAGAAAAACGAAACGCTGAAGAGCAACCGGAAAAGCTGCATATATATATATATATACATACACAACATATTGAACTAGATGAAAAGCGACGTCGAAAATCGAGAACGATTCGCGAAAAATCGCAATTTCGTTGCATTTTTGCGGAGCGCGCGCCCAAGAAAACTACGGGAAAAACAAATTAAAATACGAACTCTGTATGGAGGTGGAAAAAAGTGAACAAAGAGGGAAGGGGGACGGAAAGGAAAATATAAAGTGAAATGAAAATGTATTATATTATAACGGCGTGAGGGAGAAAGATGGGCGAGAGATATTCAAATCGAAAAATATCGGTGACCTACTTCGGAAAAATCGTCTCTCATATGATAATGCCTACGTGTTCCCGTTTTTCCTGTCGCAACAAAAACGGGAAATTTTTTCCGCGCGAAAAAAAAACATCCATTATATAGTTTCGTATACTATTCCACTCTTTCGACATTGAATAAAGATACTGTGTTATTTTTTATTTTTTTTTTTTTGAAATACTCAAGAAATGACAATCGTTTTTATTTTCACGATTTTTCCATTCCAGAAATTCTTCGCGCATTCTTATATAACGTTTCAATCGTGTAAATGTTAAACTTTATATTAATATTATATGAATTGCCGATGAAAACGCTTTTCCAAAATTTAGAACTCCTTTTTGAATTTTGTTCGCTAATATATTTTTCTTAAAATCTATTTTACAAATTTTAAATTTTAATTTTTGATTAAATTTTAAATATAAAGCTATCCTATCGAAAAATTTATTATTATTATTCAATAATGTATTGAATTCATGATTCGTTAATATTTATTTGACAATATATAGTAATTTAATTATTTATATAAAAATAATATTGAATTTCATAAAATTGTTTTATTTTTAAGACTCTTCGAATAAGACTTGTTTTCTCTATCAATTCTTTTATTAAATATATATTTTATTTAAACTGTCATAACTAATTTTTCAAAATTGAATCATAGATAAAATCCTACACTAGAAATTTATCGTTAAAATATAATAATAATAATATTAAAATAAACCCTACCACAAAATGTAACACTATAGATATGTATATATATATATATATATATATATATATATAATAGAACGCGTCGTAATATTTCACCGAAAATGTCGCATAATTTTTTACAAATCGCATGAAAAATTCCCAAAAAAAAATTTTTTTTTCACCATACATCATATTATAATATATATATATATATATATATATATATATATATATATATATATATATATATATATATGTATATTTTTCATCACGATAAAATTTTTGTATGCGCCTTGAGAATATGCGGAATTCGAAGAATGAAAATCATAAAAACCTTATAACTTATTCACTTTTCACCGAATTCACGGGCATTGTGAAGTATAATAGAAAATACGTTTTTCCGAGGGGGGGGGGGGGTCGGTTCAAACATAAAAGTACACAGTACTTACCATGTTTTATGCTGTACGTGCATTTCGCAATTTTATTCCGAAATTAAATTTTGAAAGTGCGCTCTACGTGACTTTTATGCCGTTTTTATTATTAAAACATTTTTTTGCATCGCCGTTAACACAAGAGCGTTAATATTTTTCACCCCCTGTATATATATATATATATATATATATATATATATATATACATTCGCTCTTGTTCAAGTCAAAATAAGGGTTGTTCGAATATATAATATATAGTCGTGTGACTAATAAAGACGAATTGGCTTCATTAAATCATTAAAATTATTTTATATTACTTAAAAATATATTCTATTGTATATATATATATATATATATATATATATATATATATATATATATATGTTAACTTTTTAAAACTGTTTTTTGATTGTATTCTTTAAATATATACGGATATTGTATTAATAAATCAGTTGTGCAATAATGTAAACTTTTTATTTTAATTTATTTTAAAAAGATCAAGTTTTACTTTTTAGTTTTTTTTCTAAAGTTATTGTTCAAAACTAGCAAACTTTGGAAAACGTTTTTTTTTATATATATATTTATAAAAAAATCCTTATCACAAAATAAAATACGTTTAATTGTGATAATTTATCAAGCACTTCAATAAAAACGTCCAAGACTTGAATATAGTTGGCAATTGAACTCCATAAAATACACAGTTTAGAGCCAAATATCTGGAAAGTTAGGATCGTAAATAGCTTTTTAAAAATTCACCATTACTTTAAAATATATATATTTAATATATATATCTGATTATTTTTCTTACTTTATTATTTATCGCGTGTGTAATTAATTATTTCAAAAAAATCTATTTATTTCTTATAATAATTAAATTTTTATTGCATTTTTCACTATATATATCGACCATTCTGAAACTGTACTAATTTAGTGAAAAGCTTTTAAACACGTAACATACATACAATTGAAGCTTCTCGTGTATCAAGTAGAAACGTTTCGCGCACCAATCTGGATGTTTTATGGTCGATCGGGCATAGATAGCGTTTACATTTTTAGCACCCTGTATATATACATATACAATATACGTGTTACGTTAGTGATAACAACGTTGGCCCGTCAACAATGTGGAAATAGAAGCAAGTTTCCCATTTCCGACGGTGCTAGAGGTCCCAAAAACCGATGCGATAAGCCTACAATGGAAAACCATTATCGAAATCCAGATGATTATCGGACGTCCCTCGTAGTAACAAAACAGACAGACAGACAGACGTACACACATACATATGTAACGAGGGTTGACGAATAGAATTAACAATGCGTCGGTAAATCCACAAAAAAATATATAAATAAATAAAAAAAAAACCCAGCGCCTTGGTAGTGAAGGGTAAAAGCGCTTTTCATATGAGGATTTCGACGCCGTTACTTTCTTTCTTTCTTTCGAACGGTCAAAATGTCAGTTCAATGTCAGATATTTCGGTTTTTATTTATTTATTTTTTCGATGTGTCATCGTATTTTTATTTATCATACAAAAAAAATTTATTGATATGTTTACAACAGTAGTTTTTCAATATTATTTAATATAGATTTTCTTCTAAAAAATTAATATATAAATCAACACGATTTTTCCTCATTATAACATCACTTTTTGTATAGCATATAATGAATAAAAATTATTTTCATAATTAAAATTGAATAAATAAAATATTATTCATATATAAAATAAAATATTTTTATATAAAAATTTGAAAAAAATTATATTGATACTAAAAATATCTAGTTAAATTTATTTGCAATGAAATAATCTGAAAGGATTTTGTTCGTATTTTATTATATTTTACGTATTTTTTTTTTTTGCTCGTTTTAATCCTAAAGTAAGACCGCGTAAAAAGTTGATAATGCTGAAAAATACGAGGCACCGATAAGAGTGAAATGTAACAATTGTAAAGTTTCGAAACCAGCGCAGTGCAACTTCTGAGACGCCGCGGGCCACTTCAGCTGAAAAGTTTTCAATCGGTAATTGAACGTACAGGTACTTATATATATATATATATATATATATATATATATATATCATAATACTTTTAAAATATAAAATATTTATATAATATAACGTAAAATAATATACGTTAATATATTAAAATAAATTTTAAAATCTGATTATCGTTTAGAGTGGCAAAAAATATATATTATATATATTTCTTATAAATTTCAATTATTCCAACGTAAAAATGTAATATTTTTTCAGACTTATCTAGATCGAAAGTCTGATTTTAGTGCGTTTTAATTTTTTTTTTCGACTTTTTTATACTCGAATTCCTTAATTTATTACGATATTTCATTTCGAAACGTATGTCAAATATGTATATACAATAATTTACTAGAATTTTATGAACTTTTATATATTTTTTCTCATTTACAGATTTATATATATTGATAACGATTCAACGTCATAAAATAAATTAACGTCGTATATCTCAAAAAAGACGTATTGTTAAAAAATATTACACACGAATTAATTTATATAAAATTATCCAACATAAGTACTTCTCAAAAGATTTTTTAACTTTATAAAAAAAATAAAAATTATATAAATTAATAAATTTATTAACTCAAAATATATACAAGACAGATATTAATGTGTTTAATTATTTACATAGCGAAAGACTGACCTTACTTTTTATAGTCAATTTAATTGTTTATTTTTATATAAATAGAAATGTAATACGAATTAGTTATAATTAACTTAATTACCTTAAATATATTCACAACTTAATATATGTCAAGTATATTTTGCGGTGTACATTTTTAATTTCGTGTAAATTATTCGTTTTACGCTGTAATAAAATACAATATGTGTGTATGTTGTAATTTAATATATAATGTATTATAAAAATGTAGAAAGATAGGTTTATTAAAACACATGCATATATATATATATATACAAAAACATTAATATAAACATACAAATATACATAATTCGCCAAAGTAATTACATCAAATATTAAAATTTGCTCGTAATTTTGAAATGTATTGCGTGATTTTACGGTTTAAATTAACAAAAAAAAAATTCAATGTACAGTCATAAAAAAAACGTGAAATATTTTGTTACGATTTAATAAAAATCGTGCCAAATTTCGACAAAATATTTTCGCACTTTTTTTTTTTGACCCCCTTCGTGCAATATAAAATATTTTATTGATTTTTATATATTACGTACGACATGTGATGTAAATAATCAATTTTTTTTCTAATAATTTTCATTACATAATAGAAAATAATATTTTAACAGAATTTTTCATGTATTTTATTTAATGTAAAATTCAAATTTTATATTGAATTTCAAACTATAATAGAATAACATGAACATTAAGAAATTGTTCAACTATTTTTGAATTTGATTTAAATATATTAATAAGTTATATTATATATATATATATATATATATATATATATATATATATATATGAAATTATTCGAACATACTTATGTGTATTTATACGAAAGCCTTCACAGAACCGCCTTTTCCCATTTGAATATCGTCACAATAGAGAGCTTTAGAAGACTTTTCAAGCGACGAAATTCTCGACAAATGCTCGGCAGCTTTCCGCGCTATCACATATTCAAAATAAAAAAAAATATACATAAAAATAAAACGAGAAGCAAACGGACGACAGACAGGAATCGTCGTGCAAAAAAAAAATCATCGAATAAAATAAAATAAAATAAAACTTTTCCGATCGCGTACGATTTTCCGTTTTATTCTATTTATTTATACAGTTTTCCTTCTGTGCGGAAAAATTTCTGTTATTTAAATGGAAGGAGGAGGGAGGCGCAGGGGTGTGTTTTAGCGTGTTGAATATAAACGAATATATATATATATATATATATATATATATATATATATATTTCGTTATATTTTACGGGACATTCCGAAAGGCGAATACTCGATTGACCCGAATCAGGAATCGGGAATATCGTATGAGAATTCCCATGCGAAACGCATCTGTATCATTTTGTTTCGCACGCGATATGATACAAATCGCTTCTGAAAGTGTGGCACGCGAAAAAAAATATGTTTATTCTTCGCGAAATATTTTCTCGTATATATTGTTTGATAAATTTTCACATCTAAATTAAACTTTTTCTAACGCGATTATAAATATTTTATATTTTTATCTGAATTTTTACTTTGTCATATATTTTCATTTCATAAAATAATATTTTATATATTTTCAAACATCGTATAAAAAATAAAACAAATTAAATAAAAAAAAATAATTAATTTTTAAACATTTCATTGTTATTGTTATTTTATATGTATTAAAATTTAATAGTTGATTCTATATTATAATAAATAAATGTCAAATTTTAGGATCAAAATCGTCTTTATATTTTAAAACTATTAAAAAATTACATTAAATAATACAGAATTTAAATTTAAAAATAAATCTTAAATTCTAAAATGAACATATTATTAATAGAATCCCGAGGGTTAAAAAGTTTACGCAATTTATAAGTGATGTGAAATCTGAGTATCGTATAAATTTAAATAAAATTATTTTTTATAAATTAGTATTTTTAAAATATATAATATTTTATATATTAATTTAATAATATTACGTTATAAACAATGATATAAATAATGTAACAATATATTTAAAATGAATATATGTAATAAAGTTAAAGATTTTCGATCAGTTTTCATGATTCAAACGGTTTTCATTAATAATGTAAAACAAACGATATAATAATTATTCTAATAATCTAAATGTACGACACAAAAATAACCATATATATGTATATAGTAAATCAATTATCATAATTACCTTTTCTGAAACCGTATTAAAGCGGACGTTGCTTTTCCCGTTTCATACGATTAAACAAGTGTTCATTCATTGTCTTCCTGTCACTTTAAATTTACCCTTCGCCCGTTACAAATTAACCGGAACGATAAAACCGCATATTTTTAATTAAATTAATAATAATAATAATAATTAATATATGTTAGAGAGTAGTGATATCACAAAATCGCTAGTGCTAAACATAAATGAACGTGCAATCATTTTTGTGAAAGCTCGTGCAAACGAAACGCAATTCGTACGTCAAAATATCGAACGTTATTTATCCCATTTTATATAATGAAAGCGATAAAATATATAGTAATTTTTCTTTCGCGAGACGTTGTGCGTGCGCGACTTTTCCGACGACGCGAAAATTCCGCGTGAAAATCGCGTGGAAAATCGCGCAAACGTGTTTCCGCCGCGGCGGTCGGAAACGATCTAGTTGTTACTACATTCATGCGACACACGCTGAAGGAATCCGCCGCTGAAGGCTTCAGCGCAGGCGCGAGCTCTGAAACCTTTTTTTTTTTCAGACGAAATTTTCATTTCATTGAAATGTCACGAGCGCGTCCGACCGAAAACCGCTCCTTTCGAATTAACGCGAAAAGAAAACACAAAAATTCGTATCGGTTTTATTTTTATTTTTTGTTTTTTTTTTCAGCTGAAAAAAAATGAACGCCAAGTCGCGGTTTATTTCGTTCGTCTCTACGTCGCATTAAACAGCTGTTCGAAGCCGCGGCATGCGCAAAAGCCTTCTTTATGTATTCCGCGAGGTTTTATTGTCGACTTGTGCTGAAAGGATTTTGTCTGAAAGGAAATTGTGTCGCAATTTTCGCCGCGTAATGAAGTAAAAATTCGATATAATACCGACTGAAAAAAAATCGATGACGTTACTTTTTTTACCAACTTTAACAAACTTCAATTTACTTATAATAAACTATTTTTTTTCCATTAGATATTAATATTTTATTATATATCATACATATACTAGAATTTTCAATATAAACAAATATTACGACTAATATAAAAAATCTATTCTATAAAAAAAATATTAAATTGCCCCGCGTGCCATAAATTTTAAACCGCTGAATTAATACTTAATTAATTATTTATACTGTTAAAGATCGTTTTATTCATACTTCGTGGATCATGCAAACGATCAAGCGATACAAACATAAACATTTCTATGATGGTTAATTCTGAAAATTTCAACATAAAAAATACACACACACACACGCGTAAATTTTTGAAGAATATTATTTTACGCACATGTTCTCCAACACGTAACCGATATAAGATAAATAAACATTGTAGAATATAAACATGTTTCAGAATTATTTTCATAACATAATCAAGTTATTTAAAAACGTCTTATCGTAAGAACGGATAGAAATTTTCTATAAAAACAATACGTATTTTATTATATATAACAAATGTTTTTCTTGAAATAATATTTTTTTTCTTTATACAATATAATTCAAAATGTATTGAAATTTTTTTTTTAATATTTTTTATCATTAATTAACTCTTAAAATAATTAATATAGTATGTACATTAACCATTAATTATTTTTAATAAGTTCTATATAAAACATAATATTCGTTTTATATATGTATTTAAATTAATAATATGAAAGATATAATTAAAAAAAAATCTATGATTTTCTGAAAAATATCATATATATATATATATATATATATATATATATATATATATATATATATTGAATACCTTTAAACATTTAAAGGTATGTACTTTATTTTTGTTTCTTTGTCACAAAAGTAGATAAATTTCCAAACAGCACACCTAAATAAATACATGCAAACTTAATATTTGATATAAATGTACTGCGATAATATTTGTTTACAGCATGCATTCTCCTGTATAAACAGACTGCATCCCGTGGAAACGAGATAATTCAAATGAAAAATTCATCCGGGAAACTGACGCTGCCAAAGGGATTTCTTCCGGAAAATCCTAGCATTGTTACCACATGCGCGCACACAAACGCAAATGAAAAACACGGTAAATTTCCAAGGGGAAAAACACCTACGCAATATTACACCGTCGAATAACCCGTCCATTTATTTGCGTCTTCTTTTCTTCTTTTTATTATTTAACATTGAAAGCGAACGAGACTCTAGGAAAAATCGCATCGGACCGAATCGGTTAGTGTGAGACAGCCTTAGCTAGCGGGTTTAGATCGTTGCGAATAGTCATTGCACTCTACGACGGGTAGAAACGGAATACAAAAAAAAAAAAAAAAAGATGGAAAACAGTAAAAAGAAAACGAACGAAACGCAGACGAAAAAAGGACGGAAAATAGACGATGCGGGAAAGTGCGAGGAAAAGCGGACGAGAGCGGGAAATGTTTAGTTTATTTACGCTCAACGGAAAAACGACGATCTTTCGAAACAATGTAACGTAATTTAATTGCCGACACCGGCGTAACTATATACCGTATTACGTACACGTAGATGCTACGTTGAGCTCGTAAAGTTTCGCGATGAAAAGCTTCGCGTAAAAATTCTGTATAATGTTGAAAAAAAAAAGGAAGAAACTGCACTCGAGAGCTTTCCGTTAATATCGGAATTAAAACGCGGCCGTTAAATAACCGCAATCGGTGCGAAAAGTTTGTTATTTTTTCTATGTTTTTTTAACCGTTTTATATAAAGTACATTTTGTTAATTAAAATTTTATCGATTTTACACCCGATTTATATAATATTAAAAAATATAATTATATTATTTAAATATTACGTATGATATTAATTAACGTGAGTATTTTTCTAAATTTAATTAAAAAATATTTTTAATATTTTGTGTTATATTGATCAATGATTTTTCGATGATCAAATTTATTATTCATGACACAAATTTAATAAAAAATATATATTAATATTCTGATTATAAACGTTTTTTTTTAACGTGTTCCATTTAATGTAATTATTAAATTGAACGAGAAAATAAAATCTATATAAAGGTTAAGTGGCGATTCAATCTAATTAAAAACATCGCTTTATTACTTAAAAAAATCTTAATGGTCATAAAATTGTAAAGCAAATGATTCAATTTCAACTTTTTCTCTGAATATTGTTTAAAAACCTTCTTCTATTATAATATTTTTAGATAAAATAATGAAAATATATATTAATAAAAATGAATTTCAATTATTTTATATTATATATGAGAATCCAATTTGTGTCCAACAAAATTTGATATATATATATTTTAATTCATCTCGGTCACTTTTTTACTGTATCGCACTGTACAAGATTATAAATATCGTCGCTTACAGATCGATCCAAGATGTCACTGCGCAATTTCTTATTACATAAGTCGTTTTATTCTGAAAAGTATGCTTATTTTGATTATCTCATATATCACTCATGCAAAGAGAAAAATTCACAATCGACGACTATCCGAGTTTAATGTTCTGAAAATGCGACATTTAATATATATATATATATATATATATATATATATATATATATATATATATATATATATATAAGCGTTGACAAATAAATTTCTACACATTTTCATAAATATTTACGCACACGAATAAAGCCTTATACGAGCAATTATTAATGACCATATATATAGCAGGAGCGGGCATAAATGCGCGAATCTTTCGAAGCGTACAGAAATTTGAGGCTGTGTCGAATAACAGACAGGAAGCTATTAAGTCTTCTTCTGTGTTATTCCGTTGCCAACGGAGTCACTGAAAACGATAATGATACGTACACACGAAACGTTCCGCAGGAGAATTTTCTTTCAGCTGAAAAAGCTGAAACGCCAGAGCAGTCGAGATATGGCGATAAAAACTTAGACAAATTGCTAAAAGACTGGTCGACTTCACTTCGGAAAGTTGAATTTGCGTAATTTCACTCGAATCCATTCGAAAACCCTAATTATTCCCAGCGTATTTTATTCAGTCGTGTGTATATTATTATTTTTTTTATTTTTCAGCATAATTGTCGTATCAATATTTTTCTTATATGCGATTTTCATAATGTTATAACAATATTTTATAAAAATATTTATATTTAAAAATATACTGAAATTTTGAGAAACTGTGATTTATATTAGATCACATGTTATTTTATTTAGCAATGCTGGCTTAACTTTTAAACATAGTTATCCATTATATAAACGTTTAACGCACACATGTCATACGTTATATTATCGGACGAAAAACATTACGCGAATATAAATTATTATATTTATCTAAAAGAATATATATTTTGTTTAATAAAAATATTACAAAAAAAATAATAATAATAAACTAAAACATATGGCGATGTGAAAACATGGCAAATTTTGAAAAGCTAAAATTCACCGTTCTTTCCCCGGTTCAAACGAGTAATCCGCAAACACGAAAAGTCTACGATGATTGCTACGGAAAAACGTTGAAAATTACCACGGTCCGCGTGCCGAAGCTTACGTGCCTCTGTTGCAGGGGAGCTCAATTTAATGCCGCCGTCGAAGGCGGGAACCAAAAAAAAAATCTCGTTATATAAATAGAAAAAAAAAGCAAACGCAGACAAAGAAAAACTACTTACCTGTGTGTACGGTCTTAAAGTTTACGATGTAAAAGTTTATTTTTTTAATATGATTATGTGGTTATTTATGGATGCCGTTGGAGTCCGCGGTAGAGGTCTTGATCTTGCACTCGGAGTTTTTGAACTCTGGTTTATACGCTTTTCTTTTTAATATACGAAATCGAGTCAACAACTTAAACTTCGACCTCATAGAGTTTTAACTATTAAAATTATCTTTTGTGCGGAAAATTTTATTATAATGTTGAATTTTTATATTCAGATAATTTTATCGAACTTTATAAACTTTTCTTTGTTACAATTATTTATTAAATAATTGAGAAATCTACGTATTAAATTATTAATAACAACTCATTATAGAGTTGATATCATGATGAAATTAACTCTATATCAGAATAGAAATGAAATTCGTGCAAAATTCTAGTTTTGTTATATATATATATATATATATATATATATATATATATATATATGTATGTATGTATGTATATATATATATGATATATTTTAATATTAAATTGTCGCATAAGAGAACCAATGTTGAAGGTTCAACTATTTATAACAACCGAAACAAACAAACCGAGCTCGTAATAAACGTAGGAAATGAACAGTTTGTCTACATGTTATTTGAATGACGTCTAAAAAAATAAAAACAATAAAATAAAATAATATAAAATAACGTATGACAAGAAATATAACGAGAAAACAAAAATGTTTTACCATTTCATAAAGTCTTTCGAACGATTTTTTCGATAGATTTCAGTCTTAAAAAAAACGCAAAATGCGATTCAAGAGTCGAATGAAAGAAAATATAAAAACGTATTCCATTTGAAAAAAAAAAGAAAATATGACATGGAATATGGAGCTTTTTGCGACACACAGTCCAAATTATCCTATCGACTACAAATAACGGCACTAAAGAGACCTTTTCAGAATTAAAATGTATGTTTTTCCTTCTGCTCAATTATCCCATTTTCCAGAAAGGAATTGGAAAAAAAATATTCGAGAATTTTATCGTTCGTTCAGAGTCCAACTTTGTTCACATTTACATACATTTTTCTAAGAGAAAACGTTTGTGAAGTTCACGCCTCAACTGTTTTCAAAAAAATTTCCACTACGACAAATCGTGTCTTCATTTCAATATTTCAATTAATATATTTTTAGCGTTTTAATCGATTTAAAAATATTATTTTTCAAAATTAAACAATATAAATCGTAATAAGATTGTTATTTTATTATATTTCATGTATGATAAAACATTTTTTTTTAATATATAATGATTAAAAATATTCTCAAAATTTAACGATTGAAAATTGTTTCTGAGTTTTAACATTATTCAAGTCAAATAGCGATACAAAGTTCGCGATTATATCCTTTGACTCCATTCTTCCGTAATGCTTCAAGTTAAATTTAGATAGACAAAACGAGAGATATATCCATCTAATTTTTTACATGTGGAAAACTTGGGGGGAGGGGGATGAGTGACTGTAAAAAAAGTACAAATATTTGAATTCGAGTCACGAGTTTTCGTTTCATCCGTACGTAATAGAGGAAAAACGGTATAAGTGGGGAGGGGAACAAAAAAAAAAGAGGTAAATTCACAGACGTTTATAGCTTATAGTCTTTTAGAAACCTATTCATTATTCTTGAAACGTTTTAAATTACCCCAAAAGTATACGCATGTATTAACTAGGCATTATGAAAAAATCCTAATCGAACCCAGTTCGATATGTATATTTTTTTTCTTTATATATATATATATATATATATATATATATATACATATATCCAAAGATCATTTAGCACTTAAACGTAATTCTGGATACTACCATTAATCTCTCCTATCAATTTTTCATTCTCTTCCGCGCCGTCGTCTCTCTTTAAGGAAGACTAGCGTATCTTTTTTTCATATATAATTTTTTTCTGCAGTTGTCTTTAAATAATACGACGGTGTGGCTCCGGCGACGTAAAATAAAAGTGGAACGAAAGAGCAAAAATAAAATAAAATGGGGGGGAAAAAAAATAGGAAAGCGGTAAAAAAGTGGGCGGAAGAAAGAATCTTGATTCAAAATCGTGTTTAACGAATCGTACCGTCGAGTTTTTTTTTTTTTTTTTTTTTAGTGTCGTTGAAAAATGGCACTCGTTTTTACTGCTAGGCGTCGGTATAAAGCGACACGTTTAAAATTCCGGTTAATAAATTTACAAATTTATTTATATCAATTCCTGTTTCACTTCTATATAGGTCACATTCTTGAATTTTTATTTTATCGATGAATAAAAAATGTCAGTTAATTAATTAGTTTATCAATATCGTTTATAGATGGCGCTCTATAATTTCATACATATTAACATTAAAAAAATAATAAAAATAAAAGTTGCAAATATAAAAAACAATGTTGATGCATAAAATTTACAATTAAATTGTAAAAAAAAAATGTTACAATAACATGATGAAAAAATATATATATTCTGTTCGATTTCTTTTAATATTAAAGTTTGAGAATCTCAGATTGACACTAAACAATCATTCGTTCAAAACAATTTTTCACTCAAATAGATTTTATTTAGAAAATCTACGAAATTCGAACTCCGACGTCACTTTATCTCTTATCATTTATATTGATGAAAAAAGAAAAAAGTTGTCTAATCGGAATAGACTATTTTCTTATCTCTCCCTTCTATCTCCGCTCCTTTTCCACTCGGTTTCAGTCACCTTTTGTTCAATTTTAACCGAACGAAAAAAAAAACCAATTTTCATTTATTACGCTGACTCCGAAGTCGAACTGGAAACCGCATGTGCTGTTATCCCACATGTCACCGGTCGATGCGACGGTTCTCAAATGTCATTTTGCGAAATTCTCGAATAACCCAAAATCTAATAAGAGAATGAACGTTGCCTATTTTCGAACCCGAATCTAAATTTTAAATGGATAAAACCAATAATCTCAAATAGTTAAAAACAGTCTTTGAATTGAAAATTTATATAGTCGTTCAGCTATCCGTAATTAACATAGTCAATTTTTTTAAATATTAATTCTAACGTTATAAATATTTGAAATATGAATTAAAATAAAGTATATTCATTAAGATAATAATGTTCCATATTTTCCTCATATTTACTAAATAAATATGCATACGTTTTACATATATAAAGAACCTGCAAACTGACGACAATATTCTCATTTAGACTATGGAATGAACGAATGGAATCTGTTTTATTGCATTTGTTTTTTTTTCTTTTTGTTTATTATGTTTATATTTAAATCATGACGAGAAGGAAAATGAAGGACCGAATGAGAAAAATAATAAATTCATTACCATATTTTCGCTGATTAAGCGAAGCCGTTCCGTCGGCCGAAAGTGACTGCCTTTAGCGAGAAGAAGCGTAATATTATAATCCGAAAGCACAGTTTAATGAACGGACATTATGGAAAACAACCCGGATGAATTTTTAAAAAGCACTAAAGGCATTATTACTACTACGACGCGCTCGAATATCGTCGAACGACTTTACGACGCAGAAAGCAACGCTTCCATAGTACCGACGGTCCGTCGTAACGTTCGTCCGAAATGCATAATGTTATTCATGTATTCATCCGACGGAATCTTTTTTAATAACGAACTTTCATATTTCACGCCGGACGACGGCCGGGTGAAGGTGGGAGTGGGTGGAAAAAGCGGCGCGGAAAAATTCCGGAAAAGCGAGACGAAAACGCGGAAAATGAAGCGAGTGCTTGAACGTAATCGGCAAACGCTCGAATGAAATTTCTCGAATGAATATGTATATATATATATATATATATATATATATATATATAGCGTATAAAATGTGTCATGTTTTTAGATCATTAATTTTAAATATACGTAACAAGTGAGCCTATTGTGCAAATACGTGAACTGACCTATTATATTTATTGGAATAATAAGATTATAATTATTAATATTCATTCACATATATAGTATTAAATTTTCAATATTGATTTTTTAGTATATATTATAAAAATAAATTAATAAAATTAAATATATATATATAAAGATTGAAAATAAGACTCACGATTTAAACTCAATAAAAATAAATCTACAACGTAACATTTGAAAAAGACGAATGGATCTTTGGTTAGCTGAAGTATAATTGATTAATTTTTGATGAGTTTTCATTTTATGAAATATGATGAATGAAGATAAAAATCTAACTGAATTTTTAATACCAAATTCAAAAATAATCCATCTAACCGACAATAGAACTATATATTCGCTAACATAGTAAAATATATATTCTTGAAGGATTTAGTTGAATAGAACTAGTATTTACATATTCTATCATAATACTTGGTGCATTTTGTATGTAAATATGAAGAGCATTACAATTCATAAATGGACAAACACACTGATAATTCTATATTACACACACACATATACATACACACACATATATCTATATATATATATATATATATATATATATATATATATATATATATATATATATATATATATATATATATATATATATATATATAGGCGCATTTTCGAAGAGTTGTGGATTTTGCAATTTAATGCATCGGAAGCGGAACTTTACGCCAGGTCGAGTTCGTTTACGTGCTCGATTTTAAGCCTCTGGGCGTTTCAAGACGGACAGCTTAATCCTGGGTTTAATGGATCGGATTTTCCCACAGGGTGGGCCAAAGGGTGGAAATCGATCTTTACAATGTAACAAGAGATCCTCGACTTTCGTAAAACTTTTACCGCAGATCGAATCCACGTAAAGATCGCACGCTCGATAAGATCTACGATCGCCAATAAAATCATTCAATCCTTTGTGAATGTTTTCCAGTTTATCTAGAGAAAAATTCAGAGCAAAAAATCAATAGGCAGATAGTTAAAAGTCGTTGCTTAAAGATCTTCGTCGTTGGTTCAGCTGTTTGTCAATAGAGCTTTTTCTAATGGCTATGTCAAAAGTTTTGTTAGCCGCGTGGATCGCCAACCTTTTTGGGGAGTCGATGTGAAGAAGAAAAAATTGAATAATATTATATAATAACAAATAAGAATTAAAAATTTGATCTATACAATCAATCATTCTTGGAAGAGTTTTATATTTATAATGAAAAAATGTTATATTGATAAATGTTGAAAGTAGAAGACGTTTTAGGTCTATATTGTGAAAATCATACATTTGTGTTGGTCTATTGCAAAATGGTGACGTTGTAAAAAGAAGGTGGTCTTTCCCTTTCCATAGTTCGTCGAGGGATCTAATGAAGAGTGCCGCGCACGTCACTGTTCATCAGCAGGAATAGTCCTGAGGGTTTGGGTTCAGGGACCGTTTTCCTGACCTCATCCCTATCGCTGGGATCCTCGGAGACAGTGATTTTAAACAATTACTGAATCCATTTGGGATTTTGTGTTATTCGGGCATAATATATTAAATTCCTCGGTTTTCGATTAATCGAAAACTGAAGGATTTTCAGTATATAATGGTTTATCCGAACAGGTTATCTTGTAAATATGGCGTTTATTTCGATGTAAATTACACATACAATTAAATTATATAACTCATATATATACATATTTATATAATTTTATAAAGATACATTTATGTTCATTTTTATACAAAATAACATTTCGTCTTAAAATCAATTTTTATTATATAATATTGAAAAACGAATGATATTCATTTCAAATAATTATATTTGTGTAATTCGAAGCGGTTTTTTTTTGTATAAATTTTAACTTTTGATTCTAACACAAAAGACACAGTCGATACTTTTGACTGAATAACGTTGAAAATTGAACCATGAAAACTTCGATTCGAAATTGAACAAAGTTTACTCTTTGTAAAATATCTCGATTTTCCGACTGTTCTGAATGTGAATTATTAATGTGAAAGTGAATAATTGATAATTTGTGCTTCAACTGATGCCATTAGATTGAAAAATTTTAAAACGAGAGAAATATTTAATCTTCGTTGTGTTCTTTGTATTTCAAATAAATTATTAGATACAAAAATATCACAATTTTTTTATTAATTTTCGATTAAAATTTTCGTTATAATTTTAAAATGCATTGTGTTACCTTTTTAAATTTAATTCTATCTTCAAAATGAGAGTTTTCAAACTAAAAAAAAACCGTCAAACTGTCATTAATGTTATATATGATTAATATATTTACGTCGAAAATAGAAACTAAAATAATTTAAAAATAACACATTTGTATTTTTAGTGTCTAAAATAAACGTTTCTAATATATTTTCTTATAATATACATTGCCTAACAGGAATCGAAATCAGAAAAACAAAACAAAATTTTTTTCGCAAATGAAAATGGGGGAAATGGTGAAAAGCGGAATCGTACTGATGAGTCTTAAATATTTAATAAACCTCGTTCTTGACTCGTTTTCCGTTTCAAAGGAGCGAACTGTGAAAGGTAGTTGTGAATATTTTCACGCTTTTCAATTTTCCCGCGTGCGAGGTTAAGCACGCGAGCGTAACAACGCGCGGAAAATTCCATTACATTTTTTAGCCAATTTTCCGCGTATTCACGTACACACGTATGTATGTGTATATGTGTACGCGTGTATATATGTATACGTGTAACGTACAAGATTTTTCAATTCGATTTCTCGAATCGCTACTAATAATTTATTACGACGTTCGAAACTCGCCGAAAATTACGTATGCATATATGAGAGATTTTCCATTTCGCCATACATATTTTCCGCTTTCGTACGATTTTCACTTTAGAAAATTACACTTTAAAAATATATTTGTACATTTAAAATTGTATTATTATTATTGCTATTGAATTATTAGTTTTCAATATAGTTAAATATTTATTTTATACTGAAAATTTTATAGCTACATTAATATAATATCTATATCATTTTTATATTACTAATAATCAGTAGAACGTTAATTTTCTATATTTCAATAAATAATATTTTTTAACATATAAATAATAATCTATTATACAATCCATATAAAAATCTTAAAAAAATTTGTTTAGATTTAGAAAAAAAATAATATTTTAATTCATTTATAAAATAGTCTCATTTAAACTTACATAAAGTACCACTATCTTTAAAAAATTTTAAATATTAATTTATTTATTTATCGACTCGCAAATTTTGTAATGATATTGCATATATTTTTATTACTCGGAACCTTATTTTTTTTAAATAAAGTTATTTCTAAATATTTTTACTACTGAATTAAAAGTATTGATATGATTAAAATATATAGAAAAAACTGTAAATTAAATAAACTGACATTGAATTAAGAAATATATATATATATATATATATATATATATATATATATATATATATATATATATATATATATATATTCAAAACTTATTGCCTTATATTATTAAACCAAGATACCACTTTCTATAGTAAATTTCCACTATGCGTTACAACCTATCACATCAGACAGAAGCGCATAAATACTAACAAATCTCGAACATATATATATATATATATATATATATATATATATATATATATAAGCCACATATTCAAGATTTTCGCGTGTGTATGTGAAAATTTTCACCGCTCCACTGTCGGTGAACGGGGTCAGTTTTTCCGACGTCCCCCACGTGAACGTTAACGTTAACGTTGCCCGTTAAATTACCCTGCGGAGTAACGGACGGCATAAACGCGTAATAAAATAATTTCTGTAGGAAAATCGTACGAGACAAAAGGCTTTTAGAGGCACTTTCGGAAGGTCGTGAAAGTTAAACCGACCGGCCGTGTCCATGTCTGAACGATAAATATCTCGCAACAATAAATTAACCGAGTCCTTTATCAAGGACCTTACCCTTGAAGGCGCTGTATTGTTATGTTCTTAACTGTAACCGGTTACTTATTCTATTAACACTATGACGAATGTTTGATGACTCTATGATATATATACATATATAATTTATATATATATATATATATTTTGATTTTTTCCATATATTAAAATGAAAATATAAATATCAAATTGCTAATTATCATAAATAACACTAAATGAATATGACTTCTCATAAATAGTTGACCGCAAAAACGGAATAATAAAAAACATACCGAGACCGTTTTTTTAATTTTTATAATTTTCCTTCGGGTACGACGCGACAATATTGCTTTCCCCCGGGGGAAAAATTTTATAAGAGAAAAAGGAATTTTAAAAACAACAAGAAAAACCACTTTTCCGCTGTGTTTTTGTTTTTCCTACGTTGCGGGTAAACATACACACGTTGAATTTTATAAACGTTTAATAGAGTCAAGGTTGAAAAAAGCTCTATATATATATATATATATATATATATATATATATATATATATATATATATATATATATATATATATATATATATATAAATATATATAATTCGAAACCATCTATTTAAACCTTAATTTAAAATTCAGCTTTTATTAAAAAAAATATTAAACTACAACATTTTCTATAAGCATAAATAAAAATAATTAACTGAAATTCGTTAAAATTCGAATAGAGCTAAAATGAGATAGTTTTTTTTTATTAATGTATATATTTTTTAGAAAGGGGGAAATGTATTAGAATTTAATAAAAAAAATAATTGTATATAAAAAAACTATATGTATTAATTTGTATATATGTTTTTTTCTCATTTACACTTTAATGATTATTTGTATATAATTTTATTCATAAAAATAAATCTTATACATTATATTCATAATATTTGCTTTAAAGCGATATTGAAAAAATGACACATTTTTTTCTTTAAACTCTGCACAAAAATATACTAAATCAAATTTGGTTAATTTTTATGAGAAATCATTTTCTTTGCCTTTCTTTCGCTTTTTTTTCGCGTTCATTTTCCTCTTATTTTCTTTGCATTTCTCCCTTTCTCTCTTCCTTTTTTTTTGGCGACGACTTTTCTAATTCTGAATGACAGTTTTTCATTTGGAGAAATCCAACTTTGCAATTGATTTATTTAAAAAGTTCACGTCGAAGGATAAAGGTGGAAAAACGGTTATTTTTTCACACACATACCGTTGAAAAAGATGTCGGTCATGAAAAAAATACGATTTCCAATTACGATTTTAAAATTATTAAAATAACAGAAATTGATTATCGGATTTCGCAAATATTTTACATCGAACCTTTTTTCCAATTTTATATAAAAAAAAAAGTTCACAATATTGATATATAAATACACGAACGTTCATATGAACACGAAAAGTAATTTGTCTACACTTTGATGTTTGAGAAAATTAGATTTTCCGATGTGAATACTAATACTCGAACACGTTTTCATTTTCTACATATAATATTTAAGATAAAATAAATATATCATATATTAAGTTTTTCATTTTTGTATTAAAAATCTAAATAGATTTTAATAATCTTTTTATAATATTAAGTAAAAAAAATACCATTATAACCATTCCGTTTTTTTTTGAACATAAAAAAAAATCTAACTGCGGTTTTTCCGATCGATTTTCACCACTTTTCACGAGATTAATTAGCGCAATTTAAATGCATTCCGAACGCGAACAATATTCTCCATTACTAAATTATTATCAAAAAAAAAAAAGAAATTAACCAAAACCACACAACAATAACCGCCCTTAACGCATTTTCAACCGGATCACGTCTCGTTATAAACGAAAATTATTAATGTATGCAAATTGCGACATGCGAAATACGTTCGTTATTATTATGACGATTTCATCCCCCGACCCTCGTTCAGTCCCAGAAAATTCCGGGTGAAAAGTTATCCCTTTTTTTCATCCTCGTTTTCTTTTTTTCTCTTGTCGTTCGCTTTCGCGAAGAAAACGATGCCAAATCCTCTGTACAATTTACATGATGCACCCGGAGATTTTCGCGTTTTAATAAGAAAATCCTGAATAATAAGGCCATCATTGTCGTTTTTATTAAGCTCGACGAGAAATACGATTCGTTCTCTCCACAATAATGTAGCGAAACGAGTGTATATATTTACTATACAGAGCGATTCAAAAATTACATTCATATTATAAATATAAAAATATTTTACATTCATTTTTATGATTATATACCTGATTATTTTTTCAAATTTATATTGAATATAAATATCAATATATTGTTTTATAATTACATATAAATTAAATTAAAAAATATTGATTGTAAAAAAAATAAGACTTTTCTATACACGTTATTCACGAATACGATATAATATAATCATTTATTTAAAAAAAGACGATATCATAAATTGATTTCGAATATAATAAAAGAAGAGGTATATTAAAAAAAGACGTTTTTTTTTCAAAAAAAAAACGAAAAAAAGGCAGAGAAAATTTTAATCAATCTTCTCGAATCTATCAATCATGCAAACTTGAATGAGCGACATAAATAATGAGGAGAAAAAAGGGCTCTCCAATTCAGAGAATCTTTCTCACTTTTCTATGGAATGGTAGAGTAGAAAGAAAATAAAGCTTCCGAACAGTATTTTTTCTTAAAAGATATTTTTTTCTATATTATCATCCGTCGATTTTAAACGCGAGACCCGATTAACTAAGCCGTGACGAAACGTCCAGGTTTTTCCATTGGAAAAATTACAATGACCCACCGCGACGAGGAAAAATTCAAGGTTCACTCCTCAATTTTTCGACATCTTTTTTCCTTGGTATCGTCGCGATGAAAATCTTTAAAGCGTTTGATAATTTGGTTTGTAAGGTTTTTTTTTCTTTTCAATTTTTCCCGTTATTTTTTTTTCGTATGTCAAAGAAAAAATACGGAAAAAAGCTGAATCCAGAATGCGTACTACGCAGTCAGTGAAATTAGTGTCAATCGATCAATGTCATTTTTTTTCTGAAGTTGAATCCGAATTGTGAATATTTGAAAAATGTGTAAAGTTTTAATTCACATTAACAATCATATGAGAAAAAAACCAAATATGAAAATTTGATGATAAAATATGCGATATTAAACCTGTGATCATAAATTTAATAATTCTATTTATAATATATTTCAATAAAATTATATTCATTATATGGAAAGACAAAAAGTTGAAAATATGTTATCTATTTATATATAAAAGTACGCTTAATATACAGTAAATTGAGGATGCAAGTAATTTCTCATAGAGTCCATTAGGAATTGAAAGAGACACGGATGGACAGATGAAGTAACAAATGATCCTCATCTACTCAAGAATGTAATTAAAAGTCTTGAGCTACATCAAATTGACGATTGTTCCTTATATATAATATATATATATATATATATATATATATATATATATATATATATATATATATATAAATCTGTTGTTTGTGACTTAAACTCGATAGATTTCTTTTGTGCTTTCTTATAGTTTTCCTTTTACAGCTGTCTTAACACTGATTGAATAAATTGAACATTTCGTTTCTGATTTAAAAAAAATATATATAAATATGGTATATATGTGATACATAATAAATTCAAGTTTTTCCGAAAACAAATTTGTAAATTTATACTGTTACGTACAATATGAAGATTATATGCGTGTTATTTGTTAAAAATTAATTAAAAAATATATTTTATATTTGAAAAATATATGTGAGATATAATATATGTATACGAATATATAAATAAAAAAATGTAAAAGTCAAAAAAGCGCATCCGATAGTGAAGAAAAAAATTATCGTTATTTTCCATGCGAAGAATAAGGCGGGAAATATATGATATCAGTAGACGAAACGACCGGGATATGAACTCATAAGGAAAAATATAGGGGGGCAAAAATACTAATATATATATATATATATATATATATATATATATATATATATATATATATATATATATATATATAATATAGCAAATGAAAACATGCAGACGCATCCGAATACAAGAAAAAAGGGGAAAATGTTACGCACTTTGTCTTCTGTTGACATCATATTATTTTATTTTCAACGATAGTGTGTGTGTGCGTGTGTGTAATATATATATATATATATATATATATATATATATATATATATATATTTATATATATATATGTATATATATATATTTATATATATATATATTTATATATATATATATATATATATATATATATATATATATATATATATATATATATATATATATAATTTGTATGCAAAAAGGCAGTCAAAAGATAATGGATACAAAAAATGCAATTGTAAACAAATTTAATTGACTGTATACAAAATTTTCCACAATATTTCCTCTACCTCTCGTTCAAAAAGAAAAATTACTTACTAATTGAAAAATCAATAGAAAATACTAATATAATATTTAAAAAATATATATTCTCTATGTCACGTTTAAAATATCATCGCATTATATTATTATATGTTATATATATATAACGGAATATATTATTTAATTAATTTTACGAAATGGGCTTCAAACACGAAATATGCAAGTTAGACGAGTTTACAGCACGACTATCGCGGTTTTTCATAAAAAAAATAAATAAATAGCACATATTTGTAGGTGTTACACGTATAAATGTAGCATTTTACGCAATATCACATATTTTATTTCATTTTCGCGACATTAAATATTTTTTTTCTTTCATCTCGGTTTTTCTTTCTATCTTCATATTGCCGAAACGAAAGAATATTTTGTTTTTATTTCAATTTTTTTTCCTTCTATATATTTATTTATATTTTATTTTTTGAGTTCATTGCGTTATAAAAAAAAAACGCTGAGGGAATTGTAAAAAATGAATTAAAGGCCCTTTTTCTTTGTAATAAAACGTACGATTCGTGTATTTCCTAAAATCTCTAGAGATTCGATCGAGTTACCTTTTTTTTTTGTCTTAACGATGTACGACTTTGATCTATATTCTGACCATTAATAACATAATAAATATAGAATATAAATTAAATATAATATATATATATTATGAAAAAAAAACATTTTTCTTTCACGAAATTAATCTCATGAAAACTGATTTATTTTTGTAGATTTGATTAAATTTTCTAACAGTTTTTTTTATATATATAATAATTTAAACAACACTTGTTACTATTAAAAAAATATATTATATTTTGTTTTATAAAAAAACAAAAGTTTATTTTTAAATAATCGAATTATATTGTTTAAAAATATATATTAATTATTTTTAGTA
Source organism: Leptonema lineaticorne (assembly GCA_024500535.1). Classification (NCBI taxonomy): domain Eukaryota; kingdom Metazoa; phylum Arthropoda; class Insecta; order Trichoptera; family Hydropsychidae; genus Leptonema; species Leptonema lineaticorne. Next base: position 4,492,857 of record JANIJI010000009.1, read on the forward strand.
ATTATTTCTTAATATATATTATATAATATATTGAATAATTTATTTTTTTAATTGTCTTTCATATTAAATTATTTTTTTTAATACTTCATATTAATTAATTATCAATATATAGAAAAAATGTTGTATACTTAAATAATTTAAATTAATATTATTATTTTATTTTAATTTATATAAATTTCTAATTATTATTAAATAATATTATTTTAAAGCCATTAATATTTATGTGGACTGAAAATGAGTTTACAATATTTAAGATATAATTTAAGAAAATATTATTATATATAACAATCGACGATCTATTTACATTATATATACAAATTAATCGTTTATTTTAACCAAATTCTGTATTTCAACGCTTTAAAGATGAAAACAAAATATTTTATAAAGATTTTCCTAATAATTATAGACAATTAAATAATACAAAATCAACAAGGTTTTTTTTTATGTTATCACAAACCGAATTTCGTTAAAGATAGAACTATATAAACAACAACATAGCAACTTGTTACGAATACAATATAAACAATCAAAAATTAAGTCGAAACAATAATTGGACTATATTTCAGGAGAAATCCAAATAAACAACCCCCCACCCCACCCTCACCCCCTCATATCCCGTCGTTCTCTAACAAATATTAATATCGCGAAAATACAATATAAATTAAACGATTAAACCCGTAGGCTTTTGTTGTTTAAATTGAATACACTGTAATGGTCCTTTTAATCGACCGACAATTGTAGTTAACTAACACATAATAGAAACGATCGCTATTAGTCTACGAAATAAATTTACTTTTGTTCGATGTATTTATGCAATTTTATCTATACTATATTTATATTAAAATATATTTGTTCAATAAATAATTTAAAAAAATATTTATAATTAAACCAACACATTTAACATCATATAATATAATAGATGTTTTAAGATTTAGTCTAAAATATTAACTTAAACTATTATTATATACAAATATATTCGTAAAAAAAATCGAAAATATTTTATTCGTTTTGGGTTCATCGTGTCGTGAATAAGCGCGAAATTTTACTGAGATCCGAATTTCACGATATTAACAATAAAATATAGATATAAAAGTCAACCTTTTCATACACAGGTGTATAACAATGGAATATATGCGATAACAGGGGCACACAACCTTTCCAATGCCCCCCTCCCCCCCAAAACACACCATAACTTAGTTATAAAAGAGCTTATTTTAATCCCAAATGAGTCGTAGAAACGTCATTGAAGCAAGCCTGGATTGCAGCAGTTTCGCTACTATCGAAATACCAGATGTTCTCAAACTGCCGGTTGCGATTAATCGCTGCTAAAATCCAAATCTAAATTTAACGTTACTTATCTATAACGATTAGACGATTGTAAGTTTTGCAGTGGAACCTAAAATTTAGATCATCTCTCAAATCTAAACATATTTGGCACAATATATGAATATATAAAGATTCTTTGAAATATTTTAAAGATTGTTGTTATCTGTATAAGATTGCTCTACGTCCGAGAAATTGTACAATAATAATTTAAAGGTAAACGTTAAGCTACTGAATTAATACAGGAATAATAATAATCGGTTAACTTGAACTCGGTTTAATCTCTCGAGATTAGACTACAAAACTAAGAGTGTACTATATATTGAATCCACATAAACTTCTAGTGCTTTGTGATAGATTCTGATGGTTTTAAACTTGAATATTGACTAAATTTTAATTATTTATATTATATATGATAATAAATTCATTAGATCGTAAAAATTGTATTATATATATTTATATATGGTATATGAAATGAATATTTGACTCACCTTCAAATTTGTAACGTTCAAACGCTTATAAATTTTCATCACTCTCTCGCAAATCTCGTTATATTTCGAACATCGGAATCTTCAGTCCGACGGTCGCGACCATAAATTATTATATTGTATAATAAAATGTAGCAAGTCGGACGCCGTTCAAAGTCGAGCATCGGCGTCTGAGTGTGACAGTCGGGAAAATTGTCGCCATTCCGATGAAATGACGTGTCGATAAAATTTACTGCAGACCCACGTCCGATGTCCATTTTCATGTCCATTCGACAGAAAACCAATACTTGCATAAAAGCCTTTTCTGTGTGCTTAGTTTAGATATATAAAATATAATTTTGCAGAAAAATTTCTCAGTATGTCAATATCACGTAATTATATAATATTAAATCATATAATGAAGATCTTAGGAGAGTGAAGTATGATCTGATTTATAATTATTTCAGTTAAATTTTATATATATATATAAGGCTTTCTAATATTTTTCATTTTTAAATACCTGAATGATAAAAGTAAATTAATTCAAACAAAACTCACAATAAATTATTTAGTTATCTTGAATCTCTCATTACGAAAAAATATTATTTAACAATCTTAGAATCTTTTAAGTGTTAGTAGTTAGTGCGAGAGGAAGATTCGTATGTGGAAAGCCGTTTTAAAATTGCAACCTTATCAGCAAATATTTTAATGATAACATAAAGTAAAATTTATATGAAATTGTATGAAGTAGGCCTTAGCTCTGAGGTGTGCCTTTTATGAGTGATTTTGCAAAGTATGCGGCTGATTAGCTGAAATTTTATATTTTTATCTTACAAAATATCTGTTTTATTTCTTTGGATGTGGTTAGTCAAGTTGAATCATACACTGAATGCGATTTTGTAAACTTATTAATTATTTCTCTTTCGAAATCGATGAAAATTTAAGACAAATTTGTCAATAATATGGGTAATTAATTAGACACAAGACTGTATAAAAAAATATACATCTTCGGATGCACTTTAATATTGTTGTACAAAAACGGCATTATAGAAAGTATTATCGCAATTTTGTAAATCATCTTGTACAAGAATTAATCGTATGAATATATTTTAAATAATCCATTATTATTAAATAGTTATTATATTTTTTTTATATCTAAAAATATATAAAATAACAATGATAAAATTTTCTTTGTTGACTTGAAACCAATTGAGTTCTCCATGATAGATATGCAAACATTAAACGCAATCCAAAATGAATGATTAAATATTAACGCCATGCTTTCGCTTCCATTTTATAACAGCGTAAAAAGCATCTAAAACGGAGAAAAGCAGCACACTAAGTACTTGAAGTGCAATTGAAATAAATTGTATCATCACCTCTTCCTTCGTTTCCTTAATATCAAAAAAAATGTATATATATATATATATATATATATATATATGGACATGGAAAATTGTCATTTTACACTCAAGGAAGAAGTACGATTTCAGAAAACGGGAACAATTATTTCCGTCGAGAAATTATGACGGTGCTCATTAATGGGTTATTTTATTGAGAAAGTTTTCATCGGGTTTTCCACAATATACATGTACACTCAACGGATATAATAAGTCGTATAAGAGTGTGCGACGAAATTTTCGCACAAAAGTTCCAACTTTTAACGGCGTTTTTATCTGAAAGCCATTATGACGATTTAAGTCCATCGTGACAAAAGCCGTTTACAAGATATGGCCGCTGTTTAATTTTCAATGAAATTTCTCGACGTTTTGTTGACGATTTTAATGATAAATTTAATCTATAGAATAATCTCACATTAATATATAATACTAAAATATCATATAGGTAATATATTGAATAATTATTAGAAGTATGTATTCAAATCATGATTCAATATTCAGTATTCAAAAATCAAATTACTAACACATTTTAAATTTATTTTATCAATTTTGTAATATAGAAATTTTTACTAAAGTATATTATATACAAATTTTAGGTATGACCAGTAATATAATTAAACACCACTTCTAATTAGTACTTTCATTAATAACGTTACATATTTATTAAAATTATTTTCCAACTGACTTCTAAAGAAAAGGCATGATGTTACTAATATCGTATATTTATATTTATAAAATTATTATACAATTAAAGTTATAAATATATATAACTTAAGAAAATATATTTATTTATTTTCTTCCTCTCCTGCCTTTACCTTTTTTACCTTTACCTTTCATTTGTCTAGATTTCATTTTTTGCTTTTTTAATCTATTCTTCAATATTTGCTGATTAGTTTTCAATTCATTATTGGCTTTGCTTGTATTTTTCATTGCCACTTTTTCATTATATTTAGCCCACCTTGGTCTAAATTCAGATACTAAAAAAAAAAAACAAATTATCATAAATTTGTCTTATACATTAATTTAATACTATTTAAAACTCAAAAAAAACCAGATACCTAATTTAAATGGTCGAGATTGCTTATTATCACTATCATCACCATCATCATCGTTTTCTTCAGCCTGATGATATTTCTGTTTCCAAGCTTCATAACGACCACTACGATATGATGCAGGAATTCGTCCACCAGATTCTGTACGAATCATTTTTCCACGACCTCCGTCCTACGGAATATATAAATATTACAACATGATTTACCTTATGATATATTCATTAAAAAATAAAGAAAACAATCTTACAGGATCGACGTGAACCAACTTCTTTCTTTTCCGATCCCATTTAAGTTGTTGTTGTCCTCTCCGTAAATCATCGTGAGTGTCAGGAGCTAATTCTAACTGAGCCTTTTGAGCCTCACTGCCAAAATGAACTGCCAATCTAAACGTATAAATCAATATTATTAATGTGAACCAAGACTTTCAAGATATATAGTTAATTATAAAATATAAATACTATATACCCCATTTCAGTGTGACGATCACCAGCTTCGTGAGGGATATAATTTGGATCTTTTACAACTTCTTTTATTTTTCTCTTTTTATTATATATTTTTTTAGCATCGAATTTAGTGTGAGTACCAACTATGTTTGAAAAAGCATTTGATAAATCTTCATTGCTTACTTCTTCTACTGCTTTCTATAAAATACATAAAATTTTATTACCATTGCTGAATCATAATAATTTTAATTACAGAAATACTCTAATATACTTTATCTATAATATTTGAAGGATCGTTAACAGTAGTAGTACTTTCTTCTACAGCGGGTTTAATTTTGTCTTTATGCCATAATCGTTTTGCTTTCATAGCTAAATAATTTGGTGCATCATTTTTTGAACCAATTTCTAAAATAGTCTATAAAAAACTTAAATGTAGTAATTATAAACACAAATTAAAATTAACGATAATAAAAAAAAAATATTTACTCCTTTAGGTCTATAACTTTTCATTTGTAAAATTAAATTTTCTGTTTCAGAACTATTTTTTATATCTTTAATATTTTCAGTAAAGAATGGGTGAACTTTATTTGGACATTTTAAACCTTTTGCTCTCTTATTAGATTCGCTAGAAGCACTTTCACGGCATCTCATATATTGTCCCCAGGCATTTTTACAAACTCTTACCATTTCTGTCTAAAATTAATAAATAAATAATGTAAGTCAGGTAAAATAATAAGAATAAAACTTATTTTTTTTTTACAATTTCTGAGACGCTTTTTTGCCACTGCAAAACATCAGTCTGCCTTATTTCTAATAAATCAGCTGAAAGACAACCCCATACACCAGAAGGACATTCTTTATTCTTTTCTTTTCCAGTAAAAATGTCTCCTAAGGAATCTGCTGTAACTATATTACTACCAAGAAATAGATGAAGATCTAATAAATGTGGAACATCATCTACTGTAACTAATGATATCGCTCTTCCTGATCGCCCAGCACGAGCACTTCTTCCTAAAATAAATTTGTTATAATTAAATATATGAAAAAAATACAACATATTTTCTCTTTCCTTTCTGTCCTTACCAACTCTGTGAACAAATAATTTCGATTTTGCAGGAAAGTGATAATTGATAACTGTATCTAATGCTGGCAAATCTAAACCTCTAGCTGCAACGTCAGTTACTAACAATACTGCACATTTTTTCGCTGTAAATTTACCTACTGCAATTTTACGAGCTGAACTATCTAATCCAGAATATATACATACAGATGCAATTCCAGCACGACCTAATATCTAAGAATTACAATCAGTATATTGTTAATAATATAAATAAATAAGTACAAATATTAAAGGTAATAAAAAATAACATACAAGATTAAGATATTCACAATGATGTCGTGTAGCAGTAAAAACTACGGCCTGTGGAGAAGATCTTGTTAAAACAGAATTTAAAATTAAAAGCAGTGCAGATTCTCGTTGTTCACTTCGACACCAGATATAACTAAGCCAAAGTCCAGGTGGCAATTTCCAATCTACATCAAGACTAAAATTAAAATTTGTAGAAATTAAACTTTGTGTAAAACAAACTATATATAAAATTAATTTAAAATAAATACCGCAATAACACTGGATCAGACAAACCGGCTCTTGCAAAATCCACTAAAACTGAAGGCAATGTAGCAGAAAATAATAGTGTTTGCCTAGATGATGGTAATCGAGCAAGAATTTCACGTAATTGCTCTCCAAAACCAAGCTCAAATAATCTATCGCCCTCATCAAATACAAGTGTTTCTAAGAGAAAAAAAATATCTTATAGATTCATTATATATAAATCAAGTATTTTATTACATTGACACTAACCAACACCACTAAGATGCAAATCCATTTCAACACATAAATGTAAAAATCGACCTGGAGTAGCCACAAGAATATCAGGTTTCCCTAAATGCATCGTCGTAAATTGTTGTTCCATAGAATCACCACCAAGTATAGCATTAGCCTTAAGACTAGTAAATTTTCCCAGTTCTCTTATAAATTTAAGTGTCTAAAAATAAAAATAATATTAATAACAATAACAATTTCAATTAAAACATTTTGCAATTAGTTTACCTGTAATGCTAATTCTCTTGTAGGTGTAAGAATGAGCGCTCGTACTGCTTTAACCGCAGATGTTTTCCCAGAAGTTCGTAATAACTTTTCTAATATTGGAAGTACAAAACATGCCGTTTTACCTGAACCCGTCCTAGCCATAGCCACTACATCTCTACCCTCTAATGCCAATGGAATACTCTGTAAAACCATACAAGTTGAAAAAAAAATTTTTTTTCTTATCACGACTTCTATGATAGCAATGCTAACCTTTCTTTGAATTGGTGTTGGAAGTTTATAACCTCTATTTTTAATTCCTTTAAGAATTAACGTGCTAAATCCCATAGTCTGGAAAGCTCCACCCTTTTTT